>JARFJB010000453.1:47500-109368 GCA_036346205.1 Vesta saturnalis | reverse complement strand
GGTGATATAGAGTGTATTTGTTGTATAAAGCGATTAATAGAAGACCTTAAAGAAATACTTTAGCAATTTATACACGAAATAGAAAGATATTTACCGAATTTTGAGCCATCAGATGACGACTCACCCAGTGAAGAAGGTGTGCATTAATGAGTCCAAAAACGTAGTTCACTACATAGTAGTATGGGAGTTGGCGCACAGGCATGCGCGAAAAGGAGAATGGGAACAAATAGCTAGAGATTCTGCACGATTTAAAAAAAGAATAGGCGACTGTGGTAATATAATTTCACCAATCCTCGAAAAGCAGCATCGTGAGTGTGCGTTTGTCAGACGCTTTAGTAGTATGTAGTGATATATAATGTATAGGATAGTATTAAATAAAAAAAAGATCTGTTTATTGCATATTAATATTACAGTATATATAATTAAGGTTAATTAGCGTATTACACAATGTCTTTGTTAGAAATCCAGGAGTTGAGAAGTATCAAAACTCAACCACTTAACGAGAGCTTTATTCCCTTGACGTCGGATGACACGTTCAACTAGATGAATGTCTGGATATTTAACACTTTGTAGTTCGGGCTCATAGAACCGACCTTGAATCTCTTCATCTCGAGTATCACGTAATGTGTAAGTGAGTGGGCTTGAACGTTTAACTGTTGATATTCGAAAGACTTCGTAACTCCAATTAGGTGTGTACCCCTTAGAGAATATGCTTCTATGTTTGCTAATGCGTACATGTTCCCCCACTTTAAATTTAGGTGTTTTACGGTCAAGAATTTTTGACATTTTAAATGTTTTGAAATAGATGCACTATTTTTTCCGATACATCTACCGGTTTGTATCCAGTTGTTCTATGCTTTCTTGAATTATACTCGGCGACAATGTGCGGTAATATTGATAGCCACTTATAGGATCCTGCATGCTGAAGGTTTTCCACATTATTGCTTTAAGGGTGCGATTTACACGTTCGACTATACTACTTTTCAAGGTGGAATAACTACTGTAATGATTGATATTAAATTTTTCATTACTTTTTAATTCAGCATTATAGAACTCAGTTCCCATATCAGTTTGTATATGTGTAGGTGTCCTTTTCAAACCAGACAAAAGTTTATCCATTACATCCGCGACCAGTTTACCATTCTTGCGTTTGATGGGAAAAGCCCAGACATATTTAGAGAATGCATTTATTATTACTAAAATGTATCGAAATCCTTTATTCATCCGAGCATATGGTATCATTTCACTAAATCAGCTTGAAATAGATCATTTAAACCTTTTAGTACAACACAACGCCGCGGAAAATTTCTTCTTGCAGGTTTGTGCAGTTCTTCGACAACATCGGCTTTACTCATTTTTTGTGCTTTGGATTTACTACGAACTCTACGTTGAATATCGTTGCAGTTGAAAACTTTACAAACGTCGGCATGGTTACACGAATTACATCGTTCCTCTTAAGAGGTGGACCAATTACATCCTTTGCCAGCTCAAATGTTGTACCATCTATGTTAAGCTCAAGAGTTGGATGACTCCACCTGCAATGTACTATAGTACCGTCGTTACAGGATAGGTAATTGATCACCTACGCCGGTAGAAACTAATTGTCTTCTTTGTGGCGATTCCAGAATATGAAAGTTTCATGAGACAGATCGCTATGATGAACAATATGTTTCCCAAATTTATCCACTGTCATTTGATGATGAAGATGGCCTCCAAATTTACCTATTGGCATCACTGGTGGACATATAGTACTATCTTTAGTGATAGTTGTAGTAACAATGAAAGTAAATGACTGTAGTGGTAGGTTTATAACAAGTTCTGTTACTTTATAACTTTTGCGTTACGTAGTTCATCAATTATATATATTAAAAAAACTTATAATAATTATATATATTATTTCGTTGTGATTGCTAGTATTTCCTGCCGACATTGATCCTAATAATTCCCTTAACCAATCGACTAACTTATTCGGATTATTCCACGGTACAAACTCAATAGGCTTATTATTGTATCGCAATAGCTGCAGTCCACCACCTCTTTTGGATATAGAAGTTGTTCGAGATCTGGTGGCTGGAGGTGCAATAGACGATGTGGCAGAACGTTTTCTAGGCTGAAGTAATGGTTTAATGATTTCAAGGTACTTCTTACTATTAGTTCCTCGGATTTGATCATCAGGGTTATAATTACGTCGGGCAGCATGCGTACGACGCAAAATGTCATTGTGGCTGTAGATCCCTCTTTTTGTATCCCGTAGGAACTTTTTAAAAAGTAGTTCATATAATCCCGGTGTTCCTCATAATCTAGGGATGATCCATCGGAAGAGCGATTCGCAAATTTTCTCCAACAAAATCTAGTTCAGCATCGCCTATAAAAATTTCTCTTCTTCAGAATAAAATGCACACCATGCGTTAAGTCATATTCATCTTCGGTATCTCTAAAGATACCTTCGACGTAGTATTTCGCTAATCCTTGGTATTGATTAAGATACTCTTCAAAGGCGGGTTGAGATCCAGCAGCTAGTAGTTCCGATTTCAATTGTTGTAAAGTAGGAATTTCCACCTCGTCGTCATGTGTGACATCAGCAATTACAGATTCTTGTAGAGGTGTGGGAATGGTGTCAGGAACAATAGTACGCGGCTCCTTACGTATTCTAGAGGATTTCGGTGTATAATGTAAAAATACTTCATTTTCATGTGCAATGGACTCCTTTTTTCCGACTTCTGGCGTAAGGGGTTCAGCTTTGATGAGAGAACCATCATTTTTAGTAATTAATTGTTTTAATGGTTGTGTAATAGGTTTAAAGTGTACCTCCATTGCACGTTCTGTAAGTGCAGTATCTTCTTTCAAACTAGCATATTTCTGTTGCACACTCTTGCGAGCACGCAAAATGTCTTGTACTAAGCGCTCCTCCATTACGACTGTACGTTGACATTCCTAGTAGATTATTTATACTGCAATGAAACAGTCCAATCTCTTACGGTAACGACCGTTATTAACATCACTTTCTTTATCAATCACAAGAAATCCGAATTTATCACGCCAGCAACAGCAACACAAGTCTTTAAATCTATCAAATGGCATATCAACATCAACGTGATCATCATACACATGCTTGAGATTAGTGTGATCTTGTTGAAAAAGAACAAGTAAATTCGCATTATCACGTATAAGCTGTTTTGGAATTGAAGAATACGTTTGACACAGATAGAAACAATCATTATTTCGATGTCTGCCAAAACAAAATGATCTCTAATTTTATTTTGTTTATGACTGCTACATCATCAAAAATCATTATTGAATTTTGGGACTCACTAGGAGGTATAACATCACTATTATCACTGTATTCGAAATACCTAATTTCTTTATGGGTGCCAGTAACTCCCGCAGGTACTGGTATTTAGGTTGGTATAAATTTGCAATATATATATATATATATATATATATATAAGACATTTTCAAACGTAACCATTTGGATGTTCTAATAAGCTAATCATAACATTGGTTTTCCACAGCCGGATGGTCCGACGATTATACCTCGTTTACATCCCCTTTTAGTAAACCGCGGTGTTTAGAGTACTGCTCCTTGTTAGTAATGTCATAATTTTTGATAGGTAATTCTGTATCTTGCGGAATGAAACGGATGTCACCATTATGGTACTAAACCGACTTTATGGTTCTATATATATATACACCACGTGCAGAAAGTAGTTTAGTAGTGAAGTGTCAGTCAGTGTGGTATGAAGTATACATCCCAGCGTCAGAGGAAAAAAAAGGTTCAGGATTAATTAATACTTTAATAAATAAATTACCCGTGGAGTTGCATATACCGAATATCGATATTGTGGGCCAGGCACCCGTTTACAAAAACGATTAGCTCGTGGCGACAAAGGTATTAACGCATTGGACGAAGCGTGTAAAGAACACGATATTGCATACTCCCAGTCAAACGATCTACGACAACGACACATAGCAGATAAGACTTTACAACAAAAGCTTGGAATAGATTTCGTTCTACCGACGCTACCTTTGGAGAAAGGGCAGCTGCATTAACCATAGCTGGTATAATGAAAGGAAAACGGACAATGGGAATGGGTGGCAAATCACGGAAAGGACAAAGAAATTAGGAATGGGAAATAAATCACGACGAAGGAAGCATTCTCGCAGAGCAATTTCGTTTAACAAAGCAGTCCTTCTAGCCCGACGTCGTGTTGGTGGTAAACTTCGATCATCTTTAAAAGCGACAATACAGCAAGCCTTGAGCGCTCTAAAACACAAAAATTATGTCACCCAAGAGCAGAATATTGCCAATACCAAAACGTGGGATTCATACCTCTTATTCCCTCTTTGCAGCATTAGGAGCTTTAGGTCTCTAGGTGGCGGTGCTGCGGCAGTCGCAAAAGCGGTAACTGACGCAAAAGCTGCGACAAAAACGTTAGACGAAACCAAACGACACAACCAAGCAATGGAAGCAGCTGCATTAGGAAAAGGTTTATACATAAAGCCATATAAACGAGGTTAGGTATATATTTACAACCGTATTCAAAAACTCCCACTGAAGCTACCACGTCACGCCTTAAGTAATGTTGAGCTATCAAAATTTGTGGAGCAATTACAGATTCCCTATTTTAGAGGGATATATATGCGAGATAACTTACCTACACGAATCCATGCGAATGAATGTGGTATTGTGAATCTGGATGATCAAACTAACAAGGGCACACTGGACAGCTTACATTAAGCGTAACAGGCATATTACATATTTTGATAGCATAGGACATATTAAACCACCCTTTGAATTACTCCACTATTTTAAAAGTGATGGTAGCAGAAACACAATTGAGTATAACTTTACCAAGGTTCAAGATTTTGATACATACAACTGCGGTCATTTAGTCTTACACTTTTATATGACTACTCGTACTGATTTTCAGTAGTCGTTACGTGATCGTAATGTCGTACACATTTACATTTACCGGCAAAAGTGTATCTTGCAAGCAACCTTTAATCCACCGATTTTTCTTGAGAATGAGTCGGAATACGTAATGGGATTGACTAGTTTTGAATCTTTCAATACTATACAGAATGTTACTTCAAAGAATAACCAACTCGTATTTGGAAACGATAAAATTACAATACCACCACAATCATACGAAATCGCGGATGTGAATAAATATATTAATGAGTTAGTGAAAAAATCGAGAGCATTTATGCATTTACAAGCGAATAATAATACTATGAAAGCAAGTATAAAAGCAACCCATGACATTAACTTCAATGTGGAAAATTCGATAGGACCTATGCTGGGGTTTAATAAAACTGTTTACCAGGCTCAGAAAGTACATACCTCTGATACTCCTATTAACATTATCAAAATTAACTCATTAATTATCGAGTGCAATATAACAAGTGGTAGTTTTAAAATGGTGAAACATCACACATAATTCATCAGTTCTTTCCCAGTGTACCAGCGGGTATAAAATAATGAGTCCCTCAACATGTCATCTATCTACCTATAAATACATCTACCATTTCGACAATAACACTTAAAATAGTAGACCAAGACGGAGATCTCGTCAATTTTAACGGGGAAGTCATAACGATAGGACTACATTTAAAGAAAATATGGTGACGCGCTATAACACATGTGCATGTAACCAGTGCAAATCAAACTATAAAAAGATCAAAGTGTGGAAAGGTGAGAGTCAGTAAGCGTTCAGCGCCCAAAGCATTGACACCGCAGAACAAAGCATTACTGGAAAGTCTCGGCTTTACAGTACTACAATGAGTTATTAAACGTTAATGAAAAAGTTGTCGTTGATAATGCTATCGTTAATTCCGAACTGCCACCCATCAGCCATAACACCAGATTTGGAAACAATGATGAAATCAGGATACCCATTCAGGAAGACATGTGCACTCTACCATCCGAAAGCTATGTCTACGTAGAGGGACGATTATTACGCAGGATGGTACTGTCTCTAACACCGCAAGGTTCGTTTAAATCGCATTTTTATTCAGTGAAATTAGATATGAAATGAATGGAATAGTGGTAGATTCCCGAAAGTAGGATTAACGTCGACAATGAAAGGATTGGTATCATTGACGTCCAATGATCTCGCCCGTCATGAAAATGCAGGTTGGTTTCCCTGCAAACAGTACACTAACAAATGCTCAAGGATACTTTAACGTTTGTATACCGTTGCGAATGCTACTTGGCTTTGCCGAAGATTACAATAAAGTGATTTTGAACATTAGACAAGAACTGGTATTAATTCGTAGTAACATTGATACCGAGCAGTAATTTCAACTGTAGAAGAAGCATTAAAAGTTAACATAGATAAGAATATTGGAAAGTTCCACATCATTCCAGCATTAGCAGAGGGTTGGCGTTAACGAAATACATTGATAAAAAGTAAATACGCCAGTAGCATTTAGAAGTTGGGAAACCCACATATATCCCGCCGTTCCCAACAGATAAGCATACATGGGCAATCAAAACATCTACTAGTATAGAAACACCTAGATACATTATTATAGGATTTCAAACTGGGCGAGAGAATAATGTTATGCAAGATACGAGCAGATTCGATAAATGTGCACTAAATAATATTCGCGATAAAACCGATACATTATAATTTTGGAAAGATCTAAAATATGATAACATGCTTTGTCGTACGTAACTACCTGTTTGCAATTCCTGCAAACAATTTATCAGTTAATTGAATAAAATTTTAAATTGCGGTTTTGCAACGTACCGTGCTAGACCTACCCGACGACCGTTATTTTCCCAATGCGTTAACAGTTTAATAACTCTTCGTTTATCGACATTTTCCATTGTTTTACCAAACACGCCATTATTCATAATTTTATAGAGATCCTTTTCGAACTTGTTCTGTGCTGTGCTGCGGAGAGCGGTATTAAGGTCTACGTATGGTATTACACGGACTCTGACGAAAGCGTAAAACCCTATGAATACGAGTAACAATTAAGCCATGCTCTATACATTGTTTTAAATAGCGGTAATGTATAACGTAGTTGGTCTTATCACACAGGTTAATTAACTTCTCCTGGGAATGTGGTGCGCAGATCATTTCAGGACAAAACGGATAATCGCTGTGTTCGTCATGCAGATGGTGGGATAATGTATATCAACCTCCAGTACAAATCCAACATCGGCGTCATCATCAATCTTTAATACGTCAAAGTGATCTATTTCCTCTTGAGGTAACCACATAAACCCATCGTGCAGGTATTGTCATACTCATCCGTATAAATTCGTGGCATCTAAATATTGTAAAACACTTTCGGTTGTTTAGGATCATAGTTTGGAACAAACTCGTTATTACCGATGCTTCTCCGCTTGATACAAGTACGAATACCTTGTTTAAAAAAGTGATACATATCCATATCCGTCAGTAATTCTAGCACTTTCGTACATTTAACATGGCATCCAATCCAGGCAAAGTGACATACTGTCAGGTTCTAACCCATACACACCCATATAATCTCCTAAGTTTTCAAACACGTCAGCCAATAACAACACATCTGATTTTAAATAAATATCAGCATAATCACCTAGTGTATTACACTTAAAGTGATCACATACCAATAGAACGCGACAGTATTCGTCATCGGAAATATTTGCATCGCGCATTTATCATAAATTTGTCATATGATGGCACCGTGACGTCGTTCAACTTACTAAAGTGTCTACGTACGCATAAGAAACTACCTTTCTTTCTCACTAAGTTGAAATCGCTATCATTACTAAAATATTTCAGTACCTCCATACATTGATCATCTGCTAAATTCTGAAATAGAGTATCTAAGGATGCAGCCATAAATCTGCAACTATCGACGAAACGTAAATTAATGTATTTCTTTTCCTGATACCATGACTGTTTACATATTCATCAACAAAATGTGCTTACCAAACGTTATATATTTTCACTGTTAACCGGAAGTACGGTAATTTCATTCGTTTCACTCGCTAACTGTTTAATGAACAGGTGAACATCATAACCACTGAGATTATGTAGAAAAACGAGAAATGTAGGTACCTGATGTGTAAGTTACGTTGAATGTGCTGCACCACGATACTTACCAGTAACGTGACAGTGATCTCGTACTTTCGGATTTGTCGGATCGCCCGTAAAGTGCTTGCCGCATATGTAACATACACTGAGTTCATACGTAACCTGCTGTTCATCCGTAAATTGTCATTGGAACAATAGCTTTGAAATGTTCATTATATATCCGTTTTACATCACTTTCTAGTCGTCTTATAAATATCTCCCTGCATTACTCCCCTATACAGTCTCTTAACCACGCATCGTTTACACACCTTAATATAATAACTAAACGAGTATGGTTCGTGTTTACACGTTTTCATCGTGAACGGTATTTTGGGATCTGGTTCAGCCGTATCTACCGGTACTAAGAGCACTTCAAAATCTGCATATATTACGAATGGTAGAACCATTTGTTTCTGATAGTTCCGAAACGCAAGTATATTTTCCGCGTAGAATTCCCCGTTATGTCTTTTTTTGTTTCACGCGGTAATTTTGTATATACGAAGTTACAGTCGTGTGACACGTGTCGGGTTAATTGCTCCTCGGATCTAAAGTAATACAAGCATGCATCACAAAAATACATTGCTCCATTCCGCCGGGATATTTGGTTGCTAAGTAAACGAGAAACATTTTTTATCCATACATAATGCTGATTATCTGTTTGGTTACTGACTAATAATAATAAATTAACATGGACTGCCTGTTTGGCTTTGGTATAATACAAAGGCCCCACTACCTCTGTGACACGCTGACCATCTCGATACGTATCGTCTAACCCATAAACATTAATGGAAATGTTGTTATTGGTCTCAAACGTTGAAATATTCGTCAGTTTAACAGGAACTGTACACCATTCCAGTTGAATAATGTCTGGAAATCAGGGTAAGTTGTCGTCCGCTTAGACCCTTTGGTGTCACTAGTGCCGATACCACAGCCCATGCAAAGCAGCATTGTCATTATTTTTACATTGACTATGGCGTGTTTATGTCGATTTCGGCGGGACAGCCATATATAAAGATACCGTAATGGGTGCAAATTTTAGCATGTTCACCTCTAAATATGAATTGTACCAGGGACCACCCTAAAACAGGTGTTACTAATCGCTTACACCATTAGTCACACTTACCAGAATCTTTATGTTGAAATTCCGATTGCTTCGCATCCAATATGTTACTTATTCTTTGGAAATACTCTTCAACACCGTCCCAATACTTAGAATGTCATACTTAGTCTGAAAGGATTTCAGTTCTGTGCGTTCCTTACTGTTCAAAAGTATAAACCAAACAGTTCCACATTACATTTTAATGAGTAGTGTTTCTGCAACTGAATTTGTACTACCTTCAATACGTTTCCTTTAACGTCTGCCATAAAGGTGAACACATCAGAATGCATATTGCATGTGACAGTCGATACGACACAATGCGTTGTTTAAACGCATTTCGAATCACTTCGACCCCAGTATCGACTAGTAAACAGATATTAACTTTATGCCTATTGCTTCTGAGGTGTCCTTGGAACGCATACCGAGGTATATCCATTGAACAATCAGTGCAGTGGACACTCTCACCAATTTTTAGGTTGTTCCGGTTCATCGCATTGGGCAGACTTACGCTTTGTTGCTCAACCCTGATGGTCCGGGTTTCGCATTATTCTTTGCGTAGTTTACCCCAGATGGTCCTGGTTGCGCAAAGGAATCAGTATCGTGTCTATGTACTGCTTTGTTATCGTCGGAAGTGATCCTTGCACCACATTGCTCCTGTGGTTTTGTTTTGCAACGAAACCTCCTGCATGCCAGATGATGGAGTAGATACTGTCATCCAGCACGCAGTTTTTTATGGCGAAGGAGGAATTCTCCTGGAGAAACGTTTCATGCATTCAACGGAATCGATTATTTACACCTGAAATAACATTGAAGACAAAATATTCTAATTGTAATGTTGGGTAGGGGGGTTATGTATTTACCCTGCATTGCAGACAAGATGGTTTCAGACTATTATAAAGCTGCTACGTGCAGGTACAGAGTTAGATTGTGAGTGGTAACACAAGAAGCGGTGTGGTATATATATCGCGTGGAGAGGTATTTTTTTAGAATGTCTGCTGACCGTACACGTACACGTACACCTTCACAAACGCGCGCGGAAAAAAAATAAAAAAATTAAAAAAGTAAAAAAATAAAAAGTTAAAAAGTAAAAACGTAGTGCTCAGTGTGCGCGTGATATTAATTCATTCTTCTTCCTGCACCCCACACAAAAAGAGCGTCCGTAACAATACCCTACTACATTATACTACCGAGACACTTCAGAGATTGAATATATGATCAAAAATAGTAGGTATTGGGGCTCCATGCGGGTGTTGTATTATAGCAAGGGGGGGGGGTTAAACAAGCATCTGTTTTTTTTATAGAAACAGTTCAAACCAGCTTAAATACAGCTCAAATACAAATCAAAAACAGCTCAAACTAGCTTAAATACAGCTCAAACCAGCTCAAACCAGCTCAAATACAGCTCAAATACAGCTTAAACCAGCTCAAACCAGCTCAAAACCAGCTCAAATACAGCTCAAACCAGCTTAAATACAGCTCAAACCAGCTTAAATACAGCTCAAACCAGCTCAAAACCAGCTCAAAACCAGCTCAAATACAGTTCAAAACAGATATCTGTTTTCCATAAACAATACAATAAGTATTAACTATCATATATACTGCAATTAGCCTACTAAATAGTCTGATCCAATTAAGTCACTAATATGTAAATATTTATACATAATACTATGTACCTAAATACATAGCAAAGGATATATATTTAAACTCGAATAGAACCAATTATAATTTTTTTTTATATGTATTTCAATTGGGATGAAAAATTATTTTAAAACGCATTAATATTTAAACTGAAAAGTTCTATAATAAAATTCCTTTAACAAGTATTACTTCAAAATGACTATAAACCTGTCAATCACCTTATAATGTGAAATTTTGAATAAAAAATAATAAATATCAAATTATTATCTGCAAATATACACTACCAGATTTAGAGATACACTAAATTATTAATAGTTTCAAAGTTAAAACTAATAAACCTGCTTTAGACTGAAATCTTGTTAATAATATGTAAGTATAAAAACAATTTTTTCATAATGCATCTACTAGGTACGTAACAAGAATTAAACCTATAAAGAAACTCGATTTTGCTTGTAAACTTTTGTTAGATAACCGTGAACTGTATGTAATTTGATCTGTTTAAATGTAAAAAATTAAGAAATGTATTAACTGAATTGATTATAAAAAACAATTTACATTAGTCAATTTTAACGGGAAGTCATAACGACAGGACTACATTTAAAGAAAATATGGTGACGCTATAACACATGTGCATGTACCCAGTGCAAATCAAACTATAAAAGATCAAAGTGTAGAAAGGTGAGAGTCAGTAAGCGTTCAGCGCCCAAAGCATTGACACCGCAGAACAAAGCATTATTGAAAAGTCTCGGCTTTACAGTACTACAATGAGTATATTAAACGTTAATGAAAAAGTTGTCGTTGATAATGCTAGCGTGGCGTTAACGAAATACATTGATAAAAATGTAAATACGCCAGTAGCACTTAGAAGTTGGGAAACCCACATATATCCCGCCGTTCCAGCAACAGATAAGCATACATGGGGGTAAGTGTACATTTTTTATATGTCAATAGTATGTTGAATATATTTTCTCATGCGCTACAAAGTGTAATGACCCAAATAAGTTTCAATGATGATCACCGTTTATTTGCATATTTAGACGTGACTTAACTCTTTATTCTTTTCATGACTGTTCTTTTTATGTATTTGATATTCAGAAAGAATACCTTATGTATTCAGAAGACATAAATACTTGCATTCAGTAATTATATTTATACTCATTTCAACATTCGTTTGAACCTTTTATTTTATTTTGTAATGAATTAATTTTTTATAGCATCATAAATATTTAATTTTGACTAAGTTAATAAAGAACTAATTTTTTTTGCATTTATAGATTATCTATCCATCGTCGAGGTTAACAACTGTAATTAAAATGATCTAACATTTACAGTAAATATTATTTCTTGTTATTTGTGTGAGGAAGTATGTTATGTTGATTATTAATACTTTGTTTTGCTGTCTATATATTGTATGTAATAAAATATTTTATGCCAGTCGCTTAGTTTATCCTCTAGTGAAAACATGTGCGACGTGCCACCGAACTTTTATTATCCTCAGTATTACAATTGTTTCGATAAACAATTACTAACGTATAGAGTGGTCTGGGGTTCACTCACCCTCATCGCTTGCTGCAGCAGGATTCATTTCCACATCTTCAGACGATACGGTTGAATGTTTCATGTGTGGGGTTAGAATAAACCGATGGCAGCCAGATGTCAATCCGTTACAGGAGCATCTCCGATGAGCACCACACTGCACGTATGCCCAATTACTTGCACCACGCAGATGTAATGACATAGAAGTCGAGAGGACCTTTTGCACGTGTACTAAATAAAATGTTTTATTCCTAAAGAAAATCATATATCTGAGTAATACATTTGTACATGTTTCTACATTAATTAAATATATTAACATATCGTTTTCTTTTATTTTGTGAGTGAGCAAAAAGTGGGCTAGAGTAGCAACCAGGTTACACGGATGTAATTGTGGAACACGAATAGGTCGCACGGATGGTCTGGTAATTGTGGAACAGGAAATCGGGGTTTGTGACCTTTGTTTTGTGGTAATGATAGGTCGCACGGATGGTCTGGTAATTGTGAAACAGGAAAGCGGGGTTTGTGACCTTTGTTTTGTGGTAATGATAGGTCGCACGGATGGCCTCGTAATTGTGGAACAGGAAAGCGGGGTTTGGGGCCTTGGGTTTGTAGTGACGATAGGTCGCACGGATGGCCTCGTAGTTGTGGAACAGGAAATGTGGTGGTGGTGTATGTGTGCTGGTAAAGTCTCCAAACATACCTGCTAACATGTCCGTGTGCAGTCACACGTGTGGACCATATAAACCACTTTTCTGAAGTAACCAAAAAGGTATTTACAATTTTTTAAAATCGATATCGATAGCCATTTTTGTGTAGAATTCAAGAGTACAATTTGTTTTCAATTTAGTTTTGCCCATAAAAGAAAAATTTTGGGTTAAACATGTCCGTGTGCAGTCACACGTGTGGACTATATAAACCACTTTTCTGAAGTAACCAAAAAGGTTTTACAATTTTTTAAGGTTGATAACGATAGCCTTTTTTGTGTAGAATCCAAGAGTACAATTTGTTTTAAAATTTGTATAAATTAATTTTCAAACAAATTGGTTACATTTGTAAACCTTTTTGATAAAACCTTTTTCTGAAGTACAATAAGTCTTTGTTAATGTCAATTAACTTTTAATGATTTCAATTTTTAAAGTTCAATTTATGTTTATCTATTATCATGTAAACAGTCCTTTCTGTACATCCGTGATGACCACTTTTGATAACAATTTTATCTAATTAAAGTTAATAAGTTTAAATTTAATGTTTGTTGTAGAATTCAAGTCTTGTTTTCAAATATTCAAATTAATTTTGTTAAATGCGATTACGTAAGCTGTGCTCGTTACTATAAACCTTTTCTAGTACAACAGGTTTCATTTAAATATATCGACTTTTGTGTAGACAAATCAATTTTATTTAATTTTGTCATAAACTTTGCTAAATAATTTCGTTTCAATACATTCGGCATAACATTTTGTAAGTCAACATACAATTATTATACATAGAATTTGTAAATTTATTTTTGTAGTTATACCAATACTTCATTGTTACAATTGCTAAACAATTTTGTGTAAATCATTCGTTAAGTCATGTCGAAACTTAATCTGTCCATAAACCATAATTTCGTTAAACATTATCGTACCTTGTAAATCTAATGTACTTTAGTTTAAATATTTTGATAAAATATTTGTTCAACATGTGACATGTCAAACATTTTCGTGATAATGAAACATTTTTATTAAAATGTTCAATTTTGTGTAAATTTTGTAAAATGTTTAAATTTGTATTTTAAAAAGTCAATTCTTGTGTTCATAATCCTGTTTTTCAACATGTGATAAACTCATTTGATTTAAAAATTTTTTGTTAAATGATTGTGTACTTTTTAGAATAAGTATTATTGTAATTCAAATTATTTTGTTTAAACATTTTGTGTTAAACTTGTCAATATGCCTATAATTGTTCTGTTTACAATAATTTTCTGAATACAATTTTTGAAATTAATTCGTGATTTGTATCAAATGTTGATTTATTTCCAAAAGCTAATTTGTTCAAATTTTTGTCATTAAACTATTTTGTTAAATTTCGTTAGTAACCATTCATTTGTTAAAATCCTATTGTTGTCTAAAATTATTTGGTTAACATTTTTCTATAATATATAAATTACTTGTTTAAATCTCTTTTGTCAAAAAATTTTTTTACAATATTTTTGTTCATAAACTTTGCGTTAAATCCTTTGTCCGATGTACCATATTAAATTTTTAAACATTTTATTTTAATTGTAGATCGATACTTTTTGAATTTAAATTCGATAAAGTTTATAATTTTTTAACATATTGGTAAAATTTTGTTTAGTATTTGTAATTTTGAATCCAAGAACAATTTTTAATTAATTTTGGTTCATAACTAATTTTTTAAACGATATCAATCTTTTTATAATAAGGCTTTAATTTTTGAATTCAACTAGTATTAAGTCAAATTTTTTAAATTATTTTGAAATACATTTTGACATTCAAACATTGTTGCAATTAATTGCATAAACCAATTTTGCGTTAAAACTTTCTGTAGAATGTCCATATAAACCTTTTGTGAGATCAAAGTTTTTTTAAAATTCAATTTTCTAGCCTTGTTGATCAAAAATTTGTAACTAATTTGATCCATAATCTAATTTAAACTGTCCTAAAGTAACTGTCATTAAACTTCTATACAAAGTTTTCTTAATTAAAATTTTTGAATATAAGTTTTTTTCAAATTGTAGTCAATACATTTTGTATAAATTGTGTGCGTAACAGTGATTTTCTAACCATTTGGCATAAACAATTTTATTAACTGTTTTAATCTTTATTGAATAACAGTGTTTAATCTTTCTATTAGTTTGATAAGTATTTTTTGTTAAGATCCGATGTGTACATTTGTTGTAAATATTACTGATAAACCTTAGTTTTAAAAGTTTTAAATGATGCATACTTTTGTAACAAAAAGTTTTTATCAATTTAAATTATGTCTGCTTTAAACAATTTTGGTTACGTTGATTAGTTTGTCATAAAACTTTTTGGTTAATTGTCGTAAATTTATTACAGTTGAATATCAAACGTTGTTTATTAATTTTTCAAACAAGTTTTTTTTAAATTTATATAATGCCTTTTCTAAATAGTCATTTTCAATTAATTTTCATAAACCTTTTTGTCAATTAACATTTAAGTTCATTTTTTAATATAAACCTATTTTAGTCGATCAATATTAAATTTGTTAATATTTTGTAGTAATAAACTAAATTTGTTGTTAATTTTTTTGTCCAAAGCCAATTTTGCTAAATAATTACGTTAAGTTATTAACATTATAACGTTAATTTTTAAATCAATTTTATTTTAAATTACATTTGTTTGTAAATCAAGTAATTTTCTATAATAATTTTGTCAAACCAGTTCTGTAAACATGTGTGTGAGTAACCATTGTGAATTAAACACTTTTCAAATTTATAAAGTTATTGATAGTTTTGAAATGTATTTTTTTCAAATTAATTTTGTCCTAAACCAAATTTTGTTATTCCATCAGTCACATGGAATATAACCTTTCTGAGAATAAAATTTTGAATTTTAATATCGTTTTTTTAGAATAACAGTACAGTTTGTTTCAAATATAATTTTTCCATAAATCCAAATTTTGCTTAAACATGCCAGTTAGTGTCATCTAACCGTGATCATATAAACCATTTCTTAACAAAGTTTTTTTAAATTTTTAGATAGTTTTGTTTGAATTCAATTTTTTTTAACAAATTATTTGTTTAAATCAATTTTGCTAAAAGTGACTGGAGAACAGTTGGACATTAACACTTTTCATTACCAAAAGTTTACAAAAGTTTAATTTGATTAAAGTATATCGATATCCTTGTAAAATTTAAAAAATTTTGTTTAAAATTAATTTTCATTAAACAAGACTTACATGATCCATATACACTACTTCTAAACAAGTTTTATTTTTAAAATTAAATGCTTTTTTAAATAGTACGAATTATTAAATTAATTTTGTCCATAAAACATTTGTTAAACATCTGTCAACAACATTGAAACAGCGACAAACAACGAACGAACACGAACGAACGAAGACAACGACGAAACGAAAACGAACAGAACGACAAAAAAACAACGAACAAAAACGAACGAACGAACGAACGAAACAACGAAAACGAAGCAGAACAAACGAACGAAACGAACGAAACGAAGAACGAACAGAACGAAAACGAACAACGAACGACAACGAAACGAAACGATAAGAACGAACAACGAACAAGTTAAATAATTTTGTCCAAAAACAAATTGCGTAAACATGTCCGAACGAAGAACACGTGGAACCATATAAACCCTTTGAAGTAACCAAGAAAGGTTTTAAATTTTTAAATTGAACGATAGTTTTTGTGAAGAATCAAAAGACAATTTGTTTTCAAATTAATTTTGTCCATAAAAGCCAAATTTTGCGTTAAACATGCCCGTGTGCAGTCACACGTGTGGACCATATAAACCTCTTTTCTGAAGTAACCAAAAAGGTTTTACAGTTTTTTAAATTGGTATCGATAGCTTTTTTTTGTGTAGAATCCAAGACTACAATTTGTTTTCAATTTAATTTTGTCCATAAAAGCCTAATTTTGCGTTAAACATGTCCGTGTGCAGTCACACGTGTGGACCATATAAATCCCTTCTCTGAAGTAACCAAGAATGTTTTACAATTTTTTAAATTGATATCGATAGCTTTTTTTGTGTAGAATCCAAGAGTACAGTTTGTTTTCAAATTAATTTTGTCCATAAAAGCCAAATTTTGCGTTAAACATTTCCGTGTGCTGTTACACGTGTGGACCATATAAACCCCTCTTCTGAAGTAACCAAAAGGTTTTACAATTTTTTAAATTTATATCGATAGCCTTTTTTGTGTAGAATCCAAGAGTACAATTTGTTTTCAAATTAATTTTGTCCATAAAAGTCTTATTTTGCGTTAAACGTGTCCGTGTGCAGTCACACGGTGGACTATATAAACCACTTTTCTGAAGTAACCAAAAAGGTTTACACTTTTTTAAATTGATATCGATAGCCTTTTTTGTGTAGAATCCAAGAATAGTTTGTTTTCAAATTAATTTTGTCCATAAAAGCCATGTTTTGCGTTAAACATGTTCGTGTGCTGTCACGTGTGGACCATGTAAATCCCTTCTCTGAAGTAACCAAGAAGGTTTACAATTTTTTAAATTGATATCGATAGCTTTTTGTGTAGAATCTAAGAGTACAGTTTGTTTTCAAATTAATTTTGTCCATAAAAGCCAATATTTTGCGTTAAACATGTCCGTGTGCAGTCACACGTGTGGACCATATAAACCACTTTTCTGAAGTTACCAAAAGGGTTTTACATTTTTTTAAAATTGATATCAATAGCTTTTTTTGTGTAGAATGCAAGAGTACAGTTTGTTGTCAAATTAATTTTGTCCATAAAAGCCAAATTTTGCGTTAAACATGTCCGTGTGCAGTCACACGTGTGGACTATCTAAACCACTTTTCTGAAGTAACCAAAAAGGTTTTACATTTCTTTAAAATTGATATTGATATCCTTTTTTGTGTAGAATCCAATAGTATAATTTGTTTTCAAATTAATTTTGTCCATGAAAGCCAAATTTTGCGTTAAACATGTCCGTGTGCAGTCACACGTGTGGACTATATAAACCACTTTTCTGAGGTAATCAAGAAGGATTTACAATTTTTTAAAATTGATATCGATAGCTTTTTTTGTGTAGAATCCAAGAGTACAGTTTGTTTTCAAATTAATTTTGTCCATAAAAGCCATATTTTGCGTTAAACATGTCCGTGTGCTGTCACACGTGTGACATATAAACCCCTTTTCTGAAGTAACCAAAAGGACTTACAATTTTTAAATTGATATCGATAGACTTTTTGTGTAGAATCCAAAGTACAGTTTGTTTTCAAATTAATTTTGTCCATAAAAGCCAAATTTTGCGTTAAACATTTCCGTGTGCTGTTACACGTGTGGACCATATAAACCCCTTTTCTGAAGTAACCAAAAAGATTTACAATTTTGTAAAATTGATATCGATAGCTTTTTTTGTGCAGAATCCAAGAGTACAGTTTGTTTTCAAATTGATTTTGTCCATAAAAGCCATATTTTGCGTTAAACATGTCCGTGTGCTGTCACACGTGTGGACCATATAAACCCCTTTTCTGAAGTAACCAAAAAGGTTTTACAATTTTTTAAATTTGTATCGATAGCCTTTTTTGTGTAGAATCCAAGAGTACAATTTGTTTTCAAATTAATTTTGTCCATAAAAGTCTTATTTTGCGTTAAACGTGTCCGTGTGCAGTCACACGAGTGGACTATATAAACCACTTTTCTGAAGTAACCAAAAAGGGTTTACGCTTTTTTTTAATTGATATCGATAGCCTCTTTTGTGTAGAATCCAAGAGTTCAGTTTGTTTTCAAATTAATTTTGTACATAAAAGCCAAATTTTGCGTTAAACATGTCCGTGTGCAGTCACACGTGTGGACCATGTAAATCCCTTCTCTGAAGTAACCAAGAAGGTTTTACAATTTTTTAAATTGATATCGATAGCTTTTTTGTGTAGAATCTAAGAGTACAGTTTGTTTTCAAATTAATTTTGTCCATAAAAGCCATATTTTGCGTTAAACATGTCCGTGTGCAGTCACACGTGTGGACCATATAAACCACTTTTCTGAAGTTACCAAAAAGGGTTTACATTTTTTTAAAATTGATATCAATAGCTTTTTTTGTGTAGAATGCAAAGTACAGTTTGTTGTCAAATTAATTTTGTCCATAAAAGCCAAATTTTGCGTTAAACATGTCCGTGTGCAGTCACACGTGTGGACTATCTAAACCACTTTTCTGAAGTAACCAAAAAGGTTTTACATTTCTTTAAAATTGATATTGATATCCTTTTTTGTGTAGAATCCAATAGTATAATTTGTTTTCAAATTAGTTTTGTCCATAAAAGCCATATTTTGTTTAAACATGTCCGTGTGCTGTCACACGTGTGGACCATATCAACCCCTCTTCTGAAGTAACCAAAAAGGTTTTACAATTTTTTAAAATTGATGTCGATACCTTTTTTGTGTAGAATCCAAGAGTACTGTTTGTTTTCAAATTAATTTTGTCCATAAAAGCCATATTTTGCGTTAAACATGTCCGTGTGCTGTCACACGTGTGGATCATATAAACCCCTTTTCTGAAGTAACCAAAAAGGGTTTACATTTTTTTTAAATTAATCTCGATAGCTTTTTTTGTGTAGAATCCAAGAGTACATTTTGTTTTCAAATTAATTTTGTCCATAAAAACCATATTTTGCGTTAAACATGTCCGTGTGCTGTCTCACGTGTAGACCATATAAACCCCTTTTCTGAAGTAACCAAAAAGGTTTTACAATTTTTTTAAATTGATATAGATAGCTTTTTTTGTGTAGAATCCAAGAGTACAGTTTGTTTTCAAATTGATTTTGTCCATAAAAGCCAAATTTTGCGTTAAACATGTCCGTGTGCAGTCACTCGTGTGGATCATATAAACCACTTTTCTGAAGTAACCAAAAAGGGTTTACAATTTTTAATATTGATATCGATAGCTTTTTTTGTGTAGAATTCAAGAGTACCGTTTGTTTTCAAATTAATTTTGTCCATAAAAGCCAAATTTTGCGTTAAACATGTCCGTGTGCAGTCACACGTGTGGACCATATAAATCCCTTCTCTGAAGTAACCAAGAAGGTTTTACAATTTTTTAAATTGATATCGATAGCTTTTTTGTGTAGAATCTAAGAGTACAGTTTGTTTTCAAATTAATTTTGTCCATAAAAGCCAAATTTTGCGTTAAACATGTCCGTGTGCAGTCACACGTGTGGACCATATAAACCACTTTTCTGAAGTTACCAAAAAGGGTTTACAATTTTTTAAAATTGATATCGATAGCTTTTTTTGTTTAAAATCCAAGAGTACAGTTTGTTTTCAAATTAATTTTGTCCATAAAAGCCAAATTTTGCGTTAAACATGTCCGTGTGCAGTCACACGTGTGGACCATATAAACCACTTTTCTGAAGTAACCAAAAAGGGTTTACATTTTTTTAAAATTGATATCGATAGCCTTTTTTGTTTAAAATCCAAGAGTACAATTTGTTGTCAAATTAATTTTGTCCATAAAAGCCATATTTTACGTTAAACATGTCCGTGTGTAGTCACACGTGTGGACCAAATAAACCACTTTTGTGAAGTTACCAAAAAGGTTTTACAATTTTTTAAAATTGATATCGATAGCTTTTTTGTGTAGAATGCAATAGTACAGTTTGTTTTCAAATTAATTTTGTCCATGAAAGCCAAATTTTGCGTTAAACATGTCCGTGTGCAGTCACACGTGTGGACTATCTAAACCACTTTTCTGAAGTAACCAAAAAGGTTTTACATTTCTTTAAAATTGATATTGATATCCTTTTTTGTGTAGAATCCAATAGTATAATTTGTTTTCAAATTAGTTTTGTGCATAAAAGCCATATTTTGTGTTAAACATGTCCGTGTGCTGTCACACGTGTGGACCATATCAACCCCTCTTCTGAAGTAACCAAAAAGGTTTTACAATTTTTTAAAATTGATGTCGATACCTTTTTTGTGTAGAATCCAAGAGTACTGTTTGTTTTCAAATTAATTTTGTCCATAAAAGCCATATTTTGCGTTAAACATGTCCGTGTGCTGTCACACGTGTGGATCATATAAACCCCTTTTCTGAAGTAACCAAAAAGGGTTTACATTTTTTTTAAATTAATCTCGATAGCTTTTTTTGTGTAGAATCCAAGAGTACATTTTGTTTTCAAATTAATTTTGTCCATAAAAACCATATTTTGCGTTAAACATGTCCGTGTGCTGTCTCACGTGTAGACCATATAAACCCCTTTTCTGAAGTAACCAAAAAGGTTTTACAATTTTTTTAAATTGATATAGATAGCTTTTTTTGTGTAGAATCCAAGAGTACAGTTTGTTTTCAAATTGATTTTGTCCATAAAAGCCAAATTTTGCGTTAAACATGTCCGTGTGCAGTCACTCGTGTGGATCATATAAACCACTTTTCTGAAGTAACCAAAAAGGGTTTACAATTTTTAATATTGATATCGATAGCTTTTTTTGTGTAGAATTCAAGAGTACCGTTTGTTTTCAAATTAATTTTGTCCATAAAAGCCAAATTTTGCGTTAAACATGTCCGTGTGCAGTCACACGTGTGGACCATATAAATCCCTTCTCTGAAGTAACCAAGAAGGTTTTACAATTTTTTAAATTGATATCGATAGCTTTTTTGTGTAGAATCTAAGAGTACAGTTTGTTTTCAAATTAATTTTGTCCATAAAAGCCAAATTTTGCGTTAAACATGTCCGTGTGCAGTCACACGTGTGGACCATATAAACCACTTTTCTGAAGTTACCAAAAAGGGTTTACAATTTTTTAAAATTCATATCGATAGCTTTTTTTGTTTAGAATCCAAGAGTACAGTTTGTTTTCAAATTAATTTTGTCCATAAAAGCCAAATTTTGCGTTAAACATGTCCGTGTGCAGTCACACGTGTGGACCATATAAACCACTTTTCTGAGGTAATCAAGAAGGTTTTACAATTTTTAAAATTGATATCGATAGCTTTTTTTGTGTAGAATCCAAGAGTACAGTTTGTTTTCAAATTAATTTTGTCCATGAAAGCCAAATTTTGCGTTAAACATGTCCGTGTGCAGTCACACGTGTGGACTATATAAACCACTTTTCTGAGGTAATCAAGAAGGTTTTACAATTTTTTAAAATTGATATCGATAGCTTTTTTTGTGTAGAATCCAAGAGTACAGTTTGTTTTCAAATTAATTTTGTCCATAAAAGCCATATTTTGCGTTAAACATGTCCGTGTGCTGTCACACGTGTGTAACATATAAACCCCTTTTCAGAAGTAACCAAAAAGGGCTTAAATTTTTTTTAAATTGATATCGATAGACTTTTTTGTGTAGAATCCAAAAGTACAGTTTGTTTTCAAATTAATTTTGTCCATAAAAGCCAAATTTTGCGTTAAACATTTCCGTGTGCTGTTACACGTGTGGACCATATAAACCCCTTTTCTGAAGTAACCAAAAAGATTTACAATTTTGTAAAATTGATATCGATAGCTTTTTTTGTGCAGAATCCAAGAGTACAGTTTGTTTTCAAATTGATTTTGTCCATAAAAGCCATATTTTGCGTTAAACATGTCCGTGTGCTGTCACACGTGTGGACCATATAAACCACTTTTCTGAAGTTACCAAAAAGGGTTTACATTTTTTTAAAATTGATATCGATAGCCTTTTTTGTTTAAAATCCAAGAGTACAATTTGTTGTCAAATTAATTTTGTCCATAAAAGCCATATTTTACGTTAAACATGTCCGTGTGTAGTCACACGTGTGGACCAAATAAACCACTTTTGTGAAGTTACCAAAAAGGGTTTACAATTTTTTAAAATTGATATCGATAGCCTCTTTTGTGTAGAATCCAAGAGTTCAGTTTGTTTTCAAATTAATTTTGTACATAAAAGCCAAATTTTGCGTTAAACATGTCCGTGTGCAGTCACACGTGTGGACCATGTAAATCCCTTCTCTGAAGTAACCAAGAAGGTTTTACAATTTTTTAAATTGATATCGATAGCTTTTTTGTGTAGAATCCAAGAGTACAGTTTGTTTTCTAATTAATTTTGCCCATAAAAGCCAAATTTTGCGTTAAACATGTCCGTGTGCAGTCACACGTGTGGACTACATAAACCACTTTTCTGAAGTAACCAAAAAGGTTTTACAATTTTTTAAAATTGATATCGATAGCTTTTTGTGTAGAATCCAAGAGTACAGTTTGTTTTCAAATTAATTTTGTCCATAAAAGCCATATTTTGCGTTAAACATGTCCGTGTGCTGTCTCACGTGTGGACCATATAAACCCCTTTTCTGAAGTAACCAAAAAGGTTTAATTTTTTTAAATTGATATCGATAGCCTTTTTTGTGTAGAATCCAAAAGTACAGCTTGTTTTCAAATTAATTTTGTCCATAAAAGCCAAATTTTGCGTTAAACATTTCCGTGTGCTGTTACACGTGTGGACCATATAAACCCCTTTTCTGAAGTAACCAAAAAGATTTACAATTTTGTAAAATTGATATCGATAGCTTTTTTTGTGTAGAATCCAAAAGTACAGCTTGTTTTCAAATTAATTTTGTCCATAAAAGCCAAATTTTGCGTTAAACATGTCCGTGTGCTGTCACACGTGTGGACCATATAAACCCCTTTTCTGAAGTAACCAAAAAGGTTTTACAATTTTTTAAATTTATATCGATAGCCTTTTTTGTGTAGAATCCAAGAGTACAATTTGTTTTCAAATTAATTTTGTCCATAAAAGCCATATTTTGCGTTAAACATGTCCGTGTGCAGTCACACGTGTGGACTATATAAACCACTTTTCTGAAGTAACCAAAAAGGGTTTACATTTTTTTTTAATTGATATCGATAGCCTCTTTTGTGTAGAATCCAAGAGTACAGTTTGTTTTCAAATTAATTTTGTACATAAAAGCCAAATTTTGCGTTAAACATGTCCGTGTGCAGTCACACGTGTGGACCATGTAAATCCCTTCTCTGAAGTAACCAAGAAGGTTTTACAATTTTTTAAATTGATATCGATAGCTTTTTTGTGTAGAATCTAAGAGTACAGTTTGTTTTCAAATTAATTTTGTCCATAAAATCCATATTTTGCGTTAAACATGTCCGTGTGCAGTCACACGTGTGGACCATATAAACCACTTTTCTGAAGTTACCAAAAAGGGTTTACATTTTTTTAAAATTGATATCAATAGCTTTTTTTGTGTAGAATGCAAGAGTACAGTTTGTTGTCAAATTAATTTTGTCCATAAAAGCCAAATTTTGCGTTAAACATGTCCGTGTGCAGTCACACGTGTGGACTATCTAAACCACTTTTCTGAAGTAACCAAAAAGGTTTTACATTTCTTTAAAATTGATATTGATATCCTTTTTTGTGTAGAATCCAATAGTATAATTTGTTTTCAAATTAGTTTTGTGCATAAAAGCCATATTTTGTGTTAAACATGTCCGTGTGCTGTCACACGTGTGGACCATATCAACCCCTCTTCTGAAGTAACCAAAAAGGTTTTACAATTTTTTAAAATTGATATCGATAGCTTTTTGTGTAGAATCCAAGAGTACAATTTGTTTTCAAATTAATTTTGTCCATAAAAGCCATATTTTGCGTTAAACATGTCCGTGTGCTGTCACACGTGTGGATCATATAAACCCCTTTTCTGAAGTAACCAAAAAGGTTTTACAATTCTTTAAGTTGGTATCGATAGCTTTTTTTGTGTAGAATCCAAGACTACAATTTGTTTTCAATTTAATTTTGTCCATAAATGCCAAATTTTGCGTTAAACATGTCCTTGTGCAGTCACACGTGTGGACCATATAAACCCCTTTTCTGAAGTAACCAAAAAGGTTTTACAATTTTTTAAATTGATATAGATAGCTTTTTTTGTGTAGAATCCAAGAGTACAGTTTGTTTTCAAATTGATTTTGTCCATAAAAGCCAAATTTTGCGTTAAACATGTCCGTGTGCAGTCACTCGTGTGGATCATATAAACCACTTTTCTGAAGTAACCAAAAAGGGTTTACAATTTTTAATATTGATATCGATAGCTTTTTTTGTGTAGAATTCAAGAGTACCGTTTGTTTTCAAATTAATTTTGTCCATAAAAGCCAAATTTTGCGTTAAACATGTCCGTGTGCAGTCACACGTGTGGACCATATAAATCCCTTCTCTGAAGTAACCAAGAATGTTTTACAATTTTTTAAATTGATATCGATAGCTTTTTTTGTGTAGAATCCAAGAGTACAGTTTGTTTTCAAATTAATTTTGTCCATAAAAGCCAAATTTTGCGTTAAACATGTCCGTGTGCAGTCACACGTGTGGACCATATAAACCACTTTTCTGAAGTTACCAAAAAGGGTTTACAATTTTTTAAAATTGATATCGATAGCTTTTTTTGTTTAAAATCCAAGAGTACAGTTTGTTTTCAAATTAATTTTGTCCATAAAAGCCAAATTTTGCGTTAAACATGTCCGTGTGCAGTCACACGTGTGGACTATATAAACCACTTTTCTGAGGTAATCAAGAAGGTTTTACAATATTTTAAAATTGATATCGATAGCTTTTTTTGTGTAGAATCCAAAAGTACAGTTTGTTTTCAAATTAATTTTGTCCATAAAAGCCAAATTTTGCGTTAAACATTTCCGTGTGCTGTTACACGTGTGGACCATGTAAACCCCTTTTCTGAAGTAACCAAAAAGATTTACAATTTTGTAAAATTGATATCGATAGCTTTTTTTGTAGAATCCAAGAGTACAATTTGTTTTCAAATTAATTTTGTCCATAAAAGCCATATTTTGCGTTAAACATGTCCGTGTGCTGTCACACGTGTGGACCATATAAACCCCTTTTCTGAAGTAACCAAAAGGTTTTACAATTTTTTAAAATTGATATCGATAGCCTTTTTGTGTAGAATCCAAGAGTACAATTTGTTTTCAAATTAATTTTGTCCATAAAAGCCATATTTTGCGTTAAACATGTCCGTGTGCAGTCACACGTGTGGACTATATAAACCACTCTTCTGAAGTAACCAAAAAGGGTTTACATTTTTTTTTAATTGATATCGATAGCCTTTTTTGTGTAGAATCCAAGAGTACAGTTTGTTTTCAAATTAATTTTGTCCATAAAAGCCAAATTTTGCGTTAAACATGTCCGTGTGCAGTCACACGTGTGGACCATATAAATCCCTTCTCTGAAGTAACCAAGAAGGTTTTACAATTTTTTAAATTGATATCGATAGCTTTTTTGTGTAGAATCCAAGAGTACAGTTTGTTTTCAAATTAATTTTGTCCATAAAAGCCAAATTTTGCGTTAAACATGTCCGTGTGCAGTCACACGTGTGGACCATATAAACCACTTTTCTGAAGTTACCAAAAAGGGTTTACATTTTTTTAAAATAGATATCGATAGCCTTTTTTGTGTAAAATCCAAGAGTACAATTTGTTGTCAAATTAATTTTGTCCATAAAAGCCAAATTTTGCGTTAAACATGTCCGTGTGCAGTCACAAGTGTGGACCATATAAACCACTTTTCTGAAGTAACCAAAAAGGTTTTACAATTTTTTAAAATCGATATCGATAGCCATTTTTGTGTAGAATCCAAGAGTACAGTTTGTTTTCAATTTAGTTTTGCCCATAAAAGCCAAATTTTGCGTTAAACATGTCCGTGTGCAGTCACACGTGTGGACCATATAAACCCCTTTTCTGAAGTAACCAAAAAGGTTTTACAATTTTTTAAATTGATATCGATAGCTTTTTTTGTGTAGAATTCAAGAGTACCGTTTGTTTTCAAATTAATTTTGTCCATAAAAGCCAAATTTTGAGTTAAACATGTCCGTGTGCAGTCACACGTGTGGACCATATAAATCCCTTCTCTGAAGTAACCAAGAATGTTTTACAATTTTTTAAATTGATATCGATAGCTTTTTTTGTGTAGAATTCAAGAGTACCGTTTGTTTTCAAATTAATTTTGTCCATAAAAGCCAAATTTTGCGTTAAACATGTCCGTGTGCAGTCACACGTGTGGACCATATAAACCACTTTTCTGAAGTTACCAAAAAGGGTTTACATTTTTTTAAAATAGATATCGATAGCCTTTTTTGTGTAGAATTCAAGAGTACCGTTTGTTTTCAAATTAATTTTGTCCATAAAAGCCAAATTTTGAGTTAAACATGTCCGTGTGCAGTCACACGTGTGGACCATATAAATCCCTTCTCTGAAGTAACCAAGAATGTTTTACAATTTTTTAAATTGATATCGATAGCTTTTTTTGTGTAGAATTCAAGAGTACCGTTTGTTTTCAAATTAATTTTGTCCATAAAAGCCAAATTTTGCGTTAAACATGTCCGTGTGCAGTCACACGTGTGGACCATATAAATCCCTTCTCTGAAGTAACCAAGAATGTTTTACAATATTTTAAATTGGTATCGATAGCTTCTTTTGTGTAGAATCCAAGAGTACAGTTTGTTTTCTAATTAATTTTGTCCATAAAAGCCAAATTTTGCGTTAAACATGTCCGTGTGCAGTCACACGTGTGGACCATATAAACCACTTTTCTGAAGTTACCAAAAAGGGTTTACATTTTTTTAAAATTGATATCGATAGCTTTTTTGTGTAAAATCCAAGAGTACAATTTGTTGTCAAATTAATTTTGTCCAAAAAAGCCATATTTTGCGTTAAACATGTCCGTGTGCAGTCACACGTGTGGACCATATAAATCCCTTCTCTGAAGTAACCAAGAATGTTTTACAATATTTTAAATTGGTATCGATAGCTTCTTTTGTGTAGAATCCAAGAGTACAGTTTGTTTTCTAATTAATTTTGTCCATAAAAGCCATATTTTGCGTTAAACATGTCCGTGTGCAGTCACACGTGTGGACCATATAAATCCCTTCTCTGAAGTAACCAAGAATGTTTTACAATATTTTAAATTGGTATCGATAGCTTCTTTTGTGTAGAATCCAAGAGTACAGTTTGTTTTCTAATTAATTTTGTCCATAAAAGCCATATTTTGCGTTAAACATGTCCGTGTGCAGTCACACGTGTGGACCATATAAACCACTTTTCTGAAGTAACCAAAAAGGGTTTACAATTTTTAATATTGATATCGATAGCTTTTTTTGTGTAGAATTCAAGAGTACAGTTTGTTGGCAAATTAATTTTGTCCATAAAAGCCAAATTTTGCGTTAAACATGTCCGTGTGCTGTCACACGTGTGGACCATATCAACCCCTCTTCTGAAGTTACCAAAAAGGGTTTACATTTTTTTAAAATTGATATCGATAGCTTTTTTTGTGTAGAATTCAAGAGTACCGTTTGTTTTCAAATTAATTTTGTCCATAAAAGCCAAATTTTGCGTTAAACATGTCCGTGTGCAGTCACACGTGTGGACCATATAAACCACTTTTCTGAAGTTACCAAAAAGGGTTTACATTTTTTTAAAATAGATATCGATAGCCTTTTTTGTGTAGAATCCAAGAGTACAATTTGTTGTGAAATTAATTTTGTCCATAAAAGCCAAATTTTGCGTTAAACATGTCCGTGTGCAGTCACACGTGTGGACTATATAAACCACTTTTCTGAAGTAACCAAAAAGGTTTTACATTTCTTTAAAATTGATATTGATATCCTTTTTTGTGTAGAATCCAATAGTATAATTTGTTTTCAAATTAGTTTTGTGTATAAAAGCCATATTTTGTGTTAAACATGTCCGTGTGCAGTCACACGTGTGGACCATATAAATCCCTTCTCTGAAGTAACCAAGAAGGTTTTACAATTTTTTAAATTGATATCGATAGCTTTTTTTGTGTAGAATTCAAGAGTACCGTTTGTTTTCAAATTAATTTTGTCCATAAAAGCCAAATTTTGCGTTAAACATGTCCGTGTGCAGTCACACGTGTGGACCATATAAACCACTTTTCTGAAGTTACCAAAAAGGGTTTACATTTTTTTAAAATTGATATCGATAGCCTTTTTGTGTAAAATCCAAGAGTACAATTTGTTGTCAAACTAATTTTGTCCATAAAATCCATATTTTGCGTTAAACATGTCCGTGTGCAGTCACACGTGTGGACCATATAAACCACTTTTCTGAAGTTACTAAAAAGGGTTTACATTTTTTTAAAATTGATATCAATAGCTTTTTTTGTGTAGAATGCAAGAGTACAGTTTGTTGTCAAATTAATTTTGTCCATAAAAGCCAAATTTTGCGTTAAACATGTCCGTGTGCATTCACACGTGTGGACTATCTAAACCACTTTTCTGAAGTAACCAAAAAGGTTTTACATTTCTTTAAAATTGATATTGATATCCTTTTTTATGTAGAATTCAATACTATAATTTGTTTTCAAATTAGTTTTGTGCATAAAAGCCATATTTTGTGTTAAACATGTCCGTGTGCTGTCACCCGTGTGGACCATATCAACCCCTCTTCTGAAGTAACCAAAAAGGTTTTACAATTTTTTAAAATTGATGTCGATAGCTTTTTTGTGTAGAATCCAAGAGTACTGTTTGTTTTCAAATTAATTTTGTCCATAAAAGCCATATTTTGCGTTAAACATGTCCGTGTGCTGTCACACGTGTGGATCATATAAACCCCTTTTCTGAAGTAACCAAAAAGGGTTTACATTTTTTTTAAATTAATATCGATAGCTTTTTTTTGTGTAGAATCCAAGACTACAATTTGTTTTCAATTTAATTTTGTCCATAAAAGCCTAATTTTGCGTTAAACATGTCCGTGTGCAGTCACACGTGTGGACCATATAAATCCCTTCTCTGAAGTAACCAAGAAGGTTTTACAATTTTTTAAATTGATATCGATAGCTTTTTTTGTGTAGAATTCAAGAGTACCGCTTGTTTTCAAATTAATTTTGTCCATAAAAGCCAAATTTTGCGTTAAACATGTCCGTGTGCAGTCACACGTGTGGACCATATAAACCACTTTTCTGAAGTTACCAAAAAGAGTTTACATTTTTTTAAAATTGATATCGATAGCCTTTTTTGTGTAAAATCCAAGAGTACAATTTGTTGTCAAACTAATTTTGTCCATAAAATCCATATTTTGCGTTAAACATGTCCGTGTGCAGTCACACGTGTGGACCATATAAACCACTTTTCTGAAGTTACTAAAAAGGGTTTACATTTTTTAAAATTGATACCATAGCTTTTTGTGTAGAATGCAAGAGTACAGTTTGTTGTCAAATTAATTTTGTCCATAAAAGCCAAATTTTGCGTTAAACATGTCCGTGTGCAGTCACACGTGTGGACTATCAACCACTTTTCTGAAGTAACCAAAAAGGTTTTACATTTCTTTAAAATTGATATTGATATCCTTTTTTGTGTAGAATCCAATAGTATAATTTGTTTTCAAATTAGTTTTGTGCATAAAAGCCATATTTTGTGTTAAACATGTCCGTGTGCTGTCACCGTGTGGACCATATCAACCTTTCTGAATTAACCAAAAGGTTTACAATTTTTAAAATTGATGTCGATAGCTTTTTTGTGTAGAATCCAAGAGTACTGTTTGTTTTCAAATTAATTTTGTCCATAAAAGCCATATTTTGCGTTAAACATGTCCGTGTGCTGTCACACGTGTGGATCATATAAACCCCTTTTCTGAAGTAACCAAAAAGGGTTTACATTTTTTTTAAATTAATATCGATAGCCTGTTTTGTCTAGAATCCAAGAGTACAGTTTGTTTTCAAATTAATTTTGTCCATAAAAACCATATTTTGCGTTAAACATGTCCGTGTGCTGTCTCACGTGTGGACCATATAAACCCCTTTTCTGAAGTAACCAAGAATGTTTTACAATATTTTAAATTGGTATCGATAGCTTCTTTTGTGTAGAATCCAAGAGTACAGTTTGTTTTCAAATTAATTTTGTCCATAAAAACCATATTTTGCGTTAAACATGTCCGTGTGCTGTCTCACGTGTGGACCATATAAACCCCTTTTCTGAAGTAACCAAAAAGGTTTTACAATTTTTTTAAATTGGTATCGATAGCTTTTTTTTTGTAGAATCCAAGACTACAATTTGTTTTCAATTTAATTTTGTCCATAAAAGCCTAATTTTGCGTTAAACATGTCCGTGTGCAGTCACACGTGTGGACCATATAAATCTCTTCTCTGAAGTAACCAAGAAGGTTTTACAATTTTTTAAATTGATATCGATAGCTTTTTTTGTGTAGAATTCAAGAGTACCGTTTGTTTTCAAATTAATTTTGTCCATAAAAGCCAAATTTTGCGTTAAACATGTCCGTGTGCAGTCACACGTGTGGACCATATAAACCACTTTTCTGAAGTTACCAAAAAGGGTTTACATTTTTTTAAAATTGATATCGATAGCCTTTTTTGTGTAGAATCCAAGAGTACAATTTGTTGTCAAACTAATTTTGTCCATAAAATCCATATTTTGCGTTAAACATGTCCGTGTGCAGTCACACGTGTGGACCATATAAACCACTTTTCTGAAGTTACTAAAAAGGGTTTACATTTTTTTAAAATTGATATCAATAGCTTTTTTTGTGTAGAATGCAAGAGTACAGTTTGTTGTCAAATTAATTTTGTCCATAAAAGCCAAATTTTGCGTTAAACATGTCCGTGTGCAGTCACACGTGTGGACTATCTAAACCACTTTTCTGAAGTAACCAAAAAGGTTTTACATTTCTTTAAAATTGATATTGATATCCTTTTTTGTGTAGAATCCAATAGTATAATTTGTTTTCAAATTAGTTTTGTCATAAAGCCATATTTTGTGTTAAACATGTCCGTGTGCTGTCACACGTGTGGATCATATCAACCCTTTCTGAAGTAACCAAAAGGTTTTACAATTTTTTAAAATTGATGTCGATAGCTTTTTGTAGAATCCAAAGTACTGTTTGTTTTCAAATTAATTTTGTCCATAAAAGCCATATTTTGCGTTAAACATGTCCGTGTGCTGTCACGTGTGGATCATATAAACCCTTTTCTGAAGTAACCAAAAGGTTTACATTTTTTAAATTAATATCGATAGCCTGTTTTGTCTAGAATCCAAGAGTACAGTTTGTTTTCAAATTAATTTTGTCCATAAAAACCATATTTTGCGTTAAACATGTCCGTGTGCTGTCTCACGTGTGGACCATATAAACCCCTTTTCTGAAGTAACCAAAAAGGTTTTACAATTTTTTTAAATTGATATCGATACCTTTTTTTTGTGTAGAATCCAAGACTACAATTTGTTTTCAATTTAATTTTGTCCATAAAAGCCAAATTTTGCGTTAAATATGTCCGTGTGCAGTCACACGTGTGGACCATATAAACCCCTTTTCTGAAGTAACCAAAAAGGTTTTACAATTTTTTAAATTGATATCGATAGCTTTTTTTGTGTAGAATCCAACAGTACAGTTTGTTTTCAAATTAATTTTGTCCATAAAAGCCAAATTTTGCGTTAAACATGTCCGTGTGCAGTCACACGTGTGGATCATATAAACCACTTTTCTGTAGTAACCAAAAAGGGTTTACAATTTTTAATATTGTTATCGATAGCTTTTTTTGTGTAGAATTCAAATGTACGTTTGTTTTCAAATTAATTTTGTCCATAAAGCCAAATTTTGCGTTATACATGTCCGTGTGCAGTCACACGTGTGGACCATATAAATCCCTTCTCTGAAGTAACCAAGAATGTTTTAGAATTTTTTAAATTGATATCGATAGCTTTTTTTGTGTAGAATCCAACAGTACAGTTTGTTTTCAAATTAATTTTGTCCATAAAAGCCAAATTTTGCGTTAAACATGTCCGTGTGCAGTCACACGTGTGGATCATATAAACCACTTTTCTGTAGTAACCAAAAAGGGTTTACAATTTTTAATATTGTTATCGATAGCTTTTTTTGTGTAGAATTCAAGTGTACCGTTTGTTTTCAAATTAATTTTGTCCATAAAAGCCAAATTTTGCGTTAAACATGTCCGTGTGCAGTCACACGTGTGGACCATATAAACCACTTTTCTGAAGTTACCAAAAAGGGTTTACATTTGTTTAAAATTGATATCGATAGCCTTTTTTGTGTAAATCAAAGTACAGTTTGTTGTCAAATTAATTTTGTCCATAAAAGCCAAAATTTATGTTAAACATGTCCGTGTGCAGTCACACGTGTGGACCATATAACACTTTTCTGTAAGTAACCAAAAGGTTTACATTTTTAAAATTGATATCGATTGCCTTTTTTGTAGAATCCAAGAGTACAATTTGTTTCAAATTAATTTTGTCCATAAAAGCCATATTTTGTTAAACATGTCCGTGTGCAGTCACAACGTGACCATATACATTTCTAACGTAACAAAGAACGTTACATTTACGAATTGATATCGATTGCCTTTGTAAGAATCAGAAACAATGTTTTCGAAGATTAATTTTGTCCAATAAAGCCATATTGCGTTAAACATGACGATCACGAAACGAACGAAACAGAATGAACGAAACGAACGAACGACAACGGACGAATCGAACGAAACCAACGAAACAACGCAATGAACGAAACGAAAAACAAGCGAAACGAACGAAACGAAACAAACAGACGAAACGAACGAAGAACCAAACGAATCGAACGAAACGAACGAAAGGAACGAAACGAACGCAACGAAACGAACGAAATAAACGAAAACTAACAGAAACGAACGAAACGATCGAAACGAAACGAACGAAGGAACGAACGAAGGCAACGAACGAACGAAAACGAACCAAACGAACGAGAATCGAACGATGACGACGAACGAAATGAACGAAACGAACGAAACGAACGAAACGACGAAACGAATGAAACGAACGAAAACGAACGAAACGAACGGAAACGAGAAACGAACGAACGAAACGAATCAAGAACGAACGAAGAAACGAACGAAACGAACGAAACGAACGAAACGAACGAAGCGAACGAAACGAACCAAGGAACGAAACGAACGAAACGAACGAAACGAACGAAACGAACGAAACGAACGAAACGAACGAAACGAACGAAACGAACGAAACGAACGAAACGAACGAAACGAACGAAACGAACGAAACGAACGAAACGAACGAAACAAACGAAACAAACGAAACTAACGGAACGCAACTTTTGAAGAATTTAATAGCGAATTACAAATCAATTAAAAAAGAACTCATCAAGCGGATTAAGCAGGCTAAAAAGAACCACTGGCTGAACTACGACGACCTCGAAAATGATATCTAGGGTAGTGTCTTTCAAATACTCATGAGGGATGTTAGATATCCAGATACACCTTTTACGTTACCTGACGATCAAAAACTAAGAATTATTGACAAACTATTTCCCCTAGTTGAGGAACACAAGACTAAGCCTGTTAAAGGCAAGGCTAAGATTTTTACCAAAACAGAGCTGATAGCAGCTGCTGGGAGCCTTAGCATAGGCAAAGTACCAGGGCCTAATGGAATTCTGCAGGAAGCCATAAAGGAATTAGTGGCAACGGATGCCACTGCAACGCTGAAAGTGCGAATAAACTAATTACTGCCGGGCACTTCCCAGAAGATGGAATATTGCCAAAGTGGCACTGATATTAAAAAAAGGGAAGCTACCGGACTTAGCAACCTCCTTTAGGCCAATATCATTGTTGAACACTTTGGGTAAGGTGTATGAGCGGCTCATAACAGATAGGCTAGTAGTATAGCTATACGGATCCTAGAGCACTTTTGTCACTAGATTTGTCACCAGATCTAGGAAAAAGTCACCAGAAAAGTTACTAGATTTCAAGGTCGGTAACATTGCCTATTTCAAGGGGTAGACCACAGGTGTGTAACTCTCTTCAAGGTTATGTGCCCTGCCTCTTCGAGGTCCCCCGCTTCAAGGTCATTATAGTCCTGAAGGTCATTGTCCTCGGTCTCAAGCAAGTCTATGCATGTTTCAAGGCCACGCCTATTCTGAGAAACAAAGGGGGCCCATTGTTTAAAGTCTATGCTTTCAAGCTCAACGAACAAGGACGATCTATTGTTTTGGCTGAGTCATTCTGAAATTCTAGGAAATCAATAACAAAGACGATGCATTGTTCAAAGTCTATGCTATCAAGGTCACATGAAAGAACAAAGACTATCTATTGTTCCGTTATTATAAAAATAGATTGTTATCTCAATTCTAGGAAATCAAGAAACGCTTCAAAGTCTATGGTTATAATTTTCAAGGTAAAAGAACAAAAGCGATTCATTCTTCTGGTCGAGTTATAAAATAAATTGTTATCTCAATTCTAGGAAATCATGAATAATGTATTGTTCAAAGTCTATGCTTATAATTTTCAAGGTAAATGAACAAAGACGATCTATTGTTCAGTTAGAAATAGATTGTTATCTAAATACATCTCTTTCAAGAACAAAGGCAATCCATTGTCAACGATTTAAAGTTTATGCTTAGAAGGTCACACCTCTGATAACAAAGACGATCCATTGCTCAGTTAGAAATAGATTGTTATCTCAATTCTAGGAAATCAAGAGCCCTGAGATGCATGTTTCAAAGCCACGCCCCTCAAGTGCTCTAAACAGGTGGCCGTTCCCTAAACAGGTAGCCGTTTCTAAAAACAGGTAGCCATTTCCTAAAACAGGTAGCCGTTTCCTAAAACAGGGGTCCGTTTCCCAAAACAGATAGCTGTTTCAACCGTTTCCTCCATAGAGCAAAGAGATTCATTGTTCAGGTCGAAAATAGATTGTTATCTAAATTCTAGGAAATCAAGAACAAAGACGATGCATTGTTCAACGTCGGTTCAAAGTCTATGCTTACAATTTTCAAGGCCATGAAAGAACAAAGACAATCCATTGTTCTGGTTGATTTATAAAAATAGATTGTTATCTCAATTCTAGGAAATCAAGAACAAAGGCAATGCATTGTCAACGCTTCAAAGTCTATATTTATCATTTTCAAGGTCACATGAGAGAACAAAGACGATTCATTGTTTTAGCTGAGTCTTCTAGAAATCAAGAATAAAGGGGATCCATTGTTCAAAGTCTATGCTTACAAGGTCATACAAGTGAACAAAGACGATTCATTATTCCGTTAGAAATAGATTGTTATCTCAATTCTAGGAAATCAATAACAAAGGCGATGCATTGTTCAAAGTCTATGCTTACAATTTTCAAGGCCACATGAAAGAACAAAGACGATCTATTGTTCTAGTTGATTTATAAAAATAGATTGTTATCTAAATACATCTCTTTCAAGAATAAAGGTGATCCATTGTCAACGATTTAAAGTTTATGCTTATAAGGTCACTCCTCTGAGAACAAAGACGATCCATTGTTCAGTTAGAAATAGATTGTTATCTCAATTCTAGGAAATCAATAACAAAGACGATGCATTGTCAACGCTTCAAAGTCTATGTTTACAAGGCCACATGAGAGAACAAAGACGATTCATTGTTTTGGTTGAGTCATAGCTTCTGAAATTCTAGGAAATCAAGAATAAAGGGGGCCCATTGTACAAAGTCTATGCTTACAATTTGCAAGGTAAAAGAACAAAGACGATTCATTGTTTTGGCTCTGTCGTAGCTTCTAAAATTCCGAGAACAAAGACGATGCATTGTTCAGACTGATTAGGTCATCTAACAAGTAAAATATTTTTTATAAGACTACCACAATATACAGATTTAAGTATTATGGGATATAGTCACTTTTGTAATACCTCTGCTGGAGCATATCTATTTACTATTTGTTTTTCACATTCAATTTCCTTCAACTGATTCTCGTTTAATGCGGACCACATCATCTTTCCTAATAGGTTCATTATATTGTATACTAGCCATACATTCAGCTTCCTTAAAAGTCTTCATATCAGGATCTACTTTGAGACATTGTTCGAGACTTATTACAATAAGCAATGTCACGTCTGCCAGTGCCCTCAAGTGGTCTAAACAGCTAGACGTTTCCTAAAACAGGGGTCCGTTTCCCAAAACAGGGGGTCCGTTTTCCAAAACAGACGGCTGTTTCTCAACACAGGTAACCGTTTCCCACCAAGGTTACACGAGAGAACATAAGCGTTCTGATTCCTAAAAATAGATTGTTATCCAGCTACCACCCCACCTCAATTCTAGGAATCAAGAATAAAGGAGGTCCATTGTTCAAGCCGACGGTTCAAAGTCTATTCTTACAGTTTTCAAGGTCACACCTATGAGAAATGAACAAAGACGATCCATTATTCCGTTATAATTTCTAAAAATAGATTGTCATCTAAATACATCTCAATTCTGGGAAATCAAGAAACGCTTCAAAGTCTATGCTTATAAGGCCACACCTCTGATAACAAAGGCGATTCATTGTTGAGTCATAGCTTCTGAAATTCTGAGAACACAAGACGATGCATTATTCAGACTGATTAGGTCATCTAACAAGTAAAATTTTTTTATAAAACTTATAATTTATTAACCACAATATTCATCTATATACAGATAAAAGATCGATTTAAGTAAATATACATATTAAATTTGATGTACTTAACATTTTGTAATACCTTTGCTGGATCATATCTATTTATTATTTTTTTTCACATTCAATTTCCTTCAACTGATTCTCGTTTAATGTGGTCCACGATACATCATCTTTTCCTAATAGGTATTTTCATCGCTTCATTATAATGTTTACCCAATACATTCAGCTTTCCTTAAGCCTTCATATCAGGATCTGTGATCCTTTTACTTTGAGACATTGTCCGTGACTTATTACAAACCTACGTCTCTTAAACTTATATGCAAAAACACAAATTAAAATCTTTTAATTAACAGTTACGTAAATTTCAAAGTTAATTGAGAAATCTATTTTCAAGGTGATCCAACCTTACCCGACTATCAAATAGATTGTCAATGGTTACTATCAATTTTCCAGGTCCTACAAATCAACCTACAGGTATCCTGATATATGACCGGTAATGCCTTCCCAAGTTGGGTAAAAATTCTTTGAAGGTGTGACGAGATTTTGAAGGTCACCAAACAATTCTTAGAATTTAGTCGAGTCAGAGCCATCTGTCAATTCCTAGAAATCAATTTTCAAGGTATCACATTACAATTCAAACAGATTGTAAAGTAGATTCATGGCTAAATGGAGACAAGGTGTTCCTAATCAATGACTTTTATAGGCCGTAGAAGTTATTACAATTCCTGCAGTGGTATCTATGCTAAAAAAATTAATTAAATTGGTCTTTAATTTAAATGCTCTTCAAGTCAAATAGAAATTAGGTCATCAGCAGGGAGGAGGGTAGATGTAGAAGTGGTTAAGGTATTTAAGCATTGGCAAATAAAATTGATTCAACATGTGGATGTGCTACGCTGCTGAATCATGGACCAAAGCGGTAGATGCACATAAGCCGTGGAACGTTTACTCCAACAATTGACGACATTGGCATTTGATGCTAATCATGAGGCAGTATATGGTTTAGGACGCTTTTATTCGGAAGGGACTGTCATGCACAAAGAAATATGAAAACGGTGTAAAAATATGTGAAACGTATTTAAAGGGTCGATATTGTTTGACTTGCTTAATACAAAAAACGGCACAACTAGAAGAGTTCACTCTAGATTTGAAGGAGTGGGAAGATGGGGATACCAGTGGGGGAAGAAGGGGAATATGAAGGATAGTAGTCAGTTACTAATTATATTTTCTCGATTAGAAAAGATGTATAATTAAAAATAAAACCTTAATTATTTTTTTGTTCTTTTGCATGTGAAAAGGATGTATTCACGACTAGTCTGGATGCAGTCGGAAAAAAAAAATAGCGGTCCCCACCATATGTAAACATAATTTAACTAGAATCTTCGGAATAGGAAAAAATGAATGTTCTCCAAGAAATTTTCAAGACCATATTCCTACAGGCCGATCTTACCGACATCATCCGATCGAAATGTTTGAAACCTGCAGGACCAATTCTAAACGAGTCATGGAAACAAGAATCTATGCTACAAGGTTATTGACTAAATTGTAATAAAAAGCGTGGGCTCATACAATAGTCATCCAGGGTGTTTCTCCAAATACAGATAACCGTTTCCCAAAACCGATGGCTGTTTCTCAACACAAAACTGAACTAGGTCAAAACCTAAACATCTGGTCATGAGGGGTTAGAAATTGGGAAGGTTCAGGTACAATCTGAAGGTAGTTTTATATTATAGAAAAAGCTAATCACCTACTTTGGGGTAGTACTGATAAGTTTCTATCCCTTCACCTACTTTTAGAGGTAAAGGGTAGCTTTTCCAATAGGTTATCATCTAGGGGTGCAATTCTGACCCCGAAAAAATGATGAATGCTATTACTGTAAGTGTATTATTTCATGTAAAAGCCCTATGATGCAGCTATTTCATGGTCCACCCTATCCATCTAGGTCAACAATTTTAGCATTCCTGGAGGTTACATTCTTGAAAATAACAAATAAGCGTTCCTTTCTAACAGTAGAATCAGTTCATGGAGGATTGTTGTCTATGCTAATATCAAGGTTCCTGTATATTTACAGTATCTGGTGACTGGAAATTCTCAAGGTCTCAAACAATTGTCAAGACCATATGTCCTACAGGCCGATCTTACCGACATCATCCGATCGAAAATGTGTCGAAACCTACAGGACCAATTCTAAACGAGTCATGGAAACAAGAAGGGGTCTATGCTAATAAGCGTGGGTTCATATTATGGTCCGCCAGGATGTTCCCCAAATACAGATAACCGTTTCCCAAAACAGGGAGCTGTCACTCAACACAGGTTTCCCTCTAGAGCCATTAATCATAGCTGAGGCTGACCAATTCTAAAAGTCATGGAAACAAGAAGAATGATGGGTCTATGCTAATAAGCGTGGGCTCATACTATGGTCCTAACCGCCAGGTTCAGTTTAAAGACAGATAACCGTTTCCCAAAACAGGGGGCCGTCACTCAACACAGGTTTCCCTACAGAGAAAGCTCATTAATCATAGCTGGGCTAAATTGAACTAGGTCAGATCCATTTATCTTAGAAATCTAAACATGGAATATGGCTTGAGGGGTTAGAAATCCCTTCGTGGGAAGGTCCAAGTACAATTCTTAGAAATCTGAAAGCAGAACTAGTTTTATATCATAGAAAAGCTAATCACCTGCCTTGGGGTTTATGGGGGTGGTAGTTTCATTTAAATCACCTACTTTTAGGGGTAAAGGTAGCTTTTCAATAGTTATAGGTACTGTGTTGAGGCTTATCATCTAGGGTGCAATTCTGACCCGGAAAATATGAATTCTGCGTCTTTTTGAGAAGAAGCTAGAATAGAAAGTAGTGTTGGCAACCATGATTGTTAGGGTTTAAAAGTCCTCATTGTGTGCACAGTATACTCTTGATTAGCAGCAATGACGAAAGTAGTAGTACGTAAGGTAGAAAGTACAGAAAAAGCAGTTGGAGGAGCGAAAGAAGAGGTTGGAGACGTTAATAAAACAAGTAAAAGAAATAAAACTCGATTTGGAGTGTTATATAGTGAAAACAAAATGATGAAGCTGTGTTTAGCAATATGTAAAAAAGTGTAGTAAACATGAAATTTTGGGAAGGATGAGTTTAAATACCTATTTTACAAGTAAGAAGAAAAAGACGCTGCTGTTTGTATAAGTATCCACAATTGTATTAGGTTTAAGTAACTGATAATTAAAAATAAAGACTTTAAGCGTTGTGAATATGTTGTTCTTTTAAGTAAACGTAGACAGAACTTTTTTCTAGTTTTCGGTATTCTCTTCTCCCATAATGGTTCCTTATTGGCTCTGCATATCTAGGGGGTTCGATATCCACCTTTACCGAAATCTCCCAAAGGAAATGGAACCCCTGCCGTACGTTGGGCTTTAAATTGGCCTATATACAACGTATAAAAGAAGATTTATTGGAAAAGATCAATGACAGTAAAATGATCCTAAATAAAAGCAATTTACTGGTTTTAATGCAGATCGTTATTGTTTTAATCATTAAATGGCATTTATGCATATGTGAACTAAAATTTTTTTATCATAATGAAAAACAATGACTTTCCTTGTATAAGGAGATTTAAATTGATTTTTTTTTGCAAGAACTAAAAATTAAATGTCAGCCCTATTCCTAAATTGGCTACCCTTGGACTTAAAAGAGTAAACAGTGACAGCTTGCAGTATAGAAATGGAGTTAATTTGATGTAATTTTTATATAAAAGGTTAAGAAAATCGATTTATAGTTTTAATGTTGCAGAATGCAGGAGACCTGATTGTTTTTATATGAATAGTTTTTATTGTGTGTTAGGCGTTAGAATGGGTTTTCATTGTTTTAAAGGGGATACAATAGGCTTGCATGTAATTTTTAAAAAATGTACCTTAAGTTCACATCTCTGAGAAAAGAACAAAGGCGATTCATTGTTTTGGTTGAGTTATAAAAAAATAGATTGTTATCCAGCTACCCCCGGTCTGAGAAATCAAGAACAAAGGCGATCCATTGTTCAAAGTCTATGCTTTCAAGGTCACATCTCTAATAACAAATGCGATCCATTGTTTTGGCTGAGTCATAATTGCTAAAAAATAGATAGTGGTATCTAGATATCCCAACCATTTCAGGCTCAATTCTAGGAAATCAAGGACAAAAAGGATCCATTGCCGACGCTTCAAGTTCAAAGTTGTATTGCCCAAGGCTATCATACACATTGCCTACGTATATTTCTCAAGGTTCTTGGCTGAGCTAAGGTGTTAATTCTTATAAACCAATTCTCAGGAGTACTAAATAAAACTTTCAAGGCGTGGGGGATTCTACCTTTCGGGGTCACCAATTCTTGGCTGAGTTAAGCAATTAGAAGACATTAGACTGAGCAAAGAAACAACTCAGCAGCTGCTAACTACATTACAAAACCTAGAAGTGTAACATCTATATACTTACATCTCATTTAATTTTCATTAAGTTAAAAGGTTGCGAAATTTTATTGATGGTCTAGAGATATGCAGTTAGGATAAATAATCTAGAATAAACATTTTTTATTAACATAAACATATATTGTTATACACATTCCTTTACTAAAACACAGCTCTTTATCCACCTTACGTTTCTTTGACCTTATGTTGATATCACCTTTCTACATCCAAACATTTAGCGTGGACACTTGCTAGTTAGAACCTAAGGACTGGTAAATTAAGTAAATTAATCTTAATTTTATGATCCAACCTAGTACTTTTTACAAATGTAGCAGATAAATAAAAGTTGTCAGGATATTTTTATTTCAATAATAAGTAAAATTCTATATATTATATTATCGGTAAGGCACAAACAGTATACCAGGACAGTAAGTAAGACATAAATTGTACTACCTGTATGATTAGGTTAGTTGATTGATATATTAGCAATAGGGTAGTAGAATGAAAATAAGCTTGAAAGCAACTATCATTTAAAATTATCTCATAAGACTGAAACAATCAATGAACGCTTTTAAAATGGTAGAGGGTAAAAAAAGTTTAACCTATTGAATCATGTTTCAATGATCGGTTAGAGGATTACAGTTAATAAAATTATATTATCAATTTATTATTGTTATTAATTATATGAATTAGGAATGATTCAAATGAAAGAATTTTAGTAGTCTTAAAGTCAATGATGTAAAGGTTAAATTAATGGTTGTGTGATGTGTAAGAAAATATGTTATATTCAGCAACTTTTGAAACATCATTGATTTGTATTCAGGCAAAGTATATTACCATTTTAAAACACTTCAAACATATGAAAATTGTACTTAGCATAAAATTGAAAGTAAGATTTTGAACACTGAATTTACTAGTTTTAGTTGTTTACAGTGGATGGGTATTTCATTAAACCTTTTCTATACTATCGACTTCAACATCTTATCGAACACTTTGAACACATACTAAACAATTTCAAACTTATGTTCATCTATCTTGTTCAAAACACTACTTAAAAATAGATGCACTTTTTAGCACGTGTATTTATTATTTTGACGCACTAGCACTGTTTTACCACATAAAACGCCGACACTAGCTTCATTTAGATGCGTCAACCTGTCACGTTGGGTCGCTTGACCAAATTTGTGGTAATCCTAAGAAAGAAAAATCAAATTAGAATTATTTAAGGTATATTTACCTGCCACCATTTTCCACCGCATTAAATTCGTTTCTATCGGATCATCACACAACTTGCACTGAATTGAAAAAGCAGGCATGTGAACGCATCGTATTGTTCATAGGAAATGTACAATGCTTACCACAGCAAAAACGTTAAATGAATGCATAGTAAAAGATATTTAATGTATATAAAACCTTTCCGTAAGCTTTAAATTATCCAATTCAATGAAGTATACTAAAGTAGATTTTTACATATAATTAAAAGCGTGTTTACAAATGTTATTTAAGCAACATCTTAAACATATACATTGTTATCCAAAACAATGAATCGCCTTTGTTCTTTTCTCAGAGATGTGAACTTAAGGTACATTTTTTAAAAATTACATGCAAGCCTATTGTATCCCCTTTAAAACAATGAAAACCCATTCTAACGCCTAACACACAATAAAAACTATTCATATAAAAACAATCAGGTCTCCTGCATTCTGCAACATTAAAACTATAAATCGATTTTCTTAACCTTTTATATAAAAATTACATCAAATTAACTCCATTTCTATACTGCAAGCTGTCACTGTTTACTCTTTTAAGTCCAAGGGTAGCCAATTTAGGAATAGGGCTGACATTTAATTTTTTAGATTCTTGCAAAAAAAAAATCAATTTAAATCTCCCTTATACAAGGGAAAGTCATTGTATTTTTCATTATGATAAAAGAAATTTTAGTTCACATATGCATAAATGCCATTTAATGATTAAAAACAATAACGATCTGCATTAAAACCAGTAAATTGCTTTTTATTTAAGGATCATTTTACTGTCATTGATCTTTTCCAATAAATCTTCTTTTATACGTTGTATATAGGCCAATTTAAAGCCCAACGTACGGCAGGGGTTCCATTTCCTTATGGGAGATTTCGGTAAAGGTGGATATCGAACCGCGCCTAGATATGCAGAGCCAATAAGGAACCATTATGGGAGAAGAGAATACCGAAAACTAGTGCTACAAAAAGTTCTGTCTACGTTTACTTAAAAGAACAACATATTCACAACGCTTAAAGTCTTTATTTTTTAATTATACAGTTACTTAAACCTAATACAATTGTGCGATACTTATAGCAATACACAGCAGCGTCTTTTCTTCTTACTTGTAAAAGCGCTGAGGTAATATGTATTTAAACTCATCCTTCCCAAAATGTCATGCTTTACTACACTGTTTTTACATATTGCTAATACACAGCTTCATCATTTTTGTTTTCACTATATAACACTCCAAATCGAGTTTTATTTCTTTTACTTGTTTTATTAACGTCTCCAACCTCTTCTTTCGCTCCTCCATACTGCTTTTTCTGTACTTTCTACCTTACGTACTACTACTTTCGTCATTGCTGCTAATCAAGAGTATACTGTGCACACACAATGAGGACTTTTAAACCCTAACAATCATGGTTGCCAACACTACTTTCTATTCTAGCTTCTTCTTCTCAAAAACGACGCAGAATTCACCATTTTTCTCGGGGTCAGAATTGCACCCCTAGATGATAAGCCTCGTTAACACAGTACCTATAACTATTGGAAAAGCTACCCTTTACCCCTAAAAGTAGGTGATTTAAGGGGATGAAACTACCACCTTGGCCCATAAACCCCCAAGGCAGGTGATTAGCTTTGTCTATGATATAAAACTAGTTCTGCTTTCAGATTTCTAAGAATTGTACTTGGACCTTCCCACGAATTGGGATTTCTAACCCCTCACAGCCATATTCCATGTTTAGATTTCTAAGATAAATGGATCTGACCTAGTTCAATTTAGCCTCAGCTATGATTAATGAGCTATTAGGCTCTGTAGGGAAAACCTGTGTTGAGTGACGGCTCCCCTGTTTTGGGAAACGGTTATCTGTCTTTGGGGAAACTGCCTCAACCTGGCGGTTAGGACCATAGTATGAGCCCACGCTTATTAGCATAGACCCATCATTCTTCTTGTTTCCATGACTCTTTTAGAATTGGTCAGCCTCAGCTATGATTAATGGCTCTAGAGGGGAAACCTGTGTTGAGTGACAGCTCCCCTGTTTTGGGAAACGGTTATCTGTATTTGGGGGGAACATCCTGGCGGACCATAATATGAACCCACGCTTATTAGCATAGACCCCCTTCTTGTTTCCATGACTCGTTTAGAATTGGTCCTGTAGGTTTCGACTACATTTTCGATCGGATGATGTCGGGTAAGATCGGCCTGTAGGACATATGGTCTTGACAATTGTTTGGAGACCTTGAGAATTTCCAGTCACCAGATACTGTAAGCATATACAGGAACCTTGATATTAGCATAGACAACAATCCTCCATGAACTGATTCTTACTGTTAGAAAGGAACGCTTATTTGTTATTTTCAAGAATGTAACCTCCAGGGAATGCTAAAATTGTTGACCTAGATGGATAGGGTGGACCATAGAAATAGCTGGCATCATAGGGCTTTTACATGAAATAATACACTTACAGTAATAGCATTCATCATTTTTCTCGGGGTCAAATTGCACCCTAGATGATAAGCCTATTGGAAAAGCTACCCTTTACCTCTAAAAGTAGGTGAAGGGATTTATAGAAACTACTATCAGTACTACCCCAAAGTAGGTGATTAGCTTTTTCTATAATATAAAACTACCTTCAGATTGTACCTGAACCTTCCCACGATTTCTAACCCTCATGACCAGATGTTTAGGTTTTGACCTAGTTCAGTTTAGCCTGTGTTGAGAAACAGCCATCGGTTTTGGGAAACGGTTATCTGTATTTGGAGAAACACCCTGGATGACTATTGTATGAGCCCACGCTTTTTATTACAATTTAGTCAATAACCTTGTAGCATAGACCCCCTTCTTGTTTCCATGACTCGTTTAGAATTGGTCCTGCAGGTTTCGACTACATTTCGATCGGATGATGTCGGGTAAGATCGGCCTGTAGGACATATGGTCTTGAAAAGTTTCTTGGAGACCACATTCATTTTTTTCCTATTCCGAAGATTCTAGTTAAATTATGTTTACATATGGCTGGGGACCGCTATTTGTTGTTTTTCCGACTGCATCCAGACTAGTCGTGAATACATCCTTTTCACATGCAAAAGAACATAACAACAATAATTAAGGTTTTATTTTTTAATTATACATCTTTTTCTAATCGAGAAAATATAATTAGTAACTGACTACTATCCTTCATATTCCTTCTTCCCCTTTTCACTGGTATCCCCATCTTACTCCTTCAAATCTAGAGTGAACTCTTCTAGTTGTGCCGCACTTAACTTTTGTATTAAGCAAGTCAAACAATATCGACCCTTTAAATACGTTTCACATATTTTTACACCGTTTTCATATTTCTTTGCAAGTGCATGACAGTCCTCTTCCGAATAAAAGCGTCCTAAACCATATACTGCCTCATGATTAGCATCAAATGCCAATGTCGTCAATTGTTGGAGTAAACGTTCCACGGCTGTATGTGCATCTACCGCTTTGGTCCATGATTCAGCAGCGTAGCACATCCACATGTTGAATCAATTTTATTTGCACATTACTGCTTAAATACCTTAACCACTTCTACATCTACCCTCCTCCTGCTGATGACCTAATTTCTATTTGACTTGAAGAGCATTTAGCTAATATAAGACCAATTTAACCTTGACCTATTTTTAGCATAGATACCACTGCAGGAATTGTAATAACTTCTACGCCTATACAAAAGTCATTGATTAGGAACACCTTGTTCCATTTAGCCATGAATCTACTTTACAATCTGTTTGAATTGTAATGTGATACCTTGAAAATTGATTTCTAGGAATTGACAGATGGCTCTGACTCGACTAAATTCTAAGAATTGTTTGGTGACCTTCAAAATCTCTCGTCACACCTTCAAAGAACTTTACCCAACTTGGGAAGCATACATTACCGGTCATATATCAGGATACCCTGTAGGTTGATTTGTAGGACCTGGAAAATTGATAGTAACCATTGACAATCTATTTGATAGTCGGGTAAGGTTGGATCACCTTGAAAATAGATTTCTCGGAATTAACTTTGAATTTTACGTAACTGTATAATTAAAAGATTTTAATTTGTGTTTTTGCATATAAGTTTAAGAGACGTAGGTTTGTAATAAGTCACGGACAATGTCTCAAAGTAAAAGGATCACAGATCCTGATATGAAGGCGTTAAGGAAAGCTGAATGTATGGTCAGTAAACATTATAATGAAGCGATGAAAATACCTATTAGGAAAGATGATGATGTATCGTGGACCACATTAAACGAGAATCAGTTGAAGGAAATTGAATGTGAAAAACAAATAATAAATAGATATGATCCAGCAAAGGTATTACAAAATGTTAAGTACATCAAACTTCTCATAATATGTATATTTACTTAAATCGATCTTTTATCTGTATATAGATGAATATTGTGGTTAATAAATTATAAGTTTTATAAAAAAAAAAATTTTACTTGTTAGATGACCTAATCAGTCTGAATAATGCATCGTCTGTGTGTTCTCAGAATTTCAGAAGCTATGACTCAACAATGAATCGCCTTTGTTATCAGAGGTGTGGCCTTATAAGCATAGACTTTGAAGCGTTTCTTGATTTCCCAGAATTGAGATGTATTTAGATGACAATCTATTTTTAGAAATTATAACGGAATAATGGATCGTCTTTGTTCATTTCTCATAGGTGTGACCTTGAAAACTGTAAGAATAGACTTTGAACCGTCGGCTTGAACAATGGACCCTCCTTTATTCTTGACTTCCTAGAATTGAGGTGGGGTGGTAGCTGGATAACAATCTATTTTTAGGAATCAAAACGCTTATGTTCTCTCGTGTAACCTTGGTGGGAAACGGTTACCTGTGTTGAGAAACAGCCGTCTGTTTTGGAAAACGGACCCCCTGTTTTGGGAAACGGACCCCCTGTTTTAGGAAACGTCTAGCTGTTTAGACCACTTGAGGGCACATGGCAGACGTGACATTGCTTATTGTAATAAGTCTCGAACAACGTCTCAAAGTAGATCCTGATATGAAGACTTTTAAGGGAAGCTGAATGTATGGCTAGTATACAATATAATGAACCTATTAGGAAAGATGATGTGGTCCGCATTAAACGAGAATCAGTTGAAGGAAATTGAATGTGAAAAACAAATAGTAAATAGATATGCTCCAGCAGAGGTATTACAAAAGTGACTATATCCCATAATACTTAAATCTGTATATTGTGGTAGTCTTATAAAAAATATTTTACTTGTTAGATGCTCTAATCAGTCTGAACAATGCATCGTCTTTGTTCTCGGAATTTTAGAAGCTACGACAGAGCCAAAACAATGAATCGTCTTTGTTCTTTTACCTTGCAAATTGTAAGCATAGACTTTGAACAATGGGCCCCCTTTATTCTTGATTTCCTAGAATTTCAGAAGCTATGACTCAACCAAAACAATGAATCGTCTTTGTTCTCTCATGTGGCCTTGTAAACATAGACTTTGAAGCGTTGACAATGCATCGTCTTTGTTATTGATTTCCTAGAATTGAGATAACAATCTATTTCTAACTGAACAATGGATCGTCTTTGTTATCAGAGGAGTGACCTTATAAGCATAAACTTTAAATCGTTGACAATGGATCACCTTTATTCTTGAAAGAGATGTATTTAGATAACAATCTATTTTTATAAATCAACTAGAACAATAGATAGTCTTTGTTCTTTCATGTGGCCTTGAAAATTGTAAGCATAGACTTTGAACAATGCATCGCCTTTGTTATTGATTTCCTAGAATTGAGATAACAATCTATTTCTAACGGAATAATGAATCGTCTTTGTTCACTTGTATGACCTTGTAAGCATAGACTTTGAACAATGGATCCCCTTTATTCTTGATTTCCTAGAAGACTCAGCTAAAACAATGAATCGTCTTTGTTCTCTCATGTGACCTTGAAAATGATAAATATAGACTTTGAAGCGTTGACAATGCATTGCCTTTATTCTTGATTTCCTAGAATTGAGATAACAATCTATTTTTATAAATCAACCAGAACAATGGATTGTCTTTGTTCTTTCATGTGGCCTTGAAAATTGTAAGCATAGACTTTGAACCGACGGCTTGAACAATGCATCGTCTTTGTTCTTGATTTCCTAGAATTTAGATAACAATCTATTTTCGACCTGAACAATGAATCTCTTTTGCTCTCATGGAGGAAACGGTTGCGAAACAGCTATCTGTTTTGGGAAACGGACCCCCTGTTTTAGGAAACGGCTACCTGTTTTTAGGAAATGGCTACCTGTTTTTAGGAAACGGCTACCTGTTTAGGGGAACGGCCACCTGTTTAGAGCACTTGAGGGGGCGTGGCTTTGAAACATGCATCTCAGGGCTCTTGATTTCCTAGAATTGAGATAACAATCTATTTCTAACTGAGCAATGGATCGTCTTTGTTATCAGAGGTGTGACCTTCTAAGCATAAACTTTAAATCGTTGACAATGGATTGCCTTTGTTCTTGAAAGAGATGTATTTAGATAACAATCTATTTCTAACTGAACAATAGATCGTCTTTGTTCATTTACCTTGAAAATTATAAGCATAGACTTTGAACAATACATTATTCATGATTTCCTAGAATTGAGATAACAATTTATTTTTATAACTCGACCAGAAGAATGAATCGCTTTTGTTCTTTTACCTTGAAAATTATAACCATAGACTTTGAAGCGTTTCTTGATTTCCTAGAATTGAGATAACAATCTATTTTTATAATAACGGAACAATAGATAGTCTTTGTTCTTTCATGTGACCTTGAAAGCATAGACTTTGAACAATGCATCGTCTTTGTTATTGATTTCCTAGAATTTCAGAATGACTCAGCCAAAACAATAGATCGTCCTTGTTCGTTGACCTTGAAAGCATAGACTTTAAACAATGGGCCCCCTTTGTTTCTCAGAATAGGCGTGGCCTTGAAACATGCATAGACTTGCTTGAGACCGAGGGCAATGACCTTCAGGACTATAATGACCTTGAAGCGGGGGACCTCGAAGAGGCAGGGCACATAACCTTGAAGAGAGTTACACACCTGTGGTCTACCCCTTGAAATAGGCAATGTTACCGACCTTGAAATCTAGTAACTTTTCTGGTGACTTTTTCCTAGATCTGGTGACAAATCTAGTGACAAAAGTGCTCCAGGATCCGTATAGCTATACTACTTAGGCTAACGACATACCTCGACACAAACAATCTCATTTCCAGCAACCAATACGATTTTAGATAAAAGAAATCAACGTTAAATGCTATCTAAGACGTGTTAAATAGCCGTGAGTGTAATGCCAAGTGGTGCGCGTTGATCACGTTTGACATTAGGAATGCTTTCAATACAGTCAGATGGTCGCATATCATCAGAAGACTAATTAATATGAAAGTGGTAGGATACTTATTCACGGTTGTTCAGCTTTACGTAAGTGACAGAGTTATTCAAATAAACAAGGACATTACTATTAATATGACTATGGGAGTTCCACAGGGTTCGATTTTGGGACTTACACTCTGGAATATATTTTATGATGATATTTTCAGTTAACCTACTAAGAGGCTGTAGATGTGTCGCTTTTGCGGACGATTTGGCTTTGATCGTGGAGGGAAAGGATATTACTGAATTAATGTTCAAGGCGTATGATGCAACTCAGAAGATTGTCCAATGGATGGATTCAATGATCTCGCACTAGCTCCTGACAAGATGGAAGCGTTGTTATTAAAAGGGCCTCTTACCAGAACTAACGTAGAATCTTCAGTAAGTGGCGAAATTATAAAACCCAGCAAGACGATAAAATATTTATGGATTATCTTAGATAGATAGTAAAGGTGGAGAACGATAATGTGTACGAGGAGGTACTGACGAAGGTTAGAAATACTGACCTAACTGGAGTGGAGGTTAAAATCCACAGTATCAGTAAGACTCGAGAAGGCGACATTCTAGTAAAGGTGGAAAGAGGATTGGTAAAGGCCGCACCTATAAAGGCCAAAATAGCAGCCACTGCAAAAGAAGAAATACGACTTCTGGAAAATAACATCGATTTAGAAATAAGGGACTTGGATGCAATCCGCCGAGGGAGATATTAGAGGGGATACGCAGGCTGAACCCCGAAGCGAGATTTTTTATTCTACACCTCGCTTCGGGGTTCAGCCTGCGTATCCCCTGTAATACCTCCCTCTCCGTCGTGATTGCATCCAAGTCCCTTATTTCTAAATCGATGTTATTTTCGAAAAGTCGTACTTCTTCAAAAGTTGCTGGTTAATCAGCCTACTACGCATCGTTTTGCGTCGTGCTAAGTTACAGCTAGCCCTAGTGCTTACAATTTCTTCGTTCCACCAGTAGGGTTTTGTGTTGTCCTTCGTTTGGTTTTTTCGGCGTGGCAAGTGCTCGTCTGATAAGCAGTTTTAAGTATATTTTCAGGTGGCCTAATATTTATGGTATTAAATCTTAATCTGTATTTGTGAATCCTCTCTCGTACGATGGTCCTATAGATGTTCTTATTTAAGTAGCTCCTAGTTTTCTCAAATTTTACATGTTCCCTAATATTGCTGTGTATCTCGAAATACATGTAGTTATGGTCAGACAATGACTATTCTTTTAATATCTCCCAGTTGCAGATTTCTTTTGATATTTTGCTGTAACGAATAATATATCAATATAAGAGTAACTAAGTCCACGACTAAAAGTGGGTGTAACCCGTCGTTTACTCACACTAAGTTTTGTTCAATAGACCATTGGTGGAGGTGAGTACCTCTAGAGTCCTCCTTAGCTTCGCCCCAAATGGGGGACTTGGCATTAAAGTCTCCAATCACCATTATCTGGCCCACGGTTCCACTAGCCTTTCGAAATATTGCGTTAATTTTGCTTTTATAGTAGCCCAGCGTTATATTGGGCGATAAATATGTCGCGAATATGTTAACAGTGTTCATGGTTAATACTAAAAAGTCCCTATCTTTAGATATATTAATGACTTGTATATTCTTATTTATTACTTGGATGGCAACAGTGCCATTCAAATCACTTATCCACTTGTTTGATTTTACTATTTGCTTCCGTTAGTATAACTATATCTATCTTACGTTCTAGAATTATGCTATATAGTAGGTCATGAGCAGCTTTCCTGCGACCTATATTTAGATATAACACATAGACTGTATTTTTTATATTCGCCATTATAGGAGCTTGAAGTTTTCTTATTTTAACACCATAAACACAAAACTGAAGCTATCTGCAGACAACACGAAAAATTAAGTTTTTCTACCTCTCCTAGCCCTATTAAGCGCCGACCTATACATTGTGCATGCGGTAGTCTACGGTGCGTGACCCCCTTGTCACATATTACACAAAACTTAGCATCTTTACAGTTAGTCCTTATGTGACCTTCGCCGCCACAATTCATGCACCTTCTACTATGATCGTTGCCTTCACAATTCCTTGCTGTGTGACCAGTTAGCCAGTATCCAATGCATTTATCAAGTTCGACTCGTTCCTCAATTCTGCACATGGTGAAACCTATTTTAATTCTTTTCTTGTCTAATAATTTACGGTCATGTTCTACGTTGGAAGAGATTGTAGCAACCTGACTTCCAATTCTTGTGGGCCTCGTTGGTGATTTTCCGATCTAACCTAACCTAACCTTTTTTTTTTGGTTGGTGAAAATCCTTTATGGACCCCTAGCCTTAGTATCTATTAAGATCTAGGGAGTGTCGAACTCCACGTAAAAAACCATGCAACCCGATCCGACACCCACAAAGAAATTATCACAAAAAACGTTATAACTTTTTTGTTACCGCTCTGATTTTTGCGAAACTGGTCTTAAAAGAACCACGGTCACGCACTACGTCTGTCGGACCAGCTACGTAAATTAACACTTTAGTAACCCACTATAAAACTCAATATCGCGTAGCTCCGGCTAAACATGACCGTTCTGGAACTACCTAACCTAACCTAACCTAAATTAACCTAACGTCTTTGAACTTTGGACATTGGACTTTGATCATTAGACTTTGGAATTTGGGCTTTGGACTTTGGATTTTGGACATTGAACTTTGGACTTTGGACTTTGGACTATGGACTTTGGACCTTGGACTTTGGGCTTTGTATTTTGGACTTTAGACTTTGGACTTTGGACATTGGACTTTGGACTTTGGACTTTGGACTTTGGACTTTGGACTTTGGACTTTCGATTTTGGACTTTGGACTTTGGACTTTGGACCTATCACTATCCTTCACATTCACTATGGCATGTTTATGAGAAATTTCAGGCGGGACATCCATATAGGATGAACCCGTAGTGGGATAAAATTTCAACATATTTACCTCTAAATATACGAAATGCACCATCGACCATCCTACAAAACAACATGTATTAATAATATAATACCCTACTACTCATAACTCACACTTACCAGAATGTTTATGCTGAAACCACTACTCTTTGAAAATACTTTTCCAACACCATCCCGACACACAACATATATTTCGTTTGAAAGGACTTTAATTCGGTATTTTCTCTACTGCTGAGAAAGTACAACCCAAAAAAACTCAACATTTCAACGAGAAGTGTTTCTTCAACTGAATTTGTATTAGTTTCAAAACGTTCACTTTAACGTCACTCATAAACGTCTGCACATCTGTATGGGTATTGCATGGTGATAGTCTATACGAAACAATGCGTTGTTTAAAAGCATTGCGAATCTCTTCAACCCCAGTGTCAACGAGTAGGCACACATTGCTTCTAAGGTGTCCTTCATAAGCATATCGAGGGATAGCAATCGAACAATCAGTGCAGTGCACAATTTCAACTTTTTTGCAACTTTCCTTTTGTACTGGTTCGCTGGTTTGGTCGCACTTGAGTTGTTCAAACCCGATGGTTCTGGTCCTACAAAGGAATCATCAGCATGCCTGTGTTGCGCATTATCCTTTAAGTTATTTAACCCTGATGGTCCAGGTTGTGGAAGACGCTCAGCAATATGACTATGTTCCGTTCTGTTCGAATCGGAAGTATTTGGTTGCGCCACATTCCTAAGTGCGGTACGGTTTTGGTGTATATCCTGCGACATCTCTGAAGGCGGGGTAGTTGGAATACTTATGCAACACAGTTTTTTGATGTCGCAGTAGAGAGACTTTTCTTGAAAATTTTATAATTCCTTTTTTTAACACTTTATTGATGTTCATTGCTTTGTAACATTTATTACTATCATGTATTATAACTGCTAAAAAAAGGAAATTTTATCCAGCGATGCGAACGAGGACGGAACGTAATATGTCGCCAGGCATAGGATTATATGTGTGACGGATATATCAGGTTGAGGGGTAGGGTAGTGTACGGGTAAGGAAACATTAACAATGATAGTCGGGATAGAGCGTTGCTGAGAGCACATATTCTACCCAGCATTGTATCTCACCCTGCCGTGTGCTTTGGGACGGAAGCAAGGTATTACTCCTACCTGTTTTCCAAAACTCCGCAGCCCATGTAGGGCTCAGTACACTTTGGGCAGAAGATAATTCCTTTTCCACTATATCCCTCACCGGTGAGTGCGCAGGTAAGTATTGTATGGGTGCTGCAAGTCTCCTAGATAATGTTAGGTCATTTAGCGACCATTCATTATCTATAAAATCAGCAGCACACACAGGACTGAGGAGACTCTCTGATGATTCATTCATTTACTCCACTTACATCTAAGAAATCTGCGATAGAAGTAGGGCTCAGGACAATATCAGAAATGTGCTCCCTGACCTCTCCTCCTGGCGTAGAACTACCGTAGGGCACTCCTCCATAAACCAGCAAGTTTTATATTTCTATTTTTTTTTATTCTTGATACATTTCTAACGTTTTATTTCTTTTTTACAGGTTGCTGTTACTCCCCGTTCTCCATCGCCTGGGGAACTCCTGTATCCCTTCGACTTCATCCCTCTAGCCCCCTCAACTCCTCTGCCCGACGTCCCACCAAGTCCTACACCTTAGGTTTCCTATCCAATTGACGTTGGCCTCTCTTCAACTCCCACACCTCAGGATCCCTCACCCTCTTCGTCTGAGGTTCTGTATATCCCGCCCTCTGCATCCTCTCCTATTACCGTGGACGTCCAATTCAGCGACTACGAAATTTATGAACTGACGACCGTAGTCCTGGACTCTACAAGATTACAATTTTGATGCGGATTCAGTAATACTTGACATGACCAATGCCGAAATCATTACTTTCAGTGACGAGGACACCCCACTCCCTATTGACATAGATGAACATAACGATGATCGTGATGACTTCGTCAGCATATCATCCAGTGTTGAAGGAGTATGTTCTTCCTGTGCTGATAACGATTACCTTAACAATGGTGACTACGTCTACGACGTAGACATAGACCCTGCCTACAGCTATGATTCGGACGACTACGATAATGACGCCTTACGGCAACAGCGACTACTTCGCGAAGCACGTACTGACTTTTATAACTAAATCATCGTTGAGGATAGTAGCGATGTGGACGACTTTATGGACGTTCTTACAAACAACATACAACGACTAGAACGTAGCGCTCAACACTGTCAGACATAGTACAACTACTAAGTGAACAGGAACAGATACATAACAGCATACCGGACGAGGACAATGACATTACAGGCGCCGCTCTACAGGTCCAGGATCACGGAAATAATGAAAACAGTGACGGCGATATGCACGACAATGACGACGAAGAACTTGACGATGGGAGGTTTTGGGCTACACACATCCTTATGACGATTGGTCGCACTATGCCTCCACCATTATACAACGTTATGTGTGCGATGGCTTCGGGAGACAGTACCACTCAACGCAATTCTGCGTTCCTTACAATCGCTGGGTGTTACTGGCTCTTCTGCGCACATCGCATGACCACATGGGACCGTCTCACGTTCACGTTATGTATTGTCTTGATACTACTTTATTTATATTTACATTTATAATTCTTTCTTTCATTACAGATGACAACCATAGTGCATTCGTCCGAAATTATGATGTGATTACGGAGATCTCTCTAGAAGAGCAGCTCGACCCGGCCCATACTAGGCTTGTAACATTATACCTTGACTTGCATAGTGTTATAAGCCTAGCTATACTAAGTGGGTATGATCATCTGGAGATGGTACTGGAAACTGTCGAAGTGGTTGCTGTACGAACTCATACGAGTTCTTAATGTAGCTATTCGACAAGTGGTCTTTGCAAGTGATCGAGACAGGCATAGTAAGTATAACTGACCGAGCTCTCCTTCTACTTATGATTTATTTCATGAAAAACGTCGACGCCAATAGTGCGACCCCAGACCGAACAGCCTAACACTAACTGACTGAGCTCGGCGACTACTATACAGACAGACAAACAGACAGACAGACATACAGACAGATAGACGGACAGACAGACAGACAGATACTCACCACACGGTGTATATGCTCAAATATATCAATAATACTGTGATAGTATCATGTATCACTGATGAACATCTGCTGGTCCTCTAGAGGAGTACCTTCAGACGATACGGATGAATGCTTCATGTATAAAGTTCCAATAAACCAATGGCGGTCATGTGACACTCCGCTATAGGAGCATTTCCGATGGGCACCACACTGCACGTACGCTCAATTACTTGCACCACGTCCACACAGTTGTAATGATACAGAAGTGGAACATACCTTTTGCACTTGTACTAAATCAAAATAATACACTGATTGCATTTGTACATAGGGGGTACCCTTAGAAATGTGCGACCTTGGGAAGGTTGTGTATCAACATGGCCTACTTCTTTCGGAACCTTGAGCCGGTGGGACCTTGAGATTGTGGTAACCTTGAAAATGTGGGACCTTGGAATTGTGGTGTGTTCCAAAAGTCTTCAATCTTACCTACTTAAGGCAACTGCATATCATATTAAAAATTTTATAAGTAAAGCTCAGATCTCTTTAAAATCAAATAACTAAAACCCTGACTGGTTCAGCTTAAACCAAAATGAACCTTTAGTAAACTAAGGATTAACGTTTGTACAAAGAATTTTTTTTATTAATCCAAGTTCAAATATGACTATGAGTACAACCACTCTGGTACAATCCGCCCTAAAACTACCAAATTTTATGTTCATTCGGTTAAAACTTTGTAACGTGTTAAATTAACTGGGGATTTTTAGAGCGAGTTTAGAATTTTTATGCCGATTGTGTGGCCAACACACGTTGCATCCATTAGAGGAATTTTAGCATCATGGTGGGTGAGAATTGAATAGTAAATAAATTTAAAAATGAAATAATGTCGGAAATTCCAATTGGTCAAATAGGACCTTCTTTTTGGTTCTTCGTCTGAAAAAAACGCCATTTTGTAAAAAAATTGCGTTGTTAGAAACTAGGTATGTGGGAGATTTCTATCTATAATCTTTTATAAATATTTTACGTAATAAAAGTTACATGTAGCATTAGTGCTGGTTTCTCAAGATCTCCACAATAAAAAAAAAAGTATACTGAGTAGTATAGTTTTTGCACGATCGAGCTTTTTCGTTTATTTACCATATCTATTTCCAAGGCAGTAGGACATGTTTACTGGTTACCTCGTCGGTAAGTATTTTATTTACCAATGTCTGTTACTTACCAACGTAAAATTATATAGGTATACTATATTTTACAACAATAGCAACAAAAAATTTGGACATTTCTATTTAAAACGTCACTTTTGACTTTTCGTTTATTGAGTAGAAATTAAATAATTTCAATTGTGATAAATTTAATACAATCGTGCAAAAAACAGTATGAGCATCACGAACGTTTACCGGCCGTCGACCGGTAAACGTCCCTTACTGTTCTTGATACTCAACATACTTTTTCGTTTCTACGGATATTAAAGTTTCATAACAAACGTTTTTCGTCAGATTAAGAAGTGAGTTAACCCGCTTTCTTTCTTTTTACACTGATCACCTCTGTTTAAACATTTAAATCAATAAAATACATCTTTTACGATTTAATATAAATTAAAATACACTTTAACAATTTAGTATGCAACTCGTATGTAAAACAAAAGGGTTTCTCTAGGTCCTTTCTTTGATTGTGGTTTTGGTCCTTGCGTCGCTTCTTCAGTTCAGTGTTGTAACGGATCGTTTCACCTGCACATGAACTACTCCTTTGCACCTAGGGTTATACGCCTGGTTAGTAGTTCCTCGTCACTACCAAATTCTGAACAGGGGTCAACGCCAACCCACTGGAAGACAAATCGAGGGTTAACTTCAATCTCGCTCGTTTTTCCAAAAAGAACATTGAGCTTAAGTCACGTAGGACACACAAACACTCCTATTTACCATCAACATTAGTGAGTCTTTTAATATTTAATTACTTCATATCGGAATCCTAGATCGATAGACAATCGTTTTAAGGGCAATTTCGAATTACTTTAGAAGTGGTACGTTATTAGACGAATTACAGCTGCAAACATAACACTGTTTCCTAATCGCTACCCGCCCAACAGAAATAGTTAAGCCACTCCCACAAATGTGCAATAAATTTAAATAGAATTTATTCGATTGGCTTAAATTTTAAAACCCACAATACAAGCAACCACGAAGGGAGGCAGATTTAATCTCTACATTACCGGCCATTACGTTTTGGTTTTTCGAAGATTGCAGTGAAGTTGTTTGGGTTATTTGCTCTTATAATTCACCGTTATTCCTATTCAGCTAAAAAACAGTATTTTTAAATACTTTGGTGTACATTTTTGTATATTTAGGTACGTAATTAAAACGATTAATTGTTGATTAAATTATTGATGAAATGTCAAAACTACTTTTCAGGTTAGAAATTCATTGGATTCATAATAATAACTATTATTATCATCATAATGGACCAAGGTGCGGCCCTTTCTCCACCGAGAAATCGAACCGCCCGGCATTTTTCAGCCGAGGACAAGGAACGTATTTTAAACATCTTTAAGGTTTCTGCTGAAGAAAACCCTGCTAACGGTAAAACACAAGTTGCCGAGTATACTGCAAAGGTAGCAGGTAATTTTTATTTTTGTATTGTAGGAGCATACTCATAGTACGTCAAAGTACTTCTCTGTTGAAGTATTTTTGGTTTAACTGTTAATGTATTAGTTTATTATTGTTATCATCTATGTTACTTATACACCGTGTATCTATTTTGGACTACATAGGGATTTAACATGCATGTAATTAAAATCATCAAATATTGGTTCCTCTAATTAGTTTCGCCAAAAATGTTAAATAAATAAGTTGTTCAGAAAAAATAATGCATTTAATAAATGATTATTATCTTTACAATAACTTTAAACGTTTTTGAGAAATTTTGATATATTTTTAACTTTTTGTAAAAGCCATAATTACATTAAATTCAAAATTTTTTTCTGAAACAATTATTTATTTAACAATTTTATCAAATTTAAACAGGAGAGCCAATATTTTCTGATCTTTGTTTTTACATTTTAAATCCCTATGTCTCCAAAACAGATTTACGCAGTGTATGTATTATTTTAGGTGTGAGTGTTTCAAGTGTTTTCAAAATTATTCGTGAATATCGGAAACACACGAACTTCAGACACCAAAAGTATACCACAGACAACGGGCAATTTTGGATAACATCTATAATGAAACTAAAACTGCTCTTCGACGTTTGATTCATTCTTTTTTTCAAAAAAATGAACCACCAACCCTGGATAAAATGTTAGCGTCATTACATGAAATGGAACATCTACCTCAATATAAACGGACTACTCTGAGCACTTTGATCACAAAAATAGGCTTCCGGTGAGTAAGTCACTTTTTTATTTCTAGATGTTCTAATGTGAGTGTGTTTTGGCATTATACGTTCTCAAAAATATCACGTAATAGTGTCCTTAAAGAAAAGAACGAGATCATATCCTGGAGGTGACGTTTCCTGCGAGAGATACGAAAGTACCGGGAAGAGGGCAAGAAATTGTACTTCTTAGATGAGACTGGGTAAACGCCGGTCATACTGTTAGTAAAGTATGGAAGGACACAACAATCCTCAGCCCAAAGCAAGCTTTTATAGATGGGTTAACGACGGGGTTAAAAATCTATCAGGCAAGGGAAGCCTTATAGTACGTCACATAGGATCTGAAGATGGTTTTGTTGAGAATGGTTTGATATCATTTGAATCAAAGAAAACTGGAGACTACCATGAAGAAATGACTGGTGACGTTTTGAAATCTGGTTTTCACACATTCTGGGATGCCTGGCCGAAAATTCTGTAATTGCGATGGATAATGCTTCCTACCACAGCAGAAAAATGGAGAAAATTCCGAATTCTGCCACAAAAAAGGCAGATATACAAGCCTGGTTGGAAAATAGGTCTATTATTTACCAACCTGATATGGTCAAAGCTGAACTTCTGGATCTCGTCAGACAGGATTTCATTATGCCGAAATGTGTAGTAAGCGAAATGGCAAAAAAACAGAATCGTACGGTTTTGCGATTACCTCCATATCGTTGTAAAATAAAAGGAGAAATAGCAAGGAAGAATACTACATTTAAAATGAAAGATCTTCACTAATTATTTCATCAAGCCGTCGGTAATGTTTCGGTTGAAAATTGAAGAATGCCATTCGCCATGCTTAAGACGAAGAAAAAAGAATGTGGCAGGTTGATATTGCAATGGACATTACAGTAGAGTTGCTAATAATTAACGTTGATAATTATTCATCCTCATCTGAATCAGATTTAGACTAAAATCTATGTTACCATATATATTTCTAGTCCTTTCTAACGCATAAACCAGTTGATAAGTTGTACACAGCCAAATAGTATTGTGTACACACTATTTTAAGACAAGTTACATTGTGAGCAAATAGAAATTTCAGAATGTTGAATGTTTTAGTTTAAACTTTCCTTTTTCGTTGGTTGTATTCTTAATCATGACCATGAAGTTATTATATTCGATTTAGTGATAATTTTAGCTACCTTAAGATAAAAAGAAATACTAATGTTAATTTAAAGATGCAAAGGTTATAATTTATGTAAAAATACTGTTTAGAAGTTCCTAAAATTGTGCCATGTTTGCTTTAAATAATTTAAAAGTACTCTCCTGTGACATGACTAATGAAATTGATTGGAATGTAAGCACTGTATTATTTTGGAGTGTTACAACTGCCCGCCATCACTGTTACAACTGACCCTACCCTAGGGCGAATTGTAACACTCGCACACTCGTACCTAGTCTCCCCTACACGATTTTGAATGACCAGCAATATTTTACTCAACAGTTTAACCTACAGAAGCTTTTCTGTCGCTAGATTAGACATAATTTGACCATCACATATTTGTGTTTTGCTATAACAAATCAATTTAAATCTCGTATATTTATTTTTCCCCGCATTTTACTTCTTCAGTCCTCCAAATAAATTACATGATTTTTTGAATTTCCCCCCATTTATTAGTTTGTAACGTGTGAAACAGGTCACTGCATACATTGGTCCAATTTAGTGAGGCGGGGCTTAACTATTTCTGCTGGTTTGATGAAGTATAGTGATATGTTATACATACATTTAACAGTGACATTGCTTTGAGTTACACCTAACGAGGTTACGTACCTGAAATCGTAAATGTTTAACAAAGACTTAATCATATTCATTAACTCCATTCATACTTACTGAGGTGTTCACTTTAATTTTACTAATTTAGCTTCCTCAGTACTTTATTTTGAGGTACCTTACTGATTAAGATTTGGAATTTTTAGTGCATTATAAACAACTGTGACAATTTGAAGCTGTTCACTGTGAAGTTTGCTGCTTCTGTATTTAAATAGTATTTTATATGGAGTAAT
>JARFJB010000453.1:0-37500 GCA_036346205.1 Vesta saturnalis | reverse complement strand
GGATCCAAAACTTCAAATACGCGTTTATTAACGTCTACAAAAATGAGTATCCAATGATCATTTTCCAAAATAGGTAAAATTAGTAAATTTTGGGTTCCTTTATTCTTAAAGGTATGGCCTTGTTTTTTTGTTATAAAATCTGTCTCATACTGTAAAAAAATCTTATAGGTATGATTTTGTATTATTTTTCAAAAATAAGTCTATAATTAGGTTGTTCAACCACATGTCTTGCTTGTTGTTGCGATTATTTAAGCAAGCATAGGTTGAATAAACAAATGTTTCGTTTTTGTATTTGGCAATAACATAATCTCTACTTAATTTTTTTACCAAAGTTTCGTTTTTGTTTTTATAAAATCATCATCATTTACACTATTATTACTTGTTTACGAGGTGATTTTACTTGATAGTTGAGTAATATTTTCTTCTTTAAACATTTTGGAAAAAATTTGTTTTTGAAAAAGTATGTTTTGTTTTTTCTCGATTGCCATTTTCTACTTCTTCCTTTACCTTACGCTTTTTATTGGCACAACGACTTTTCTTTATTTCATATTTATGTTCCCTATGTTGCGCAACGACATAATTCCGAACTGTTCTTATAAAACGTGAACATTTTTGATGAAGTTTCCCTTGCATTAAATTGTTTTTTACAATATTGAACCAGTTCTCGACAAGAGCGTTAGAACTTCTTTTAAAACCGTGAAGCGCAGTCCACAGGGGAAGATACGGTATATAATGGTTTAATAAATATCTACAAAAATCTTTATTATAGCATATGTTTTCTATAAATGAATCGTCTACTATATCTTCAATGCTTTGAATTTCAAATAAAATGTTTGCAAAGTGCAAATAAAATTTGTTTTGTAAATAAAATGAGCGTTCGTTTCCGACTTCACTTTCTTCGACTTCCACATTTTCTTCAAAATTATTAATTGGGTTATCCATTCCTAACTTTAGTAAAGACAATTTAGAATAATTAAAAATTTTGTTTTCGTGTTTTTGACTTGTTAATATAAAAACATTTCTTAACGTACTTTGAATAGCATTGAAATTGGACATATTAAAAAGCGATGCTAAGATTTCCTTGAGAAAACGCTGTGCATTTTTGTTCGGAAAATATTTATTAACATCTCTTGCTAATAATTTCATTATAAGGGCACAGCACAGTTTTAAAACAATAATGTTATTTAAATTTATATTAATGTCAAAAATTTTTTCAAAAAATATGTCACAATACTTTTGCAGAGTCATACAATTCCAAGTTTCACTGATTGCATTAATAAGAGCTAGACTAAAATCTGTGGTTACTGTTATAAAAGTAGGCTATCTATTTAAATTCCTTTTACAGTAGAATTTAAATTCTAACAGCCAGGACCCTATTTTTGACGTATTATGCCTACTAGAAATCATTTCGAAAATGGGCAAAATTCTGGAATGAGAACTTTCAATAACACCGCAATAATATAAAATTCTTTGTGCACCAATGTCAGGTTTTCTTACGACCGATCCTGTCGCGTCAAGATACAAGTCTGGTAGTTGTGCAGACCGATTTGAATCGTCGTGTAGGAAGTGTAATTGTTCTTTACTAAAAATGAAAACACAAAAAGGAATGGATACAGAGAAAATATAATGTTTATTTTCTGTTTGCATCATAAACATGTCAGGGGAATCATCCCTGTGTCTGTCATTTACTTCTTGAATTATCATCGATTCTCTTTGAACGCGCGTATATAAAAGTTATGGCTGAACTTTGAAATTTAATTATAACCTTTAAACAAAAAACAGCCTCCCAATTTTTTGATATTGTATTCCTTATTGCTTAAACTATCTCTTTCGAAAATTTAACGAAAAAAAAAGATGTACTTTTTTAATTATCATGGATTTTCTTTGAACGCGCGTATATAAAAGTTATGGATGAACTTTGAAATTTAATTATTCCCTTTAAACAAAAAACAGCCTCCCAATTTTTTGATATTGTATTCCTTATTGCTTAAACTATATCTTTGGAAAATTTAACGAAAAAAAAAGATGTACTTTTTGAATTATCATCGATTTTCTGTGAACGCGCGTATATAAAAGTTATGGCTGAACTTTGAAATTAAATTATTCCCTTTAAACAAAAAACAGCCTCCCAATTTTTTGATATTGTATTCCTTATTGCTTATACTATCTCTTCGGATAAAATGTACGAAAAAAATGTGCTTTTTGAATTATCATCGATTTTCTGTGAACGCGCGTATATAAAAGTTATGGCTGAACTTTGAAATTAAATTATTCCCTTTAAACAAAAACAGCCTCCCAATTTTTGATATTGTATTCTTTATTGCTTAAACTATCTCTTTGGAAAATTTACGAAAGAAAATGTACTTTTTGAATTATCATCGATTTTCTTTGAACGCGCGTATATAAAAGTTATGGCTGAACTTTGAAATTTAATTATTCCTTTTAAACAAAAAACATCCTCTCGATTTTTTGATATTGTATTCCTTATTGCTTAAACTATCTCTTTGGAAAATTTAACGAAAAAAAGATGTACTTTTTAATTATCATCGATTTTCTGTGAACGCGCGTATATAAAAGTTATGGCTGAACTTTGAAATTAAATTATTCCTTTAAACAAAAACAGCCTCAAAATTTTTTGATATTGTATTCCTTATTGCTTAAACTATCTCTTTGGAAAAATTTACGAAAAAAAAAATGTACTTTTTGATTATCATCGATTTTCTTTGAACGCGCGTATATAAAAGTTATGACTGAACTTTGAAATTTAATTATTTCCTTAAAAAAAAAGGTATCTTGTCAATTATTTAATTATATGAAATGCGTTACAGTTTAATGTATCGAACGGAATAAATAGTAGCGAAAGAAAGATTCATCTACAACAATAAAAATGAATTTCGGTAGAAATATGAGCATTCGAAAATCTATGGATGGAAAGTTATTGTTAACTTCCCCTAGGTCATCCTGTTTAGTTTAGTTAGTATATTAGAAACCTTCGTTAAAGCAACATATAAAAATCATAATCCAATAAAATCAATAATAAAAATCGCAGTTTATTTCTTTCTGGTGTGAAGTCCATTACAAATTATGTCAGAAGTGAGATTCAGCGATCGTGAAATAAATCAGTCAAAATGCAGTGTTCCTTGTTTGATCAGCTCAGCAGTGATCGGTTCACGGATCAAGGGTCAAATTAAATAACGGGAATCCAACCAATAGAAATAAACCAACTATTTCAAGCTACATTCATTTCTTCAAAATCTACATCAAAATCAATCAATATTCGTTACTCAACTAAGTCAGCGATTCCGAATAAACTAATACTAAATCTACCACTACGTGGCATCATCAAGAAACCGAACTCCAACAAAAAATCGCATTCCACAAGAAATTCTAAATATATCTAGGCGAAACTAGCACGTTCAACACATATCCGAAAACAACGATCTCGTCAGAAGCCACATTCAACAATCAACTCAAAGTTCAAGAGCATATCAAATCTGTATTCACTTCCAGTTATTTCGGTGAGCAGTATTTTAAAATATTAGGAATGTTTAAATTAGTTTGGTTATTATTCTTAGGGTATATCCCAAGAGCTATGAATTTTGTCGGTTAAAACTACGGCAGCTTCTTTTTTTAAATTTGTTTAAGAGCCCGAGACCGAAGATAAATTATTAAGTCGAGAATATTTGTTAGAAACAAATTTAAAAAAAAAGCTGCTGTAGTTTTAACCAAAAAATTCATAGGTCGAGGGATATATGTTAAGATTATTTACTAAATCAGTTTTTAATTTAATAACAAGTTATGTTTTTATGTTATTATTTTACACAAAGTATTATATTCACTACGAATATGCAACAAAACATTGTAAATTTTTATTTTAATTTATTACAGGCTGTCAAAAAGGTAAACAAAAATTTAATCGCTGAATAAAATCGTACTAGGAATTTTTCAGTGTAAAAACGCTCTAATTGGTCTGCGGAAAGTAGCATGCTGTGATTGGTTGTTTGTTAGATGTAGTAAATAATCATATACAATACCTCAAGTGGCCAATGAATTGCCGAAAATTTTTGTCAAAGTGTATGAAGTGTTTGAAGCAATTAAGCACTTGGACAAAAATTTGTGCAATTCGTAGGCGGCGAGTGGTACTTAAAGAACAAAATTGACGGTCAATTGACAAGTCATGAATTAATTAATTAGTTTTCATTTAGAGCAAGCTGCAGGTTATATAGTGGTTTCGATGGTAGTCGGAGTCTAGCTAGCGGAATTGTCGCACAATTTGCTCTGATTGGTCCATATATAGAAAATATTAAATTGTAATTGGTTGATAGTTGACATGGAGAGTGTGAGTTGAATAGTCAGTATTACTATTCATTCCACAATTTTTATTGCAAATTAATTAAATTAGAATAACTGTAACGCATGTCAGATAATTCCAACTTTATTTTTAAAACTGATCCAATTATTTTCGATCCAAATCAAACTAAAAACATGGCTAGTATTAGAAAAGAGTTAGCTGAAAAAATGCCGATTAAATTTTTTGGCAACAAAGCGTGTTTAAATGAATTTATTGATAACTGTGACAAAGTACACTTGCTCGTTAAACAACAACATAGGAAAATAATATTAACAATTATATAAACTAAAATTACAGGAAACGCTAGGGCTTTGATAAAAATCGTAAATTTAATACTTGGGATGATTTAAAAGAACATTTAGTGGATATTTTTGGTGAAAAAAAAACCATGGGTCAAAGGCAACTGCAAGCTTAGATTTACTAAAGAACTAAGCGGTCAGAATATTTATATCAGATCTTCATCACAATATTCGCTAGTTGTAAAATCCGCAAAACCAGAATCTTTAGGACATGTTATAAATTACGCGATTCTAGAATAACAGGGAATTAAATTTAGAATAGAAGTGTGTGGTTTGCGTCTTGGCAAAAAATTATCGTTGGTGAAAAGGGGGTAATGTTTGTTAAAAATAGTGTGTAACTAGAGAAGTTACTAGAGTGTGAAAAAGGTGGGTAGAAAAAATATGGGTAGACATGGTTGGTAACGAGGCTAGGTGTGATGCGCTAAAAAGTATCATAGGTAAAAATAGCTCGTTCATATCCTCGGTGGTTGTGCGGTTCGCGTCATAGCTAAAAATGATCGTCGCTAAAAAAATAGGGTGATGCGTGTTAAAAATAGCGTCACTAGATTGTAAAAGGTGGTTAAAAAAATAAGTGGAAATAAATAGAAATGGTTTTTATCGTGGCTACGTGCGGTGCGCGTCCTCGCTAAAAGGCGTCATAGCTAGACATATCCGAGGTTCATGTCCTCAGTAAAAGGTGGTCGAGCTAGTTGGTTCGCGTTTTAGCTAAAAATTACAGCGTCATCGCTAAAAATAGCTGATGCGTGTAACCAGATAGATGGTTCACATCTGCACTAATGTAACATAGTGGGGAGTAACAGTATAATAAAATAGTGTAATATGCAGTGAATATTGTGTAAAACATGTGGATGGAATACGCTCAAGAACATTGGACCACAGCAGCCGACCTGAGAATGGCTGTGGAACGTTTGAGACAAGAATTGTCGGCATTAGTATTTGATGCTGAGCATGAGGTGGTTTACGGGCGAGGAGATTATACTGCAGAGGATTGCATAGGCCTAGCAAAAAGGTATGAAGCAGGAGTAGCAACATGTGAAAGGTTCTTAAATTTGAAATATATATTTGAAAAATATCTTGTAGAAGAACTAAAAGTTGCACAGTTGCAAGAGTTTTGCAAGGATATAACGAAATGGACAACACTTGTTGGCAGATACTCATCATCATCATCTGATTAGCCTACTGCTTCTCCCCTCTGCCGTGATACAGCCGTATATAGGAGGACCGTTTTAGATGTCGGTAGTCATTCAACAGTATTCTCCAATCAGTTTAAGATGTATCTATCTGCATTAAAAAACAGCACATTCTGCAAATCCTTCATGAACGTCAAAGACTTGCAAGTGGGGGCAAAATTGAAAGTCATTGATATCAATACTATCGATACTAAGTATGGGAAACACATTGTGCTCGAAACTGAGAACTTTAAGTGCATACCTCCCTTACGATTTTATGAATAGTCATTATCCCTCTATCCATCCTCCTAAGTGTTCCTGAGTGCTTTAGCACGATAGGCCTTATTTAGCCTGTTCAGGTCCACAATCATAAAAAAAAAAAAAAAGTTCAATAAGGAAGATCGTGTTGCAACGTTTAAGCAGTCTCTGGCTAACAAAGAGATGTACATCACCAGCGCCGGAACGGCAGGAAATACTACTAATTTAACATTTCTGTAAAATATACTGTGTAACTGTTTGAAAATAAAAAAAGCTATTTATTGCAAAAGATCTTTTATTTCACCATGAAGAGAGCTACTATTGATGAGTCTAAAAATTTAGTGCATTATGTGGTAGTGTGGCCCTTTGCCCATCGTAACGCAAGAAGAGGGCAGTGGGACAGTTTGATGCTGGATAGATTACGTATCCGTCGTAAAATAAAACAACTGGAATGCATTTTATCGCCAGTGCTGCAAAAGCAACATCATGCTGAGGTATATCATGATAGATTCCAGGAACTCCCACCATTATAAGGGGTGGGGGTAAACGCTATGTAATAATGTTCCCGGTTATAAATTCGTTAGTTCTAAAGAGGCAGCTCGAAATGAATTTAAGAATATGTTCTTGTTGGTGTTGTAATGATGGAGCTAGTTCTACCACAGCACCTACCGAGTGCTCTTCCCCACCTGAAAATGTGCATTAAAGCGCTGTCGATGAACGTTTAATTGATTGTATCTTATATGATTTAATCGAGGTAAATTCTCCAAAAAAGTGCATTGAAGTTGGATACAGTACGCAACTAGATCTTGCACCAGTTGTACGAATCGTATGTACGGGCTGTCCCAAATTCGAGGGCAAGCATGGGGGATCTCGCTTATTATAAGAGATAGGATATAGATTTAAATTCGGCACTTTTGCTAAATTCGATGCCGAGTAATAATCTGAAAAGAAATTTGAGCTAACTCGAATGGATTTGGTTTTATGCTCAAAAAACTAAAAATTTCGATTTTCGTTTTTCGCGTTTGGCCACCTTATTATTAGGAATTTTCAAAATTTGATTAAACATTATTAAGGCACCTTTTTACGCACAATACTAATACGGTATTAAAAATATTATGTGACGTTTCGTTTATTCTGAACCATCATCAGGTTTATTTTTTCTTATGGTGGTTAAGATATATTTCTATGTCGTTGGATGGAGAATATTATGCTGATTTTAGCAATATATAACACTATATGGTTTGATCGACTGCGAACTAAAATAATGAGAAAAATACGAAGAACAAGATTCCGCCTTCTTGGATCCATCAAGGAATAATTATAGTAGTTCTACTTATTTAATTTGTTAAACTCGTTAGAACATCCAAAAAAAATATAAAAACAGTTAAACAATTAAAAAAAAAAACATTAACAAACAACTCAAACAAGTATGTCTATGTAACACGGTCATAATAGCGACAACGAAAATTTATCGATAGGTAACAACAAAATAATTACACAGACAAACAAACAAAAATTATTATAATAAATGTTCGAACAAGTTTCCTCCTTCTTGAATACAGTAACGAATTCTTCTTCTACAATTGTTTACGCTTCTTTGAATGGTTCGCCTGGGAATTTGACGAAGTTCATTAACAACCCTATTCTGGAGTTCTTCTATATTTTGCGATGGCGTCTTATAAATCATATTTTTTAAATAGCCCCAGCGGAAGTAATCTAAAGGGGTTAAATCTGGACCTCTTGCTGGCCACCTAAGTGGTCCCCTATTTCCCATCCATTTATCAGGAAATTCGCCGTTAAGATATTTACTTATTATCGCTGCATTATGAGGAGGAGCTCCGTCCATTTGCCACCAGAGAGTCCATCTTTCGTTTAGCGGAACATCATCCAAAAGGTCTGATATTTCGTGTGTTAGAAATGCGAGGTAGCGTTGAGACGTTAGGATACCTTCGTAAATAATTGGCCCAAGGAGCCTATCCTTCCAGATTCCAACCCACACATTAAAGGACCGGTGGCCTTGTCCTCGCATTTGCCTGTTAATTCGTGGATTTTCAACGGACCAGTAGTGCTCGTTATTACAATTAAACAATCCATTAGTGGAAAAATTGCACTCATCCGTCTATATTATTTGATTGAGGAAGTTGCGATTTTCCAGCATTTTGGTATTAAGTTGGTTACAAAAATCCAACCGTCTCATATTGTCCCCAGGCCGAAGAGCTTGACTAACGTGTAACTTAAATGGTTTATAACGGTGTTGCTTTAACACTCGCCAAACTGTCGTTTTTGGCACTTCAATAGTTTGCTCTATTTCTCTGGTAGATGTTCAAGGATTTTCTTGAACCTAAGATGGATAACATAAAGTCATAACTCTCCAAAAAATATGTCTGCTGAAATTAGCAGTGAAGTGAGTGGAAATTCTTATAATTAGTATAATACTAACAAATAGTACCTGATGTAATATTTCTTCTTCGGCATCTCTGTCTAGTCTGCTACCACATGCATTTCGAGGTTTCTGAAAACGTCCAAATTCTCGCAAATTTTTGTCTAATTTTAAAAAATATCTCTGGTTTGGTTGCTGCCTCTCCAGATGTTCCTCTAAATATCTTTGTTCTGCTCTGACACTATTTCTATTGCAGCTATAAAATATCCTTATCATGTCTCGTTTTTCTGAATTTGAAAACATTCTAAAGAAACTTGCAAATTTTAAAGCACTAATACGGAGGTTCTTGCAGTTATTACCCTTTTACAATTAGAAAATGACATGTCAAAAGCCAACTCCTGAGTTTTGTTTGATTCATGGGTATCGTGATAATGTAATATTTAGTTTTTAATTTAAGAGTATTTTAGTTCGCAGTCGATCAAACGATGAAGTGTTATATATTGCTAAAATCAGCATAACATTCTACATCCAACGCCATAAAAATATGTCTTAACCCCGATAAGAAAAAATAAACCTGATGATGGTTCAGAATAAACAAAACGTCGCATAATATTTTTAATACCGTATTAGTATTATGCATAAAAAGTTGCCTTAATAATGTTTAATCGGATTTTGAAAATTCCTAATAATAAGGTGGCCAAACGCGAAAAACGAAAATCGAAATTTTTAGTTTTTTTAGCATAAAACCAAATCCATTCGAGTTAGCTCAAATTTCTTTTCAGATTATTACTCGGCATCGAATTTAGCAAAAGTGCCGAATTTAAACCTATATCCTATCTCTTATAATAAGCGAGATCCCCATGCTTGCCCTCGAATTTGGGACAGCCTCTACAGACGGGGGCCTCGTTATAAAAAAGGAAGATTGGAAAACGTTACTCAAGTGTCAGAGATATCTGGAAATGAAGTTTTTTTGTTCCCAAGATACTGAAAACCACATTGATTGGTCAAATATCAACGAGAAGATGGACATTGAATACGAGCAAAGTGCGCAATTGCTTGGTTGCAAGTTTAACATTTGTTATAATTGGGAAGTAGTGAAAGGCGCATCATCAGCAAGATATTAAAAAGCATAACAATTCGGCAAAACCATGGCCGTTACTGGACGTTGAACAAGAATGACACTGAAGAGCTTTTCAACTTAAAGGATATGATTAACCATCGGTTGGAATTACTGGAATCATACGGTCTTCCCTGTTTTTTTCAAACCCCATCAAACGAGTCAACAACTACCATCACTTTCGTAAAATAGAGTATGGCGATGACGCATGCCAACAATGATCGTATTTATCACGACTTTGAAAATGTGTTGAATTATAAGCACGATATAAATTCTCACAATACAGTTTGTATCATGGAACTGTTGCATTATCGACCTGCCACATACATGAATAAAATATTTGTAAAACGTCTGTCTGTTCTTGATCGTTACCTATAAATACAGAAATTCATCCTTTCATATAAACAATGTTAGTTGTGAAGCGAATAAGTTCGCGTGGGGGCGATCTGGTTAATACTCTCATTAATATGCTACCGATTGAGCTCCATATTCCCGGGTATCAGTGTTGTGGTCTCGGAACTAAATTAGGTAAAAGGCTTCAATGAGGTGATCCTGGTATCGACCTCCTAGATACTCATTGCAAAGCTCACGATATCAGTTATAGAGATAGTAAAGACTTGACTAGTAGACATTAAGCGGATCATATTTTGGAAAAAAGCTTCGTGTTAAGGCATCCGACAACAAGTTAGGTGAACCAACCGCCGCTTTAGCAGTAGCAAGTTTAATGAGGGCAAAAAGAAAGTTAGGAATGGGCGTTAACAGAACAAAATGAAAAATAGTCCTAGTACCATAAAGGCCATAAAATCAGCTATTACAGCAGCAAAATTGGCCGTGAAAAGTTTAGGTGGGAAGGGAAAAGTAAGCGTTCCCCGAGTAATTCCCCTGTCTAAAGAGGGTGGATTTTTACCATTTCTTATACCATTATTTGCGGGATTATCCGCCGTTTGTGCTTTAGCCGGAGGGGCAGCGAGTATTGCAAAAGCGGTTAACGCATCGAGTAGTGCGAAGAAAATGTTAGATCAAACTTCACGCCATAATCGTACAATGGAGGTCATCGCCGTAGGAAAGAAAAATGGCGGGGCAATATTTTTGAAACCCTATCGGTCAGGAGGAAGTATGGCTTTGCACTTGAAACCAATAAAAGAAAACTTAAAAATTACCGAAAAGGCCGTTACTGATGTAGAGCTAAGAAAGCACGCAAGGGATGTGTTTATGAGAGATAATATGCCCAAATTACCATGGAATAACGAAGCCGGTATTATTAATTTAGGTAATCAAGAGGGACGTGGTACTCATTGGGTTTGTTAAAAAAACGTGATGGGAGCGTATGATACTATGATAGCTTCGGAAATATTCCACCACCGAGAGAAGTTCTGGACTACTTTTGCGATTGCAAAATATACTATAATTACTCTCAAGAGCAACAATTCGGTACCACAAATTGTGCACATCTATGTGTAAAGTTTCTATATAAATAGCGTATTCAGTAGTTGGGGACGTATAGTCACCATGTCAATCACCTTCAGTGTGGAAAACCTACGTAATCGGTATCGTCGGATTTTACGGTTGTAATAGCACAAGAAATATACACTCCGGAAACGATACATTTTATTATATAAAAGCGACAGAATTCAACGCTATTACAATTCCAGATGGCGCATACGAGTTGGAAGAACTGAGCATCTATATAAAAGCGTACATTCCTGCAAGTCTCTTTAGCTTAAGGGCAAATAATAACACGCTCAAGTGTGAGCTTAACTTGGAATTTTCCATGGATTTTACCCACAATAATTCCATTGGACGTATGCTAGGTTTTGAACCGCAGATATTGGACGCTAACGATTTACATATCTTTGCATTAGATATTCAAATAATTTATACTGCTGTATGAAATAGACTAGAGAAAATTCCTAGCAATCCTCAATATTTAGAAGTAAACACCAATACTGTCGGTAACACTTCGATTAAATTAGCGAATCAGAAGGCTGAATTAATCGATTTCGGGGAAAGTGAACCATTTACGATACGACTAGAATTAAAAGAACGTGAGCTTAAGAATTAACCAAGGTCCGCTTCCATCTTTCCTCAATGGTGCTATAAATAAAGGACGTGAGCATAAACTGATTTATTCGAGCACGGTGAGTGCTGGCTAATTAACGTCTATCGAAAAGCACTTCTTGGAATCTATGAGGTTAAAACCACATAGAAATGGCAGAGTCGTTAGATATCTTCCAAAGTGCACCTTTTGATGAGACCATTACCAAATCAGATATTCATACATATCTTCAGTACGGTTCTTCTAATTACGGATTGTCCCATGAGATCCGTATATTAATACAGAGTCAAGATATGGTTACCGCCACATGTGGTAGTTTCCTGTACATTGAAGATAAAATTGAATGGAGTTCGGCGGAAGAAGAAACCGACGTAAAAACATGTTATCTAACAAACAACTTTCCACCATTCCTTTTCGAGGAGATTCGCAACGAGTTAGAAGGACAGAAAGTGGAAACATGCAGAAATCCGGGTATAACATCAGCACTCAAAGGATACTTATCTTTCACATCGAATGAAAGCAAAGGTTTACAGAATTTGGGATGGTTGACGAAGAATGAAGACCCGTTACAAGTAGAAAACGCTAAAAGCAACAAAGGAAAACATTTTACCGTCTTAAAAATTACTAATTTTATTAAATACCTACATAAATAAAAAGTTTACCTTGAGTATATTTAGAATTTACATCAGTTCTACAAACATATAAGCACAAAATTTACATCGCTTGGGGCTTGAACCTTGATGGCGCAGTTGGTTAGCGCGGTACTCTAGCAAAGTACATGTCGTAGGTTCAAATCCTACTCGAGGTAAACTTTTTATTATGTATTTAACAAAATTAATTTGAACTTATTCGTTCATAACAAAAACTTATAATTACTTATTTAAAACTTTATTAATTCGGTTATAAAGAGTTATCAATTACATGTTTACTAGAAATGTTCATGATATTGCACATAAGTATTCTCTATATATTTAAATAAACCTGCTGCAAATAATAAATATAGGTACTCATAAATTGTTGTTTTGTTTTACGATGTCAATTTTGCTATAAACAGTATTTATAATTATGAGATAACGTGTAACTGCAATACCACCATCGCGGAATAGAGAAATTAATTGAAGAAATTATTACCGAAATTATTGAAATCCTTTTTATTTAAACAGAAACTCATCCTATTGTAAATGATGACGCAGGTTTCATTATCGGTGGCGACGATTATAGAAGTTCTGTATAAGTGTAGAATGTTTTAAAGTAAAAGTAAAGACATACGTCCAAAGAAAGGAAAAGAGAAAGAGCACAAGGCGACTGCGTCGACGTAAAACCAAGGGTTTGGTGGGGTAGGGACAGGGCTTACTTATAAGTCCTCCTGAATTTTTTTAATTGGCCTCTAGCCCCCAATCGAAAATAATTGCGTTTTATAAGCGGCATTCTGATTTTCCAGTATCTAAATCACATAAAAACATCATGTCCTTCTTAAGATTTGCAGGGAACTACAGACGATTTATCAAATCAATTCAGAAACAAACTCAACCATTAGCTAAACTTTTAAAAAATAATACTCCTTTCGAATGAACTAGTTTTCAACAAAATTCATTTGAAGCGTTAAAACAAGAACTAATTTCTGAGCCAATCCTTCAGTGTGCAAATTTCTCCTTAGAATTTAATCTAACTTGTGACGCAAGTAATTTCACAATCGGAGCAGTCCTTTCGCAGGGAAATGTTCCTCAAGACCTTCCCATCGCGTTCGCTAGTCACACTGTAAATCGGGCAGAGTCCAATTATAGTACCAGTGAACCGCGAAGTCTTGGCTATTATTTGGTCAGTGAAACATTTTCACCCGTATTTATATGGTAGGAAATTTAAAACTTCACAGCTCATCGACCACTCACATGGTTATTCAATATAAAAGATCCAGGGTCTCGGTTAGTTAGGTGAACGGTCGCTCTAGAAGAGTATGAATATCACATTGTTTATAAGCCAGGTAAGCTCAACGGTAACGCAGACTTTCTAAGTAGACTCCTTCGTGAAAATCACAGTCAAAAATCCAGTTAATTTCTTATAATAATGAGCCTCAACAATCTCAATCTTTCGCCGAATTCACACTAAAAGTTGATTCAACTATTACTCTTAATTCGTACCTTACGAAATCAGAAAACTATATTTCTACTGCAAAAGGTAATCTAGCTTCCTGCATATCTAGCGACTTCCAAATGTCAAACGATTCAACTTTACCATTCCACAGTACGTTTAAACATTTATCAGAACTCCAGTCACAAAAATTACTAAAACACGATTTAGAAGTAGTGTAGTATGATGTAGTATATTACCCTAGTTAAGCTTAAAAATCAGGTCATTTCAGATGCGCAAAATATTGCATACCTAAGTTAGGCTGCGGATTTATTAAAATGGCACCAAATTCGATGTATGATTCGGTATATTCTCCACAATACAGGAACAAGTGTCAACGTATTCCATAACAACCTCACAAATCCAGACCAAAACCAAATTAGACAAATTTTATTAAAGAACCATTGCAACCCGACTTCCGGTCACACCGGAATCCTTAAAACTTGTAAAATAAAACAAATATATAAATGGCCAAATATGAAAAAAGATATAAAGATATTTATCAAAAATTGCGAATCTTGACAAACAAATAAGTCAGTTAGGAAAAACTAAAGCAACACATGGAAATTACTACCACATCGACGAAATGTTTTGAAAAAGTATTTCTCGATATCGTTGGTTCACTTCCCTTAACAGAATCAGTAATAAGTTTATACTCACCTTACAAGACGATTTAACAAAATATTCTCAAGAATACTTAATTAACAATCATAAATCAATATAAGTAGCAAAGACTCTCGTAACTCAATTCATATGCAAATTTGGCGTACCCGAACCTATACTTACCGACCAATGTCCAAAGTATTCTCCGAGGTTGCAAAATTATTAAAAAAAAGAAAACCCAATAGGTTCGCTTACCACCCTCAAAGTAATGTGATGAGCAAACTGACGGATCAATGGCTTGACTGCTATGTTTTCAGATAACACATCCGTACATTCAGCCATAAAATTTTCCTTATGTGCCTAGTGTTAGGCGTAAAACCATCACTATCCACCTCAGTAACTAAACAGCCCACGTTTAAATATACGTAAAATAACTGCTTAGATTACCTACAATTAAGATTCCAGAAAACTGGAGAAATTGCTCGAAAAAGTAAATCATATCCAAAAACATAAATAAAGAACACCACGACAGTAAAATTATTCGAAACGAAAGTTTCAAACCCTTTCGAGTAAGTGATAAAGTTTATTTATATAATGAACAGAATAGATTAGTAAAAAGCAAAAAGCTGTGTTCGAATTACACAGGGCCATATGAAATAATCAAAATGACTTCTCCTGTAAGATGTCAAATTAAAACTCGGAAAAATAAAATTGTTACAGTTCACTATGTGTATAGCTCACACGTTAAATTTCAATACACAGGCACACAGACACACAGACACACAGCACACACACACAGACACACAGACACACAGACACACAGACACACAGACACAACAAGACACACAGACACACAGACACAGACACACAGACACACAAGACACACAGACACACAGACACACAGACACACAGCACACACAGACACAGACACACAGACACACAGACACACAGACACACAGACACACAGACACAGACACACAGACACACAGACACACAGACACACAGACACACAGACACACAGACACACAGACACACAGACACACAGACACACAGACACACAGACACACAGACACACAGACACACAGACACACAGACACACACAGACACACAGACACACAGACACACAGACACACAGACAACACAGACACACAGACACACAGACACACAGACACACAGACACACAGACACACAGACACACAGACACACAGACACACAGACACAGACACACAGACACACAGACACACAGACACACACCACACAGACACACAGGCACACACAGACACAGACACACAACAACAACACACAGACACACAGACACACAGACACACAGACATACAGACACACAGACACACAGACACACGGACACACAGACATATACACAGACACACAGACACACAGACACACAGACACACAGACACACAGACACACAGACACACAGACACCCAGACACAGACACCCAGACACACAGACACACAGACATACAGACACACAGACACACAGACACACGGACAGACAGACACACAGACATAAAGGCACACAGACGCACGTCTTCCGTACGGTTTGGGTAACGCTTCAGCTACATTTCATCGATTAGTTGATATTGTTATTAGCGCAGATCTAGAGCTGTAGGTATTTTGTTACTTAGGTGCCATTATTGTAAGATCTCCTACTTTTGAGATAAATTTAGAAGCACTGACTAAGGTATTAGAAGGGTTACTGAATGCAGGTCTCAGCTTAGAAAGTCAAATTTGTGGGGTGAATCAGGTTTACACGTATATCCAGAGAACGTAGGATGTATTTTAAACTTAACAAAACCTAGAAATAATGTTAATGTTCGACGGATTTTAGGTACAATATCGTGATATACGAAATTTGTCCCTTCGTATTCATATATTATTGGGTCGCTAACTAACGTGTTAAATTAGAACATCAAATTTAATTGGTATGGGTCTTGCGGTGATTCTTTCTCAAAAATGAAAGAAGCTCCTGTAACTGCACCTATTTTAACCGTACCGAATTTTCATCACTAGTTCTCCTTACAAACAGATGCATCTAACGTCGGAATAGGTTCCGTGTTGACATGAACTTATGATAATGAAGAACAGTATATGTTACTTCTCGCGTTCGCTCACACGTACGGAAGGGAAGTGCTCAGTTACGGAGGAGGGTGTCTCTCCGTTTTATGGAGCATCGAAAAATTAAGATACTATCTTGAAGGAGTTAAATTAATGGTTGTAACGGACGAACACAGCTTAGTGTGGCTAAGTGACTTAAAAGATCCTCAAGTTAGGATTGAGATGTGGGTATTATGTCTCCAACAGTGTGATTAAAAAGTGGTGCATAGAAAAGATAAAAACCATGTGGTACCAGATTTATTATCCAGAGCGATTCCTAGTGATGGAACATTGGTAGTCAACTTAGTAGAAGTAAAGGATGTTTCGATCCGTGTTATTTAGAAACGTTGTACAAAATAAATTGTTATCTTCTACAGTTTAATAACTGGCGTGTAGTTGACAATAAAATGTATAAGCAATTGAAGCGAAATTTTAAAGAGTTACACAACTCACCTGATTGTTCGAAGCTAACAATTCCTAAAGGATTACGGACAGTAGTACTCATTCTTGTCATGATATTCCCCTTGCTGGTCATTTGGGAATATACAACACGTATTCAAAAGCTGCAAAACCTTATTATTGGCCAAGTCTGAAATCAGATATTGCTCGCTGTCTTGGTTAACTGCTCAAAGTATTAAACCTGAGCAAAATCAACCAACGGGGCACATGGGTAAAACTTTTTATTCCTGATAAACCTTGGTTTTGATATCATGGGACCAATGCCCAGAACCAATCCTGGTTATCTATTTATTTTTGTGTAACGGATATTTTTATCAAATTTAGTTTATTCTTTTCCCTAAGAAGAGCACTTGCTACTCAAATTGTAAAAACTCTAGAGACCCGGTTAGGATCTACTCAAAACATTTCACTAGGCAGCAGAGAACAGAGATAGGTCTGTAGGATGAGGGTTCTGTCAAGTCATGATGGTTGAGGCGGATTTCCGCGCTGTTGGGATGTACGAAATGGTGAAGCACTTATTGTATATGGATGCCAAGCTGGTGTCTTAGTATGTCTATTAAGTCCGTCTTGTACTTGGAAGTAGTTGAGGGTTTGAATGGGAGTAATTGCGCAGAAAGAGGGTCATTTTCGTCCAGGATCTTCTCTGGCAATTCTGAGTTTCTGAAATCCTCAAGGTCTTGATGCAGACGATTTTAAAATCTTCATCGAACGAGGGATCGTTAGGTGAAGTAAGAACGGATTGAAGGTCGTGAGCGATATATTACTGTGGGAGAGGTTTGTAAGAGATATCGATTGACTTTTGGGAGATTGAGGCTTCGACAGCTTCAATGATAACGGAAATTAGGCCTGCGGCCGCTCTCTCGACATGTTGGCATTGTGGATATCGTACGCCTGGCGGTTGTTGATGATGTATTCGTTGGATACATTCCACACTGCGCCTTGAAAATTTTTACGGATATCGTGAGCTGGAGAAGGATTTTACACTTTGGTATATTCAGGCGCGTAGAGGAAGAGGCCTTGTGACTTTCATCTCAGGTAGGGCAACGGAGGGTACAGGTGGGACACTCCTAGGAAATATGCCCCACTTGCGTGCAAATGGGGATTGGGCTATGTAGGCTAAATTTCCCACTAGGACAGTGTTTACCTAAAAGGTAGACACCGTTGGTACGGAGGTGGTTGAGAGGGGATTGGGAGAGGGTTACAAAGCGAATAACGGATGTAGGAGCGTTGGATGTTTTGGGCCTCGTTCGTTTCCAGTAAGCAGGTTCGGTTGTGGTTGAGCTTAATATTCAGCTAAGGTAGCCGAAGAGGGACGAGGGATTGGAAAAAGGATTTTTAGGTGTTGAAGCGGGCGGGTATATTGCGGATGCATTATAGAGCGACGGAATTGTAGATCGCAAAAGGTTTAGTGGTGGGTCTAGCGGCAATGTTAGGTTGGGATACCGTAGCGGAAACAGATGGCATAAACGTATAATAAATTTCAATTTTGAATTAAGTAATGCTGGTAAGAATGTGACAATCCAATTAGTGGTCACGTGCACGCTTTTCTTGGTACGATACATACAGTTTTACAATCACCTTTGGTGGATTCAGTATCAAATCAGCAAACTATTCGAATTTCCTTTAGTTAAGTAGATAATTAGTATATTATGGATTATAATGCTAAATAAATTTTGAAACTCTTAATAATTGTAACATTGGATTTAATATTGCAAGTTTGTCACAATCGCCGCCCAACAACTCGGGTAAAAATTATTTGTAACCATTTCGTTAAAAGAAATGTATTTCGTTTCATATTTTCTAATCAATGCCATTAATAAGTTTAGGCCGTTACGGCCGTGCCACATTAACTTTAAATATCGACCCAAAAGTTGTCAATCAAGGATTTCGAATTTTAACATCACACTGCTATACAGGAAATCATTCACAAAAATAAAGTATAATTAAAGGCGTGTCAATAATTCTTCAATTTAAGGTCCAGATAAGCTTTATTCATTTAAGGATCCAAATAGTTTTGCCTATTGTTTTGTTTGTATTTAAATCAAGTTAATAGTTCAATTGTGTTTAGAATTGTCGTTACTATAATTAGTCGTTAGTATAATAAACAATTAGACGAATAAGTTCATTTAGATTTTTAACAGTAGTGTATGTGTGCATACAAGAATGTTTAATTTTATTATTTAATTATTTTTTACGGAAAATTAGCTGTTACTTTATTGTAAGAGAAATCCAGGAACCTAAATAATAACTTGATTATTCCCAAGATTTACCAGAATAAAAAGGTGGTTAAAGGGGTAAAAGCTAAAACAAGTTAGGTAGGTTTTGTAAATCTATATTACGACTTCTTACCGTGGGTCACAAATGTTAACTGTATAATAATATATTATTATTTATCCACATTTTGGAAATCGACATGTGTCGTAAATTTTATTTCACTATCACTTGTAACTTGTAATTAATTTCTTTATTATTTGGTATGAGTACTTTGCAGCACACTATTGAATTTCAATTTGTTTGCGCATTTTATTTAAATAGGCATGTACCGTAGATTTTCTTCAATTCAATTTATAATGAATCCTTCCAATATTCTGATGCAGTCTATATACTTGAATTAAATTTTTTTCAAATCGTAATTATTCTTGTACAGATATTAATACACTCTTATCTATAATGATGCTTAGTTATTTTTTGTCATTGATGTGTTTTAAGGTCAAAAATTAGTACATGGTTATTGTGGGTCAAGTAAGAAGCAACGTTTAGTGGTTCAAATATTTAGTTTACACCTGGCGTCCTGTTTATTTATATTTTGCTGTGTAGTAAGTACTACACAGTCGAACCTACTACTACATATTTTTTTAACAACTGAGCAGTTGCACCACCTGTCACGTAAATACGTAAATAACAATTTTAGTTAATACATATAGAGTAACAAATTATCTAGCGTAACATGGTGTCTCCAGCTTAGTGGTTAGCTATTCTTTCTGACTCACCTTGTATATTTGAAAGATATAAGAAAACGAATATATAGACTTAGTGATATAGAAGATTAATTATGTTCTATGCAAATTTTTGATATGACGCATAACTTACCCACAAAAAATTTCATAAGATAGAATTTCAATTTCTGAATAATGATCAATTTCAAGAACATTTAATTTTACATAACTTTTCGTTATAAATTTCCTTAATTAAAAAATTAAAATTATACAAATATGATTGAAAATGTTTAATCCCTACTATCGGTACTTTTAAAGAAGCGGCTGGCTTTAGAATTCCTTTTAAGTTAGCATCTACACGTCTATTAACTGACATGAAGTTGTTAAATATCTGTTTGCATGGATTTTGTTTTTTACAACGTTGCCTATTTTCGTAATAAACGTATTATAAAAGGAACTGCATAATTATCCTAAAAAAATTGTTATTAAAATTATTTCATTTCTTTTCATTTCCATTTTACAGGTCGGAAGGTCGTGTGTTATTTCACACCAGATATTTCCACTTTATGGTTATTATATCAATCACATGTTAAATAATTACTTGCACTTTATTAGGGGATTTCTACCATAAAGATGAAAATTAAGCAAATCTAAAGATTTATGCTTTATACCTTAAGATCATTGTTTTAACAAGTGCCTTTTTAATTAAACTCAAGGTAAGTGCAATAAATTTACATCTTTTAATTAGTGTTTAATTTCCTTTAAGTAGTTCTGCAATGAATAAAATTAATAAAATTAAGATAATTTTGCATATCACCGTTAATTAAGCTTTATCACGTAATTGCCCAACCAATAAATGGAAGCAGGACCAAAATTAAGTTATGCCAAGTGGATGATCACGTATTACAGCCAAAGTAGCAGTCGATCATTATACTATCGCTCCCTTCGTGGTATAAAATAAAAAAAAAGTAATTTAGGTCCTGTGCGGACTATTCAGTGGTATGCACCAAATCTCAACTAAATTTTTGACACCATTGTTAAGTTCATAAGCATACCTTTTTTTTTCTTATTCAGTCCAACAGCTTAGCATATTAAAGTTTTTACGTGTTAGCCAAATATAACTCAGTTTATAAAGATTCTTGTTGGGTTCCTGAGGAAACAAGTTTCTGTTTAATACCTTACAACACTCATTGGTGTCTTACTTAGTGACATGTAATCTTACTGTCAAGTGTGAGAAGCGGGTTATCGCCTGAAAATGAGTACACGTATGCAATGTTTGGTGTTTGTCCGTTCTTATCCCACATACAATGTGCTTATGCCATTTCCTATTACGATTCTGAACGTAAAATAAAGTAACAATATCGTTTTGATTTTCTCCGTGCGATCGCAAATATTTGTATATTGAACGCCATGTGGAAGGCGAACACCCTCCTCAACACACATAAGTAGTAATGTAAGGCCGGAGCTACTCCACTTTTCTACTATACTTTTTCTACGAGTGTTTCTGCTGTAGGTCAAGGTCATCGTACACATTGCATATATCGGTAGTAGTAGTAATGTAAGGTAGGAGCTACTCCACTTCAAGGTCACGACGATCTCGTGCATAAAAAGTAGATCATGAGTTCATTGGAGGTGAATACTCCACTTCAAGGTTACGACTTTCAAAACTTCAAGATCATTCAGAAGTCAACAAGAGTAACGACTTCATGTTAAAATGAGAGGGTTGCAAGGTCACTCTGCGGTCAAACGTTTTTGGCGGGAAATTTGTGTGTCAAGGTCAGAAGCTAAAAATAGAAATTGAAATGTCATCATCATATTACAATTCTTAGAAGTCTAAAAATAGTGTGGTCAAGGTCAAAGGTTATTGACCTGTAGGGGTATCGTATGACATTTCTTAGAAGTATAAAAATAGAATCAATTCATGGAAACAAGAAGAATGCGTTGTCTATGCTAAAAAGTAGACCAAGGTCAAATGGGCTTATTAAATTGGGTCAAGGTGAAATAATTTACTAAACTAAAAGTAGGTGTGTGTATTTAACAAGTTTAAACATGTTGTCACGACGATCTCGTAAGCTATGCATAAAAAGTAGGTCATGAGTTCATTGAAGGTGAATACTCCACTTCAAGGTTACGACTTTTAAAACTTCAAGGTCATTCAGAGGTCAACAAGAGTAACGACTCCATGTTAAAATGAGAGGGTCAGATCATAGCTGGTTATATCATAGCTAAAATAGTCGGTTCATGTCCTCACTAAAAGGTGGTCGCGTTATAGCTAGAAAGTATAGTGACAGCATCATCGTTGAAAGTAGCTTATGCGCGTAACCAGATATGTGTGGTAATCAAAGAGATGGTTCATATCTGCACTAATGTAACATAGTGGGGGTAGTTTAGAGTAAGAATGTAAGGAAATAGTGTAATGGGTAGTGAGTGTTGTGTAAAACATGTGGATGGCATACGCTCAAGAACAATGGATCAAAGCAACTGACCTGAGAACAGCGGTGGAACGCTTGAAGCAAGAATTTTCGGCATTAGTATTCGATGCCGAACATGAGGCGGTTTACGGACGAGGTGATTATAGTGAAGCGGAGTGCAACGTCCTAGTGAAAAGTATGAAAAGGAGTAACGATATGTGAAAAGTTTTAAATTTAAAGAAAATATGTAGAACATGTTTTGTAGAAGAACTGAAAGCTGTGCAATTGCATCAGTTTTGCAACGATGTAAAAAAATGGACAGCATCTCCTGATGGTAGCAGTTCATCCTCATCAGATGCAGATTAGCCTATCGATACAATTATCAAAGTACACTCTCCCATCTACCATCAAAAATCATGATGCAGTAATATATAGGACAGTTCCGGTGTCAACTATAATTCATAAGCGTTCTCGAATCAGTAAAGATGGATCTATCTGCATTGAACAGCAGCACTTTCTGTAAACCCTTCACGAACGTAAAAGAGTTTGAAGTGTGCAAAAACAAAGTGATTGATATGGATACAATCGACACAGTATGGAAACATATTGTGATTGAAACTGAGAACTATAAGTGCATACTTCCTTACGATTTTATGAATACTTCAAAAATAAGATCGCATTGAAAGTTTAAAAATGTCTGGCTGAGAAAGACGTGTACATCATCAGCGCCGGAACTGTAGGAAGACAACTAATTTAACATTTCTGGAAAAAAAATAATAATGTATGTTCATGTATAACTGTTTGAAATAAAACTATATATTTTAATTGCAAATAATGTTTATTTCTTCATTAAATGAAGAGTAGGTACATCATAATGAAGAGAGTTGTTATTGATGAGACTAAAAATGTAGTGTATAATATGATAGTGTGGACCTTGCTTATCGTAATGCAAGAAAAGGGCTGTGGGAAAGTTTGACGCTGGATAGATTACAAAATTTTTAAAACAACGCATTACGGTGTTTGAAGAACAACCTTCTTTACCCAAACTTCATCCATGCTGTTTTTCATACACAAAAACACTTGTCATTGTTGGCTCATGTATATCATTTATATGAAAAAATGTAGTGAAATTCTAATAAAGATTTATTAACTGACATCTATATGTACATATCTTATTCGCATGTATTACCTCAACGCTTTTATGAGTATTTCAAAGAAGAAGAAGAAGAAGAAGAAGAAGAAGAAGAGAACTAGATAATTTAAAATGTTATCTAAGAATAAACATTTGTGTAAATTTTTTTCTTTTGGATAATGAGAAGCTAAACTGCTTTCAGTCTACCGGAAACAGATAGCTTCTGAGAAACAGCTACCTGTTTTGAGATACAGCTACCTGTTTTAGGTCTGTTTTGATCTGTTTTCGGAAACCGGAAGCTGTTTCTGCCTGTTGCTAGAAAATAGGATCTGTTTTTTGAGCTGACTGCATCAAAGTTTATGCTATTCACTTTTCGCTGTTTACAATGTTCTACTGAACAAAATTTAAAGAATATTTGATAAAGGTTATATACCAAATTGGTCTAGTGAACTTTTCAAGATTGTATTTAAGAAAAGAAGAAGAAGAAGAAGAAGAAGAAGAAGAAGAAGAAGAACTAGATAATTTAAAATGTTATCTAAGAATAAACATTTGTGTAAAATTTTTTTTTTGGATAATGAGAACCTAAACTGCTTTCAGTCTAACTTTGGAAACAGCTACTGTTTTGAGAAACAGCTACCTGTTTTGAGAACACTTTTGGTACCTGATTTTAGATCTGTTTTTGAGCTGTTTTCGGAAACCGGGGAAGCTGTTTTGAGCTGTTTCTGCCTGTTGCTAGAAAAAAAATAGGGATCTGCTTTTTGAGCTGACTGCATCAAAGTTTATGCTATTCACATTTTCGGTGTTTACAATGTTCTACTGAACAAAATTTAAAAGAATATTTGATAAAGGTTATATACCAAATTGGTCTAGTGAACTTTTCAAGATTGTATTTCAAAGAAGAAGAAGAAGAAGAACTAGATAATTTAAAATGTTATCTAAGAATAAACATTTGTGTAAAATTTTTTTTTGGATAATGAGAACCTAAACTGCTTAAGTTCCAAACGGCTACCTGTTTTTAGAAACAGTACTGTTTTGAGAAACAGCTACCTGTTTTGAGAAACAGCTACCTGTTTTGAGAAACGGGTGCCGGTTTTAGGTCTGTTTTGAGCTGTTTCGGAAACCGGGAAAGCTGTTTTGAGCTGTTTCTGCTGTTGCTAGAAAAATAGGTATCTGTTTTTGAGCTGACTGCATCAAAGTTTATGCTATTAAACAGGACAGAATTTGTCAAAAATAAATGGATCTATCTGCATTGAACAGTAGCACTTTCTGTAAATCCTTCACGAACGTAAAAGACTTGGAGGTTAAAATATAAAGTGATTATATGAATACCATCGACACAAAGTATGGTAAACATATTATCATTGAAACCCAGAACTTTAAGTCCATACTTCCCTTACAATTTTATGAATACTTCAAAACAAATCGCATTGAAAAGTTTAAACAATATCTGTCTGAGAATGACATAGATTACCAGCTCAGGAACTGTAGGAAAGACAACTAATTTAACATTTCTGTAAAAAAATTATAATAACATAACAAAAGTTAAAAGGAAAATTCGGAAAAGGAAATTTATTAGGTGTTCTATAATCGCTTAAGTTTAAATAACAATGGCGTCTGAAGGACAGATTAGCAGATAAATATTTAAAAAAAAATTAAGAGAATCTATTACCTTTTACAAATTGGAACTGATATAATTCTAACGTGTCACAAAACAACTGAGTTGAATTACGTGCAAATGATTGTGTTCAAAAAAAAAACGGTAACTCAAGGAAAAAATTGTTTAAACAAAACGCCATCGTATAATCTATCAAATGCACTAATTACTATGGCTAAAGTCTATCAAATGCATCACAATTACATCCAAAGGTATAGCGAACAAAAGTCATATAAAAAATTGGTACTCAGAATAAACATGGATTACGCGTGGCATTTAGGAAGAAAAAACTTTAAAAAATTGTATTAACAATATCTTGTTAGTGTAATGGAGATTTAACAATTAATTATAAAGGTAGTAAATAAATGAAAAATGTAATTTTATGTTATAGATAAAAAAAATGTAATAAACCGGTTCAAATAAATAATAATAATAATAATAATAATTAATAATAATAATTAATAATAATAATAATAATAATAATAATAATAATAATAACACACACACAGACACACACACACATTACAAAAAAACACACACACACACACACACACACACAAGGGCGCGCCAGCACAAAAAAACAAACCAAACAAAAACGCCACACCACACCAACACGCAAAAACAAGAAAAGCAGACGCAGAGAGAACGCAGACGCAGACCAAGACCAAGACGAAGACGGAAAGCAGAGAAAGACGCAGACGCAGATAAAGACGCAGACCAGAAAAGCAGACGCAGACGCAAGAACCAGACGCAGAAGCAACGCAAAACAAAGCAACGGAAAAACGAGAAAAAAAAAAGACGCAGAAAAAGAAACGCAATTAACGAAACGCAGACGCAGACAGAGCAGACGCAGACGCAGACGAAAAAAAAAAATAAAAAACGGAGACAAAAAAGCAAATAAACGCAACGCAAAGAACCAGAGCAGAATTAGAAACCAGACGCAGTTGCAACGCAGACGGAAATAACACAGAAACAAGTTTCAACAGACACGAACAGAATGACACAGAACGACACAGAACAGACAAGACACAAAGCAGGCAGACGCAGATGCAGACACAAAGACACAGACAAGAACAGACACAGACAACAGACACAGACAAAAACACAGACACAGACACAGAACAATAGACACAAAGACACAGACAAGGAACACAGAACAGACACAGACAAGACAGACACAGAAAGGACAGACACAGACAAGACAAAACAAGACACAGACAAAACTGAAACATAAAGACCAGACACAACAAACAGACAACAGACCGAAAGTTGAAGACACAGAAAAAACACAACACAACACAGACACAGACACAGACCAGACACAACACACACACACACACACACACACACACACACACACACAACAGACAAAAAAACAACAACACAAACACACAGACAAAAAACACAACAAAAAGACACAGAACAGACACAGACACAGAAAGACGCAGACGCAACCAAGCAGAGCAGAAAAACGCGCCAAAAAAGAGAAAAAACGCAACCAGACCGGACGCAGGCAGACGCAGAATTGACGCAACGCAAAAAAACGCAGCGCAGACGCAGACGCAGAAAAACGCAACGCAAGCAGAGAACGCAGAGCAACGCAGACGCAAGAACGCAGACGAGACCAACGCAGACGCAGAAGACCAAGAGAACACAGACAGACACAGACACAGCCAGACACGACACAACACAGACAAACCGACACAGACAAGACCCAAAAGACACAACACAGAAAAAACAGACACAGAAACAGGACACACAAATAACGGACACACGACACAACACAGACACAAACAAGACACAGAAAGACACAGACACAGACACAAACAGACACAGACACAACACAAACCACACAACACAACACACACACAGACACACACACACAGACAACACACACAGACACACACACACAGACACACACACAACACACATACACAACACACACACACAACACAGAACAGACACAATAGACACTGACACAGACACGTGAAGGGTTTACAGAAAGTGCTGCTGTTCAATGCAGATGATCCATCTTTACTGATTCGAGAACTTATGAATTATAGTTGACACCGGAACTGTCCTATATATTACTGCATCATGATTTTGATGATAGAGGGAGAGTGTACTTTGATAATTGTATCGATAGGCTAATCTGCATCTGATGAGGATGAACTGCTACCATCAAATGCTGTCCATTTTTACATCGTTGCAAAACTGATGCAATTGCACAGCTTTCAGTTCTTCTACAAAACATTTCTACATATTTTCTTTAAATTTAAAAACTTTTCACATATCTTACTCCTTTTTCATACTTTTTAGGACGTTACCCGCTTCACTATAATCACCTCGGTAAACCGCCTCATGTTCGGCATCGAATACTAATGCCGAAAATTCTTGCTTCAAGCGCCACCGCTGTTCTCAGGTCAGTTGCTTTGTCCATTGTTTTGAGCGTATGCCATCCACATGTTTAAAATCACTACCCATTACACTATTTCCTTAATTTTACTCTAAACTACCCCACTATGTTACATTAGTGCAGATATGAACCATCTCTTTGATTACCACATATCTGGTTACGCCATAAGCTACTTTCAACGATGATGCTGTCACTATACTTTTAGCTTAACGCGACACCTTTTAGTGAGGACATGAACCGACTTTTTTAGCTATGATATAACCAGCAATCTGACCTCTCATTTTAACATGGGTCGTTATTTGACCTTGAATGACCTTGAAGTTTTGAAAGTCGTAACCTTGAAGTAGTATTCACCTTCAATGAACTCATGACCTTTTTATGCATAGCTTACGAGATCGTCGTGACAAATGTTTAAACTTGAAATACACCCTACTTTTAGTTTAGTAAATTATTTCACCTTGAAATTTAATAAGCCCATTTGACCTTGGTCTACTTTTAGCATAGACAAATTCTTCTTGTTTTGAATTGATTCTATTTTTATACTTCTAAGAAATGTCAACGATACCCCACAGGTCAAAACCTTTTTGAACACTATTTTGACTTCTAAATTGTAATATGATGATGATGACATTGCAATTTCTATTTTAGTTCTGACCTTGAACAAAATTTCCCAAAACGTTTGACCCAAGTGACCTTGTAATATGATGATGATGACATTGAAATTTCTATTTTTTAAAAATAGTATTCACCTTCAATGAACTCATGACCTACTTTTATGCATAGCTTAAGATCGTCTGACCTTGAATGGTATTTTTTCTAAATTGTAGTTATGACCTTTCCTATTTTAGCTTTAAATTTTGATCTAAATGTGTCCTTTTTGAGTATTTACATGTTAAACTTGTTTACCCACCTTGTCCTATTTTAGTTTAAACACTGGTATTAATACCCTACAGATCAATAACCTTTGACCTTGACCACATATTTTTAGACTTTAAATTATAAAATGATGACATTCAATTTCTATTTTTAGCTTCTGACCTTGAAAAATTTAAAAACGTTTGACCCAATGACCTTGCAATTTCATTTTAACATGGATGATTTTGACCTAATGATGTTGAAGTTTTGAAATTAAAAGGGGTTTACCTTAAGAACTCATGACCTACTTTTTGCAGATCGTCGTGACCTTGAAGTTAGTTCCTTACTTACTACTACCGATTTTTAATATTGACCTACAGCAAACCTAAAAATATAGTAGAAAAATTTAAATTACTACCAATATTAAATTTGACCTTAACCACATTAAATATTTATAGAACGTTTAATTCATGCACAGGAGTAAATAAAAAAATAAAAAAAACACACGCACAAAGAAAGAAAACAAATTTAAACCAAAGATAATAACCACACACCATTGAACACACACAAACACACAGTACACCACATTACAAAAACAAACAAAACACACACAACAACCAAAACAGAAAACAAAATTTAAAAAACAATAAATAACAAATTTAAAAAAAAACAAAAACAACAAACACACACATACAATAAACACATAAAAACAACAACACACACACAACAAACCACAACCTTTCTAAAAACACACACACACAACACATGAAAAAAGCATGCACAATTCGGTAACATACACACAAATCACACACACACACACAAATGCAATTAAGATACTATTTGTTTGGTTTAAAGAAAAGATTTGAGTCCTTTTTTTTTTTAATATCAACATTATTGAAAAAATTTAATACCTGAGATGATTATTTTTTATTTCGTTTTATTGAATGGGTTCAATTTATAAAGATATTTTTTGTTAATTTTTACTTTTTGGCTAATTAAAATCGGTTTGCGTAAATGAATTTTAAAACATGTTTTCTTTTCTTAATTTTACTGGTTTAACTCAAGTTCAGTTAAAGAAATGATTTATGTTATCATTGACCAAAAATTATATTTTCATTTGTTATTTTGGATTACCATTGAGTTTTCCCATCTAGATATTCAATATTTGTATAAGTTTTTAACGTTAATAATCTTTAGCAATGAAAGTAAATCAAACGTTATACTTATTTAATTACATTCTAATTATGAACGAAAAGCATCAACGCGTTGTTTACAGATATTTATATAAAAGTCAAACTTATAATATAATGTAACCTTCTTAAAACTAACGTATAACAAATAAAATCTTTGTCAGAATTAAACGATTGTGTTCGGTTAATTGAGACAATCAAATGTAAAGTTTCAATAAACAAAAGTTTTATCTTTAACACAATAAATTCTTTTATTTTCGTTGCAACTGATGTTAATGCCTGCGTTTCTTTGTCTGCAAAAAATAGGTTAAAATTGCTCTTCAGATGATAAAACACCCTGGTACCGTGTTTCTATTGTTTTCCTTATCTTTTCTTATGCCTGTGTGTTAAACATGTCTAATTTTCTTTAAGTAATGATTTTAGTAAAAATTTTATGTTCCCAATTTTACAAAATAGTTTAAATTTTATCACAAACGGCGTGCCAACAAGCTGCAAGTCAACTGGAAAATACTTTCATTATCAATGTTTTTTTGTTATTAAACTTTATATACCGGCATCAATTGGGTCGATTGTCTTTTGTACATTTATTGCTCATTAAACTTGGAGCAGTTTCTGAATTAAAATATTTAAACTATTACAAATCTTTCTATTACACCCAAATTGTTTTACTTTTTTTTTGTAATAAGGAAAATTTTTTACTTCTTCCCTATCCCGTTAATTAATTTATTTGTAATTTTAACACTATAACAGCGTGACAATACAATTGTTGACTGCAATTCTGATGTTATTTTTAATAATTTCTGTTCCTTACTTATCGCGACTGTTTGTGTTCGATCCTGTAATACCTTTAAAAACTGGCACAGATGACAGGTCATCCCAACACATTAATGCACTTACAAATGCCGCGGTTGAAATACTTTCAAATTGAATATATGAAATAAACTCAATCTTTTCATCTTAGATTAATTACATTCAAATACAAATAAACGACAATTTTCTTTATCAAAAACACCTAATCTCGAATAATTTAACGCGAAATTTTAATTCTTTCTAAATTTTTACAAATCCCACGTCCCACCACACACACACACACACACACACACACACACACACACATAACACATGTACCAGACACGCACACGCACGCACCACGCACCACGCGGACGCTAACACACAATGGGTGTTAAATAATTTTTTCTCCCAATCAGTCTTGTAATGTGGCTAGACAAAATGAACAAAAATTTACTTTTGCCCTTTTTACACCGTATTTTAGAGCATATTTACTGGTGATTCCCGATCTGTGTAAGATCCGATAATTACGTTTATCGCCTAAGGAATCCGTTTAAAAGCCCGATCTTGGTTAAGTCGTGAGAAACCCGGCAATCTTGTTAAGCACAGAATTTGCGTACAATTTGCGCTGTTTCCAGATGTTATGGAGTGTTACAAAGTAATTGTTGGGCACTGTTGTATCGCGTTTTCTTATCTGACGGGTTAACGTGCTACATTTATGTTTGGAAACTTTTCAATTTATAAAGTAATGTGTCCACTTTCTTTTGATGCGTTCGTTTAACTGAGTTATGTACGTAACTCAACTCCTAGGTGTTTATTGGTTAGAATAACATTTTAAATTTGAAAACTTGTAATTAATTGTAATTGGGACTGAATTCTCAAAAAAATTGTGATATTTCCTTCAGATCCGATGATGCTGAAGGAGTCTGTTAATTGTGTTATTTGAATTGTTATGCTGCATTTTTTCTTTATATGAATTAGACATATTGTATTTATGTCAAATAGACTTTAAATATTAAAGTTCTTTACATATATGCAACTAAGTGGAATAAATCCATTAAGAATTGTAGGTTACATAAAACACAAATAACATAGTGTTGGGAAGAAAGAAATGTTTACACCTTTCTAAATAACTCTAAAGTAAGCTTAAAGAAAAATCATCAAATATGCTAACAAAATATAGAAAATACGTGATAATGAGGAAAAAATAGATAAAAAATTTATAAACAAATTTGCAGTTTTTTAATTAATTTTATCGCGATATCAGAAGAAACAAAAAGAAGTAAATGACAAATATTTATAACCATTGTTTTTTCAATACACTCTGTATATTTTACGCTATTCTGGTAGAAAATTTTCTTCATTACAAATATACAGTTCCCAAATAGTAAACCCATCTATTATTAACCATAAAACTGAAAAATAAATTACATAATATTTTAATCTTGTTGTTAGTTAAAAAGGACTTAAACCAACTCTCAAGTGAGTAATTTTGCCATTAATCCCATTTAAATTATTTTACAAAATGGCGTTTTTTTTAATTTCGTTTTTTTTATGAGCACTGTATATAGTTTATGGGTTTATTCAAACTAATATTGTAAATAATTCATTAAATATTATTACTAATTATTAACAAAGTAACTACCATCAATGAATTAAATTAACACGCTCTATAATTGTTAAAAAAAAGGCTTGAGCAAGGATGTCCTTCAACACCAGATAACCAGGTATTAATATGGACCATAGCACCTAAAAAAGTTACTACTGAACAGACAAACAATTGCAAAAATAACTATAAGTTTGTTTGGGTAAAAAACTGCAAGGTTTTCTTAAGAAGAACAGAAAATGAACGTGCTGTTTTAGTAAGTTGTTTAGATGAGAAAAAATAAATATATCAATTTTGAATGAAGGAAATAACCAATTTAATTTTTGATAATTATAATGAGCCATCTTTCTCCTTTTCTAATTCACCTAATAGCTTTTCAATCGTTCATCAAAACATAAGAAGCATTAGAAAGAATTTTGATTTGTTCATTTCCCTGTTTAACGACATAAAATACCCTCCAAAAGTTATAGTTCTTACTGAAATATGGATTCAAGAAGATGAAATAAATTGTTATCAAATTCGAGGTTACACATTATTCTACAAATGCAATAAAACTCAAAATTCAGCTGGATTAATTGTTTATGTTGATTCAAATGTAAGTAGTACTGAACTTAACTGTAATTTAAAAATGGCTGATTGCATTCAAATGTGTTTAAAAATACATAAAACTAAAATTAATTTAATATGTGTTTATAGACTCCAGTCATACAGTATTAATGATTTCTTAATAGAATTTGAACCACTTTTAGACTCTGTAAATGTACTAAGATGTTTTGTGGTTGGGGATCTCAATATTAAAATAAATGCCTCTAACCCGTGTTATGATATAAACAATTAATTGGCGATAATGGCTGCAAATGATTTTAAATCTTATATTAATTCAAATACACGAATATCTCCGTACTCTAAAACTTGTATTGATCACATATTTGTTAGAGATAATGGTATAGTAGATATGCAATTTGCAGTTTTTCACTTGCCATCACTGATCAGTGATCATGGTTTGACTTGTATTAAGCTAACATTACCAACAAAATATATTAAACCATCAATAAATAAAAATGAGTGTAAATCTTTATAAATTTAAATTTGTTTAAATCTTTAATAATAAATACAGACTGGAACTTTTTACAAGATGTGACATTGATAGCTGCGTGAAAAAATTTTATAGTTATGTGAAGGAATACATTGACAGGTGTTAAATTTAGTAAAATTAAATTTACAAAACCATGGTTTAATACTTGTTTAATAAAATTCAGGAAAGAACTAAACCCGTAAACCTTTGTAACAAGCAACCGTTTAATACTGAATTAATAAAACAAAAGGATGACTTTGTTTCTTACCTGAATGTACAATTTAAAAAAATAAAATCGGAATACTTTAAAAAAAAGATAGAGGAAACCGGAAACGATGGGACGTAGTCAATACATTGCTAGGAAACAATAAAAAATTGCATAAAGAAATAAGCTTAGCCATAAACGATGTTACTACTAAGAATTGCAAGGAGATCTGTAATGCTATTAATAATAACTATATTGAAGTCCAAATAAAATTGCGCAAGCATTTGATAATAAAGATTATATTCCAGAAATACCCGATTTTCCATGTAAAAGCAGTAATGTTACATTTGCCATGTTTTTGACAGATTCTCAAGAAGTCATTTCTACATTAAACAAATTTTTTAATAAAAAATCAACGGGACCTGACTAAATCCAAACTCAACTTATAAAAGTAGTTGCACTCGAACTAGGAGATATTCTCACATTTTTGATTAATAAGAGTTTTACAAATGGCGTGTATCCTAAAATCCTAAAAAAATCTGTTGTAATTCGCAGGTGATAGAAATGACATAAATAAGTATAGACCTACTACACTTGTATCGGTTATTTCAAAAATCTTTGAAAAAATTATGAACAAAAGACTCCTTGATTTTCTGTATAAAACTGACCTTTTTTTAAAGAACCAGTTTGGATTTTTACGAAACCGTAACACCGAAAAAGTACTTCTACATTTTATGAGTGATATTTATCAAAACGTTAATAGGAATAAAAAACAGCTGGTTTATTTTGAGATGTGAAAAAGGTTTTTGACACTCTTAATAGACAAATTCTGGTAGATAAATTAAGTAGAGCTGGTGTCAGAGGCTTGGGAAATAAGTGGTTTCTAGTTATCTAACTGATAGATATCAAGCTGTTAAATTGAAAAATTTAGGTTTAAAAAAGTATTTCGTCCCAAAAGGCTTTTCTCTACCACCCTTTTCCTATTTACTGTAAAATTTTGTGGGAAATTAAAGGAACCTCACAGCCTTTGGGACGCCACAACTAAAGCAGATAACTAAATTTTATACGATTACGTTAATGCAGATTTAAAATTACCAAAGGTGGTTTGAGAATAATAAACTAAATTTGAATATAAATAAATCTAAGGTATTAAAATTCTGTAAGTATGAAAATAAATCGTTAAGTAAACAACAGTTCACAGAAAAATAACAATATCTTTCTAAAATAAATTTCAAATCTATTCAAATTTTACTAACAGATCATAAGTTTTTTTTGATTTTAGTTCTGGTGTAACACAAAAACACAAAGTTTGTTAGCAATTTACCACACAAGGCATTTAAATGGTTAGTGTCTCCAGTTAGTTTAACATTTGTGTTTTAGAAACATTCTTTATTAAAACACATACATTATACATTAATTTAAAATTTATAACACACAAAAACACACACAACACACACCCACAGACACACACAACACACACACACACACACACACACACACACACAAACACACACACACACAAACCCCCACACACACACACACACACACACACACACACACACCACACACACACACACCCCACACTCACACCACACCACACTCAATTAACTCACACACCCTCAATACCACACACACACACACACACACACACACACACACACACACTCACAACTCACCCCACACACTCACACTCACCCACACAATCACATCCACACTCACACAAACACACTCACACCCAAACACCAACCACCACACATTCCACACTCACGCACTCACACACTACCTCACACTCCACACTCCCACTCCACACTCCAATCACACACTCCACCCACCCACACTCCACCTCACACCACACACCCCACTACACCTCACACACTCCCCCCACACTCCACCACACACACAACACACACACACACACACACACACACACACCCACACACACACTCAACTCACCTCACACACCACCTCACCCACACACTCACCTCAGACACTCCACACTCCCACACAACCACACACAACTCACACACTCACACTCACACAACAACACACTCCTCCACCCACACTCACACCACACACACACCACACCCTCACACACTCACACACTCACACCCACACACACACTCACACACTCACACCTCACACACTTACACACTCACACCTCACCTCCCCTCCCCTCCTTCACACCACCACACACACCACCACACACCACACACCACACACACACACACACACACACACACCACACACACACACCACCCACGCACCACAACCACACACACAACGCAAACCACCGCACACACCACACCCACGCGCACCCCACCGCACACACACACCACGCACACCACACAACAACACAGACACACCAGCACTCACGCACCCCCACTATCTGTATAGTAATTAGTATCGAAATTTATATTACAAAATAAAAATCTACTATTCATTAGCGAATTGCTCTGTACATATATCTACACCCAGGATAGTAGTTACAGTGCTTATCAGTAGTTCCAACCAACAACAAAATATATTACACTAAAAACTTCTTATAACCTCGAAAAAATATATAACTTACAAACTTACATGCGGTTCATGATGAATAGATCTCAGAACGGATCAAATTTTTTAAATACAAAATTTTACAATTTTACAAGATATAGATATTTTATCTTTAATTAAATTTAAATAATGCATTTTACAATTTTGAAGACTACTTTCAATCTGATTTTCCTTGCTATATATGATACCATTGATTATGGGATGATGATACTAATAAATATACCTTGTGCTGACCTGTGTAATTACAACTGTATATTAACACCAAATACATATTATTTTTGTCATGTGATATACAGAAGTACTGTTGCTGAATTGTCCAATTCTAAAAGCAATTTGTTGGAACAATTCACTAAGGTCATTGAAATATATATATATATATATATATATATATATATATATATATATATATATATATACTAATGCTAAGGTGCTTTATATATCGAGTTTAAGTTCAAGCATGACCACAGTAAGTAAAATAATTATATGGCATCGAGATGTTCAAGGACGAAAGGTAGAATATTTGGTAAACAACAAGGAATCGTCAATGGAAGTTTTACTTGTTGAAGTAACAGATCTCATTACCACTCGATATGCTTTCTTTTTTTTGAAGCAAGAACGTTGATGGTTTCAACCAGAAAAAACTAGATCATACCGTTGAATGTTAGAGGGCTTACAACGCAGGATGTGATGTAACGGTACCTAGTTGGTTTATTCGTGAATCATGGGTGCAACATCCGGAATCTGTCCGATGTACCATTTGGCATCACTTAGAAATTTTTGTAGTAAACCACTAAATTGTATAATTTTAGGTAAAGCAGAATATCCCAAATAAAACTTGGTACCAGTTAAAAACTCCGAAAATGTGCTTCAAACCTTCACACATGTAGCTTGTAAAAGTGAACAGGAACTGTTAATAAAATTATGTTAGAGTCGGTGAAACTCTATTTTCTGGTTATTTTTAGTTGCGCCGCGATAAATGACAAAAGGATTTTTAAATTAAATGGAAGTGTAAACAAAATGAAGTTAGATATTATGTTAAGATTGTAAACATTCCAACTTAATAAATAAAACCTTACTTCACACGTAAGGTTGCCTATCTGTTACTGTAAAATTATGCAAAATCAAATTTGACGTCATATGCAAAGTGTGTTGCCTATATATCGTATACTTATGACTACATAGGTTTAATATTTAAGTAGATGAAGTTTATACGTTACACCAGATACATATTAAAACAAAAATACATAAGTTTAAACAATGCCACAAAAGAAATAAATTGCTAATTTCAACGTAATATTTGTTCCAGCTGTGTGGGAAGGTAAAAGGTAACGAACGTTTTTCTTCTTTTTTTGTGGTACAGCAAATCGCGGAAAAAAATAAGGGTACCAAATTAACTTGCCTACATGTGCATAAAAAACCAACCATTTGATTTACATATTGCACTTAAGTGGTAGCAAAAAGATCCGTCTATAAAAAGTACTACACAAGCAAACATACTTAGGAAACTGTTAGTTAAACAATGCTTAGGTTGAGACGAATACCGCACTATACATTATGTATAATTTCAGAAATAATTGAGAGATTTAGTGACACATTAGAGTAGTAGCAAATAGACTCATTGACATCGCACAGTAGTATATGTTGAACACGTAGCCCATAATTTAAATTTGTTAAACTAAAATGCAACGCAACAAATTAGATTATGAATTCTTTTTATCTATTATAGAAGTAATCTTTTCATGCAG
>JARFJB010000452.1:170000-172545 GCA_036346205.1 Vesta saturnalis | reverse complement strand
TAGTTTCAAATCGGTGAATTCTCAAAAGTAGGGTTTATTGTTCTATGTTTAAATTAATATAATGTGCTTGTCAATGGTATAAATACCAAAAAAATGTCTTTATTGCAATAAAATGTTTTCGCTAGTGCTTGTAATAATCATATATAACACGAGAAGTATTCAAAGTTATGTCAACAATTTTTGTGGTAGTGCCACGAATGCTTGATGTACTTGTCTAAATAGGACGAGTACGTCCAAGTGTATGAAGCAAAATTGTATATAAGGTAGATTGACGTTAATGTTGGTTGAGTTGATCGGCCTATTTCCACAGTTTTTGCTTGTTGAGCGCGACCTTTCGGAAGCGGACTGTGCTTCCGTCATCAGGTTTAGTCCTGAGAAGCACTGTTTTCGTACTTGACTCAAATTAATATTTTACGATTCTTTCCCCAGCACTTGACTACTCTTACTTTCACTTACAAGTCTGACCGCTTTACCGCTGAGCCACTGAGTAATGTATATATATATATATATATATATATATATATATATATATATATATATATATATTGCGCAGTAGGTTATTGCGCATTAATTTTGTTTGTAAATGATAAACGCAAGGCAAAACCAAATTTCAGCTAAATTTATTGACAAATAAATTTTTCTAAAAATAAATTAGTGGCAGTGCGATTTGGTAATTACCCGGAATGCATTACTTAGACCAAAAAGATTCTGTTTTTCAAAAAAATAAACGAAGTCTTACCTGCAAACCTTTGTCTCCTGGAAATACCCGCTCAAGGTTTATATTTAATTTTTTCTGTAAAAATGTGTTAATTTTGATATCAAATTGATACGAACGTACTCACAATAACATTTTTTTGGTGAGCCATTAGCACCTCCTGCAAAAAAAAATTATGTTAGAAAAATAGATAATGGTTAATCTTAGTTCTTAAATTTTTACGATGTTGTTCTAATCAGTATCTTTGTTGTTCTTAGATATGACCTTTGGTAGAGTCTCTAACGTGGAACAACGTAACAATACTTGCTAAAATTTGTTTAGTCATTTGTAATATACAGAATGGCAAATGGGTGTAATGTATTGCTTCGTGATCTGAATCATAAATGTAAAAGATTCAAATGCTTGTTTTGTTCAAGCTATCAAGCCATTATTTGTAAATTAAATGTAGGTTCGTTACTAAATTTCAGTGTGCTCTTAACGTAGAATACTTTACCCATTACCTTGTAACACTCCTATGAACTCTTTATTAAAAATTTTGGTCGTGTCGAGTTTTGAGTTATAAACACGCACCTACGTCCATATGGAAAACGTCATAAAATTGATTCCGATAAATTAAGACTAGCCACTCTGAAGGAGTTTCAAAATCTATGTTTATTCCAACAGAAAATCTGTACGGTAGCGACGCAAATGATGCCTACATGTGCCAACATAACGTAACGTTTTTAATAGCTTAAACTGTTTTGCGATTTGGCAGCACCTTTAGGGTGGGGCCGAGTTTTTACAAAACCTATCGTATGTATTAAAGACAAGAGCTATGGAATTGTCACATTGAGTAACTAAACTTTGGCAGCGTTAGGAGAAACATGTAGAAAAAAATTAAACTGCTATGGTATAATTTATCCTCTCCCATTTGAACGAATTTGGTTGTTATTGTTAACACATTGGTGACGTCGGTAATAACCTTTGTTTGACGATTGCAGTTTCCAATACCACAACTTATCGAGCTATTGCTCGGGCTTCCTGAATAACATGTTGATTTATACAGTATAATATTCATAGTCTATTTCTTTAGTTTCCATTTCAGTTAATTTTTTCAAACTTACGAGCAGCATTGGTTTCCTTATTTTAATAAACGCGACTATCCAAGATCTGTATTGCATCCGCTTCAATTCAGCTATTTTTAGAACTGTCGACTACTGATTGGAGTGTTAGTATGAATAATTATAAGTTTATCAAAATTCCATCAGTTATAGAGGGTATTGAAGTATTACAAAGTACAAGGTTTTCTATCATCTGTGAGAAAGCCGTAACAAATAAATTAACGAAAAGTAGTTTTATTATTTTATTTTCCAAAAATCATTGTTAAATAATGTAAACATCTTTTTTAATGGTGAAGGACTGGTACTCGAGCTGTCAATTTTAACCGTTTTTTTGGTACTAATACATTGTTAACATTTTACGTTTGCATGTTTGAAACGGTAGTGAATAAAAAATAGATATCGTCTAATAAACCATTCTCATGTTGGAGCTCGTAATAGGTTAACTGTGCTATATATATATATATATATATATATATATATATATATATATATATATATATATATATATATATATATATATATATATATATATATATATATATATATATATATATATATATATATATATATATATATATATATATATATATATCCTTATACACTGTTTTGTGAATTTTATCCATTACGTGCCCCCCTTATGCTCGATTATAGGAAATCAGCTTAATTTTAAACCCATCTTAGCCACATCATAACGATCAATAGCTATGTATTTCGTTGGATGACGTGGGTC
>JARFJB010000452.1:0-165000 GCA_036346205.1 Vesta saturnalis | reverse complement strand
CGGACACGGACACGGACACAGACACAGACACAGACACACACACACACACACACACACACACACACACACACACACAGACACAGACACTGTCGCAGTCACTGTCGCAGACGCAGACGCAGACGCAGACGCAGACGCAGACGCAGACGCAGACGCAGACGCAAACGCAGACGCAGACGCAGACGCAGACGCAGACGCCGACGCAGACGCAGACGCAGAGGCATGCGCAGACGCAGACGCAGACGCAGACGCAGACGCAGTCGCAGACGCAGACGCAGACGCAGACGCAGACAAGGACACGGACACGGACACGGACACGGATACGGACACGGACACGGACACGGACACGGACACGGACACGGACACGGACACGGACACGGACACGGACACGGACACGGACACGGACACGGACACGGACACGGACACGGACACGACACGACACGGACACGGACACGGACACGGACACGGACACGGACACGGACACGACACGGACACAGGCACGGACACGGACATAGTCACAGACACAGACACAGACACAGACACAGACACAGACACAGACACAGATACAGACAGAGACACAGACACATGTCACAGTCACTGTCACAGACACAGACGGAGACACTGACACTGCACAGACACAGACACAGACACAGATACAGACACAGACACAGACACAGACGCAGACGCAGACGCAGACGCAGACGCAGACGCATACGCAGACGCATACGCAGACGCATACGCAGACAGACGCAGACGCAGAAGCAGACGCAGACGCAGACGCAGACGCAGACGCAGACGCAGACGCAGACGCAGACGCAGACGCAGACGCAGACGCAGACGCAGACGCAGACGCAGACGCAGACGCAGACGCAGACGCAGACGCAGACGCAGACGCAGACGCAGACCCAGACGCAGACGCAGACGCAGACGCAGACTGAGACGCAAACGCAGAAAAACACACACACACACACACACACACACACAACACACACACACACACACACACACACACACACACACACCCACACACACACACACACACACACACACACTCGCAGACATCAGGGACGATTTTGGGGAAACTTGGTCAAATGAGCTAATAACTCGATTTAGCGATAGTGAAAAAGAGTCGATTGCATCTATACCTACATGTGTATGTATAGATTGGAAGTAAAAATGGAAAACATACGATAGAACACCTAAGAGATAACCTTTTTATTCTGTGTGATAATCGTGAAAGTTTACATTGTCATAAAATATAGAAAATTTGTCGATAGATTTTGGTGAATAGTAAATTAGGAGATTGAGCTACTTACAGACATAGAAGTTCTGGAAGTATACCGAGTGGCCACTTAGTACATGGACGGTCCATATCTCTGTTGTTAAAGGAAACATCGAGAAATATTATATACAGAAGTTATAGAATTCGTAGGTGCACATTCATAAAATGTTTTCTTGTATACAAAAATGTGGAAACAACCATCCAAAAACTCGTTAAGAAATTACTGGTTTAAATGAATGATACGTTGTTGCGCTTTTATAAATATTAGAAATGTCGGAATAATTCTCTAAACGAAAACCGGTTATAACTTATATAGGGAGTTTTTTTACGGCGGTGTCAATATTGAATTTTTTTAAGTAGCAGAACTTAATTATTTTTAAGTGGATCACTATGTGTTTTATTCCGGAATGTTATACTCTATAAATTTGTAATTACAACTAATATTTTACAATGGACCGGTTTGGCACAATTGTACGTCATATTTGAGAATGCACTAAAATATCCCAGTTTTTTGTTGCTTTATTCCCGTGGTATGCCGTGACCTTGTAACGGGAGCTTTAGAAAAATCAAAATTTCGCAGTAAATTATACGAGATTGGATATTCATATATTAATTTTCTGGATAAAGAAATGGTTATTGTTTACTTTATTCGAATGTAATTAATATTAATATGAAAAGCTTGAGTTTATTTCAATATGTTATCTATATATTCAATTTGAAAATATCTAAAATACGCGGCATTTGCAAGTGCATTATTGTAGTGGAAGGAAATGACGCTGTTATGAAAATTATATGCAGTTTTTTAAAAACAGTCGCATACAGTGAGCGATCACAAACAGGCGCGTAAGAAAGGGTCGCAATAAAATAAGCCATCAAAATTCGCAGTCTAAGCGACATTATATTGTCACGCTGCCCTATAAAATGTGAAAATTACAAATAATAATTAATTAATTGTGAGAGGGAAGAAGTAGAAAATTACCTTCTTTATTAAAATAATAAAAAGTGACGTAATAAGTAAAGACAACGCGTTTTATATGTTTCAGAACCGCAAACAACTGTATTTAAATAGTGAACAATAAATATAATAGACAGTAGTCGACCCAAATTGGTAAATCGAAGTATAAAAGACAATAACTCGAATTTATTGATGTGTAAAAAGGGAGCATTGGCGGTTTGTAAATAGTTTACATTTTGTTAAGCAGGATATTTCAAAGGTTAAGTAAAAACCGTATAGTGTGAATATATCGAACAATATTTACTATAATCATTAACTGATGGAAGAGAATTAGAAGCGTATACAACTACACAAAAGTATAAGAAAAGATGACAACAATAGAAAAACGGTTCCAGAGTGCCGATAGATAACATCATCGGAAGTGCAGGCTCTAACCTATCATTGGTCAAAGAAACGCCAGCATTACATCATCAGTTTTGCAACGAAAATAAGTAAGAACCTTTTTTGTTTGTGTTAATAAATAAAACTTTTAGTGTTTGATTTCTCGAAACTTTACATTTGGCTATCACGATTTAACGATAAACTATTCGATTGATTCTGATAAAGATTTTAATTGTTATATGTTAGTTTTAAGAAGGTTATTGTAGACATAGGTTTGATTATGTATATATATATATATATATATATATATATATATATATATATATATATATGTAGTGTGATGTGTGAGTGTGAGTGTGTGTGTGTAGTGTGTGTGTGAGTGTGTGTGTGTGTGTGTGTGTGTGTGTGTGTGTGTGTGTGTGTGTGTGTGGTGTGTGCGTGTGTGTGTGCGTCGTGTGTTGTGTGTGTCTGTCTGTCTGTCTGTCTTCTGTCTGTCTGTCTGTCTGTCTGTCTGTCTGTGTTCTGTCTGTGTCTGTTGTTGTGTGTGTGTGTGTGTGTGTGTTGTCTGTTGTGTTGTGTGTGTGTGTGCGTGTGCGTGTGCGTGTGCGTGTGTGCGTGTGCGTGTGCGTGCGTGTGCGGTGCGTGCGCTGCGCGTGCGCGTGCGTGTGCGTGCGTGGCTGGCGCGTGCTGCGCGTGCTCTTGCGTTGCGCGTGCGCGTGCGCGTGTGGGTGTGTCTAAACATCATATTGATGCATTTTCGTTCAGATTTGGAATTTAATTACATAAGTATAACGTTTGATTTACTTTTATTGCAAAGATTATTAATATTAAAAGCTTATACAAATATTGAATCTATAAATGCAAAAAGAAGTCAACTCAATAGTAATCCAGATAAATAAATCGAGATGAACATAATTTTGGGCAATGATAACAGAAATCGTTTCTTTATATTAACTTTAGCTAGCCGTCGCAACCTATTAAGAAAGGAGTTAGTAAACATAAAGCTTAAATTCATTTACGCAAACCGAAATTAATTAGCAAGCAAAGTAAAACAAATTGCAAAAACACTTTTTGTGAGAAATTTTATTTCATATCTAATGGTCTTTTTACTTTTTGAATATGTTAAGTAGTTCTGGAGTTATTTAGGAAAAACCTGTTTTTTAAAGTGATGGTTTTTTTGCTAATATATTTTAAACCGTTTGCTGTAAAGGAAAATTATGGGTATAAAAATACTCACAATTATATTACTAATTATATATTAAAAGTAAAAAAATTTAAAAAAATCAAAATTAGCAAAAGGGGTACTTATCCCCCAATTTTACCCCTTTACTTATACCCCATTGACCCCAAAAACAATCAGTCGCTTTGGGTGGTTGTCGTCTATATGTGTGTCAAATTTCAAATTAATATGTTGTCCTTCGAAAGTTATGGAGTACACACATACAGACAAATTTTGTTTTTAGATGTTTTCGAACATTTTAAAGCGTTTGAGCAAACAAACGTTTTTGAAAATTTTGTTAGCGATACAGTACTTCCCATCCGTTGGATGTGAAATTAAGATAACTAGTAAATGATATCTATATAAATTGAACTCATTCAGTTTTAATAAAACGTAATAAAAAATAATCACCTCAGGTATTAAAATTTATTCAAAAATTTTGGAATTATAAAAAAGTTCAAAAGAACTCAAATCTTATTCTTTGGAGCGGGTTAAACAAACAAAAGTAGTATTTAAGGGTACCACGTCAGTTTCAACCTGAGCACAAAGGGGTATATTCAGACGTTAAAAATGTGCTTTTAATTGCATTTTATTAATTTGTGTTTATAATATTATTAAAATATGTTTTCCTAAAAGGTAGGTAAGATTGGAGACTTCAAGAACACCGCCACATTTCCAAGGTCCCACATTTCCAAGGTTGCCACAAAACCAAGGTCCCCACCGTACCAAGGTCAAAAAAGCGCAATGTGTGACCTACTTACATATCATTACCACAAAACCAAGGTCGCAGACCCCGCTTTCCTGTTCCACTACTACAAGGCTATCCGTGTGCCATATCATTACCACAAACACAAGGTTAACAACTATCACATTGTTTTGCAATTGTTATCCATGTAACCTACTTTACCACTATCGCAAAAGACCACCAAATGCTACTTTTACCCAAGGCCACCTCACTTGTATGTTTTTTGTCCACTTGTATGTTTTTTGCTCACGCATAATTATTAAAGAAAAAAACTATATGTTAATACATTTAATTCATGTAGAAATAAAGACATGTAGAAACATTACTCAGATATATGATTTTCTTTAGGAATAAAACATTTTGATTTAGTACACGTGCAAAGGTCCTCTCCACTTCCGTTTCATTACATCTGCGTGGACGTGCAGTGGTGTGATGTTCCTCTGTACTACATGTGCATCAGCTTATCATGGTGAGCAGCATGAAGATATGTTTGAACATATACAAAATGTAATGCATGTCTGTTTGTCTAGCAGTCTGTCCGTCAGTCAGTCTGTTTGTCTGTATAGTCAACGCGCTCAGTCAGTTAGTGGTCAGTAGTGGTCTGCAGCCGCACTATTGAGGATGTCGGTTTTTTTCTGAAAATAAAAACATAAGTAGCTGGAGAAATGTGGCAGTAGGTATACTTACTATGTCTGTCTCGATCACTAGGAAAGACCATGTGTCGAAGAGCTACATTACGAACTCGGATGAGTTCGTAGAGTCCTAATCTCTTCGACAGTTTCCAGTATCATTTCCAGATGTATAATGGCGTGATCGTACCCACTGAGTAAACGAGGCTTATAACATTATTCCAGTCAAGGTATAATGTTAGAAGCCTAGTTCTCGGTCTAGCTGCTCCTCAGAGAGCTCTCCGTAATCACGACATCATAATTCCGGACAAATGGTACTACGGTGGTCAGCTAGAAAACCAGATGCATTAGTATAGCATTAGTATAAAGGGAATACATACCGTGAATGTTAGACGTTCCCAGGTGATAATGCGATGCGTAAAAGAGCCAGTACCACGCAGCAATTATCAAAAGCTGTATTGCTTTGCGCAGCACTGTCTCCTGACGCCATCGAATACATGATATTGGATAACGGGAAGCAGAGTGCGGCCAATAGTCATGGGAATGTGGGTAGCCCAAAACCAGGTGTCGTCAATACTTTCTTCCATCGTCGTGCATGTCAGAGTCATCCCCGTTGTCCTGGAGTTCCTGGGCTGCGTCATCCAGTTCCTGTGCACGGTTTCGTTGTACAATAGCCTCGAGGTCTTGAGCACTTTGTTCGAGGCGTTGCATGTTATTTGTTAGAGGTTCATGAAGTCGTCTTCGTCACTGCTCGCTTCAATGACGACTTCATTGATGAACTCTCACGTCTAAGTCTTCGTTGTTGTCGTAGGACGTCATTGTCATAGTCGTCTGAATCGTAGCTGTAGGCAGGGTCCATTCTTACGTCTGAGTCATAGTCACCAATGTTGAGATAGTCGTTCCCAGCACATGAGGGACAAACCGCCTCAACACTGGAAGACACTGTGCCATACAACTATCGTAGGCAGCATCGTCGGCGTCACTGATATGATGACGTCAGCGTTAGTATGTCTAATGTATTTGTCTCCGCAGCACGGTCGAGCTCCTGTGGAGAATCCAGGACTACGGTCGTCTGTTCATATTGTATCGTCACTGGTTGAGCTACCACGTCAATTGGAGTGGAATAGGGTTGAGGATGTATACCACTTCAGGGAAGAGGCTGAAGTGTTGGAGTGTAGGGATGGATGGGTAGAGGTGTGGAGGAAGCCAACGGGCTAAAGGTGGAGGGATAGTGGCTGGATGGGAATAGTGAGAAGGAGGAAACGTGAGGTTTGGAGGATCTCGGGATAGGACTTGCCGAAGGAAAAAATGCCTCAGGCGATATAGATTGGTCCACCTGAAAAAATAAAAAAGTTAGAAATACATCAATAGTGTTAGAAAAAAAAATAAAAAAAATAAAATTATGGTCTTACCTGATACATTTCTTCGGCGCCAGATGAAGCAGATGATGGGGAAGTTGGTGTAGCATTCATCTTGATTTTTTTCGTCTGTATTACTTTAGAAGCAGTTGTACGAATGATTTCTACTGTTTTCCTTTCGCTAAATATAGGTGTTTCCCCCACAAAAAACAACGTTTTTCATGCATTTTTAGAGGACATTTTTCACGGTTTAGAATATATTTCAAAAAATTATTTGTGGACTTAGAAAATATTTCAAAAAATTATTTGTGGACTTGTGGAATAAATTCATATAAGACTTATTATAACTTCAATAAATCTTTTTCAATAAATGCAAATAAAACTTAGTATAATTACAATAAAATCTTTTTAGGGCTTAAAGAATAATTTCAATAAATGTAAATAAAACTATTTCATTGTAGGATCTGTAAACGAAAGCAGTACTGCAGCAGCAACAGTAGCCGACAATGTTGTATCAGTAAACAGAGGTGAAAGCACTCTCAAGTATTACTGTATAAAATAACTATATGTCACTTCACTTCATAGGTATGCCACGTACATATGTGGTTTATGATCGTCCTCTAGTGCCAAATGGGCGAATAAATATCATAAGCCACATAGCATTAGTACCACAACCTAACTATCCCATCCTGGGGCTGCTGGATGCAAGGTCTCGTATGGATCACGGACAGGTAGGAGCTCCTTCAGGAGAATGTAAATGAGGAGGACGACTTGGCAGAGAGCGAGCAGTACTTGACATGGATGACTGTGATAGAGCTTTGCAGGTGTTGGTTACACCACCTCCAGAGGACGACTTGGATGTGGTGGTATCCAACTACGATCAGGTCTCCGTGGACGAAATACTGCTCACCCTACAACCTGTCAGGTTGCAGTACTTGACATGGATGACTGTGATAGAGCTTTGTGTTACACCACCTCCAGAGGACGACTTGGATGTGGTGGTATCCCGCAACTATGATCAGGTCTCCGTGGACGAAATTGCTCACCCTACAACCTGTCAGTAGCCAAACGAGACTACGGAGGCACCCGTGAGCGAAGAGCAGGTTGTATTGCATCATATCTTAAGTCCTGGATGCATTGAGGAATTTTCGGATGAATGGATTCCATGATGGATTTCGCATCCGCAAATTCCGCAATGCACTCAGACACGAGGTGGATAACACTCAAACTGTTCTGACCCCAAATGTGTTGTAGATGATGAGTCGTCCACATCTGCTACACGTTCGGAGGACAGAGGGGAGGAGATAATGTATTTGAAGGTTCTGAGCCCTACCTCTACCGCAGAATTCCTAGAGGAGTGGTCGTATAGTAGTTCTACGGTAGAAGTAGAGCTCAGGAACACCCATACCGTTCTCAGCCCTGCTTGTATCGAGGAGTTTGAGCTGAATTGGAGTCCGCTAAACTGTTCGGTACAAGAGCCGATGGACGAATCATCGGAAAGCATCCAGTCCGGCGTGGCTGCAGATTTTGTAGAGAATGAGTGGTCGTTTACTGACATCTCATTCTTTCAAATCCTGCAACACCGATGCAGTATATAATACCTGCGCCATCACCGTTTAGGGACATCGTGGAAAACGCAGTATCTTCGCCCCAGAGTGTATTGAGCCCTACATGTGTTGCGGAGTTTTTGAAAACAATTGGTCCCCAGCATGGTAGGGCATAAAACAATGCTGGGTGGAATATCTGTAATCAGCAGCACTCTATCCTGACTATCCGTCCTCCCCAAGTCATACGCTACTTTATCCCTCAACCTGAGATATCCATCATACTATCCCATTCCTGGCGATAGGTTACGTTGCGTCCTCGTTCGCATCGCTGGATATGATTCTTTTTGAAACAGTAGTAAACAAGTAACAACATAATAGGATTGTATAATAATTATAATTGGTTACAAAGGAATCATAACAAAACACGTAACGCAGTTATACAAACTTTATGTAAACTTTTTGTTACAGCTCGTAATAAGATGTTTCAATGCGATTGCATGAAAAAAAAAAAAACTTCATGTTGGATAACAATGACCGTATCCACCCCACCTTCAGGAATTCGGAAGTTACCCAAAACCATTCCACAACTAGGGATGTATCGGAGCAACAACTTCTGATGGCAGGCTCAGAACATAGAGTTGTTACTGACTACGTTTTGCAACCTGGTCCATCGAGGGTGAACTACCCGAATAATGTGGTACCCAGAAGTGATTGATTCCGCTGCAAACCAGGACCATCAGGGTGACCAACTCAAGGAAGCGTAAATCTGACCAATACGTAGATGTGGTACAAAAAAAGTAGCAGAAGTGTTGAGATTGTACACTGTACTGATTGTTTATGATACCTCGGTACGCTTTTCAAGGACACCTCAGAAGCAATAGGCATAAAGCAAATTATGTCTGCTTGTCGAAATGGGGTTGAAGTAATTCGAATGCGTTTAAACAACGCATTGTTTCATAGGGTATCCCGCAAACACCATACCGATGTGCGAACGTTTATGACTGACGTGAAAGTAAATGTATTAAAGGTACAAAATTCAGTTGCAGAAACACTTCTCATTAAATGTAATGTTGAGCTGTTTGGTTTATACTTTTAAACACAGTAGGAAAGCACGGAACTGAAATCCTTTCAAACTAAGTATGACATTTTAAGTGTGGGGATGGTGTTGAAGATTATTTCAAAAATAAGTGAAATATTGGATGCAAAGCAATCCAATTTCAACATAAAGATTCTGGTAAGTGTGATGATTACTATTGTAAGTATTACAATATTTTTAGGGTGGTCCCTGGTGCAATTCGTATATTTGGAGGTGAACATGCTAAATTTGCCCACCACGGGTTCATCAATATGGTGTCCCCGTCGAAATGCACTAAACAGCATAGTCAATGTAAAAATAATGATAATTGCTGCTTTGCATGGGCTGTTGTATCGGCACTAGTGACACCAACGGGGTTACCACAACGCAACTTCTTACCCTGATTTCAGACGTTATTCAACTGGGATGGTGTACAGTTTCGTTAAGCTGACGAATATTTCAACGTTTGAGTCCAACAATAATTATTAATGTTTATGGGTTAGACGATACGTATCGTGATGGTCAGCGTGTCACGGAGGTGTGGGACCTCTGTACTATACCAAAGCCAAACAGGCAGTCATGTTAATTTATTATTATTAGTCAGTAACCAAACAGATAATCAGCATTATGTATGGATAAAAATTTTTCTCGTTTACTTAGCAACCAAATAACCGGCGAATGGGAGATTATTTTTGTGATGCATCTTGTATTATTTAGATCCGAGGAGCAATTAACCCACGTGTCACATGACTGTAACTTCGTATAACAAAATTACCCTGAAACAAAAAAAATAACCGGGAATTCTACCGGAAAATATACTCGCATTTGGAACTATCAGAAACAAATGGTTCTACCATTCGTAATATATGCAGATTTTGAAGCGCTCTTAGTACCGGTAGATACGGCTGAACCAGATCCCAAAAACCGTTCACGATAAAAACGTGTAAACACGAACCATATTCGTTTAGTTATTATATAAGTGTAGTGTAAACGATGCGTGGTCTAAATTAGAAGCTGTATAGGGGAGTTAATGCAGGAGATATTTATAAACGACTGAAAGTGATGTAAAACGGATATATAATGAACATTTCAAAGCTATTGTTCCAATGACACCATTAACGGATGAAAACAGGTTACGTATGAATATTGTATTTGTTATATATGCGCAAGCGTTACGGGTGATCCGACAAATCCAAAAGTACGAGATCATTGTCACGTTACTGGTAAGTATCGTGGTGCAGCACATTCAACTGTAATTAAACTATCAGGTACCTTCTTTTATCCCCGTTTTTCTACATAATCTCAGTGGTTATGATGTTCACCTGTTCATTAAACAGTTAGCGAGTGAAACGGAAGAAATTACCGTACTTCCTGTTAACAGTGAAAAATATATAACGTTTGGTAAGCATATTGTTGATGAATATTAAACAGTCATGGTATCAGGAAAAGAAATACATTAATTTACGTTCGTCGATAGTTGTAGATTCATGGCTGCATCCTTAGATACTCTATCTCAGAATTTATCAGATGATCAATGTATGGAGGTACGGAAATATTTTAGTAATGATAAGGACTTCAACTTAGTGAGAAAGAAAGGTAGTTTCCTTATGCGTACGTAGACAGCTTTAGTAAATTGAACGACGTCACGGTGCCATCATATGACAAATTCTACGATAAAATGCGTGATGAAAATATTTCCGATGACGAATACTGTCGCGTTCTACTGGTATGGGATCACTTTAAGTGTAATACACTAGGTGATTATGCTGATATTTATTTAAAATCAGATGTGTTGTTATTGGCTGACGTGTTTGAAAACTTTAGGAGATTATGTATGGGTGTGTATGGGTTAGAACCTGCACAGTATGTCACTTTACCTGGATTGGCGTGGGATGCCATGTTGAAATGTACGAAAGTAGAGCTAGAATTACTGACGGATATGGATATGTATCATTTTTTAAAAAGGTATTCGTGGTGGAGTAAGTACTTGTATCAAGCGGAGAGCATCTAAAACGAGTTTGTTCCAAACTATGATCCTAAACAACCGAAAGTTTTTTACAATATTTAGATGCCACGAATTTATACGGCTGGAGTATGAAGCAATACCTGCCACGATGGGTTTATTGGTTACCTCAAGAGGAAATAGAACTTTGAGTAATGAAGATTGATGATGAGGATGATGTTGGATTTGTACTGGAGGTTGATATACATTATCCCCACCACCTGCATGACGAACACAAGATTATCCGTTTTGTCCTGAAATGATCTGCGCACCACATTCCCAGGAGGAGAAGTTAATCCTAACCTGTGTGATAAGACCAACTACGTTATACATTACCGCTATTTAAAACAATGTATAGAGCATGGTTTAATTGTTACTCGTATTCATAGGGTTTTACGCTTTCGTCAAAGTCCGTGGTTAATACCATACGTAGACCTTAATACCTCTCCGAAACAGCAAAGAACAAGTTTGAAAAGGATTTCTTTAAATCATGAATAATGGCGTGTTTGGTAAAACAATGGAAAATGTCGAAAACGAAGAGTTATTAAACTGTTAACACATTGGGAAAATAACGGTCGTCGGGTAGGTCTAGCCGGTACGTTGCAAAACCGCAATTTAAAAATTTTATTCAATTCACTGATAAATTGTTTGCGGCGGAATTGTCGAAACAGGTAGTTACGTATGACAAACCCGTTATGTCGGATTCAGTATTTTAGATCTTTCCAAAATTATAATGTATCGGTTTTTTATGATATCTTACGAGCTCATTATGGCAAAAGTCATTGTTTATACGGATTCTTTGATTGTTGAGAATAACTGATGATTGTATGCACACATGCGAAATAATTTAGAGAATATGATACTTCCAACTATCAAAAGAGTTGCATGGTATTCCTACACTTCCGTCGTTGGACGAATGAAAGATGATATGCAGGAAAGCGATTCAATTTTTTATGGTGCTGGATCGAAGTCATACTGTCTGAAGCTTGCTGATAATGAAGTTGTTAAGAAAGCGAAAGGTGTTAAGAAAGTTATATTCAGAAAGTGTTGACGGAAGTAGACTACAAAGCGGTTGCGGAGGGTCTGATAAAACAGTAATGTGTAAAATGCTTGTGTTTAGATCAACCTTACATGATATATATACCGAAATGTTAAACAAAATTGCCTTTAGGTCCCAGGATGACAAACGATATCGACTACGTGATACGTGTTACATTGGCGTGGGGGCATTGGCGAATACCGGAATTGGAGAATGCTGATCCGTTGAGCGAACTATTGCAGGTTGCTAAGCAAATGAATTTATATTAACCGGAAGAAGAATAGTTTGGGTACTGACACTTGCTAGTTTTTTATATTTCTCCATAATGAAACTATATTAATAATAATATTTTCTTTTTTTTTAAATATTTAATATTATGTACTAATTCGTTATTGAAGAGAATATATGTACAAAATTCTGTGATATAAAAAAAAATAGTGAATATTTAATTGTTTTTTATTAAAAAATGTAAAGACTTATTGCATTATATATATATACAGATAATAACATTAGACAAAGCGCAGTAACGGATGATTTACAATGAAAGTAACAAACGGGTTGCATAGCAGGAAGAGGTGGACTTTCCTCAAGTTCAATAACAGGCTGGGTCACAAATTTTCTGATGTAATCTGCTTTCTCTCTGCCCTTGACATAGACAGAATCTGTTGGCTGAATCAATCTCTCGAGTATTCTTCGAAAGTGGTGTGGTGGTGTATACCCTTCTTCCCATTTAATACAGTGCTGGTTATGTATTAACCAAGTAGCTTGACGACGACCTCTGCATCCAATGTATGCCAGGGATACGGTGATTTAAAAAAAAATGGGCAATTTGTTTCCATTATAAATGGCGAGTTCTTTTGGTATAAAACTTTTGAAATTTTAAACCCTTGTACATCCACCATGACGGACATTGTATTACAACTGTCGTACTGCTTTGGTTAACGCGTTGTATGTAACTAAACGATCGTGGAGTATAACACAGTATGCTGTCGTATTGGCAGCTATGTTTGCCGCTGTTTCAAACTCTACACGAAGAACTACTGCTTTCGAGTGCAATACTTTTTTGATTTGAGCAATCGACCACCATCAGTGGTGCAGCCGTCGTAAATTGAATAGGTGTGAGTAATGGTTGTCCATCTCTTTGATAATATGACATTTGGAATTTAGCAAACATTTCATACAACGTGGCAAAGCAATTGTTATCATAATTAACTTTAATTTATCATACGGGTAACGGTCGTGTTGAGGAATACCGAATATTCTTTAGTGCACATTTATCGAATTTACTCGCATCGTGCATAACATTATTTTCTCGTCCAGTTTGAAACCCTATAATAATGTATCTCGGTGTTTCAATACTAGTCGATGTTTTGATTGCCCATGTATGCTTATCTGTTGTTGGTATAGCGGGATATATGTGGGTTTCCCAACTTCTAAATGCTAGTGGAGTATTACATTTTTATCAATGTATTTCGTTAACGCCAATTCCTCCGCTAATGCTGGAAGATGTGGAACTTTCCAATAAATCTTATCTATGTTAACTTTTAATGCTTCGTCCACAGTTGAAATTACTGCATCGGTATCAATTTACTACGAATTAATACAAGTTCTTGTCTAATGTTCAAAATCACTTTATTATAATCTTCCAAAGCCAAGAGCATTCGCAAAGGTATACAACATTAAAAATACCCTTGCTCATTTGTTAGTGTCGTTTGATGTGGAAACCAACCGGCATTTTGATGGCGGGCAAGATCATTGGTGTCAATGATACTAATCCTTTCATTGTCGACGTTAACCCCACCTTAGTTACGGAATCTACCACTATTCCATTATCTCATATCTAATTTCACTGAATAAAATGCGATACCATTATTAACGAACCTTGCGGTTTGGAGACAGTCCATCCTGTCGCAATAATCTTCCCTCTACATAAACATAACTTTCTGATGGTAGAGTGCACATGTCTTCCTGAATGGGTATCCTGATTTCATCATTGTTTCCAAATCTCGTAGTATATGGTTGATGGGTGTGCAGTTCGGAATTAACATAGCATTATCAACAACAACTTTTCATTAACGTTTAATACCTCATTGTAGTACTGTAAACCCGAGACTTCCAAGAATGCTTTGTTCTGCCTGTCAACGCTTTGGTCGCTGAACGCTTACGATGTACCTTTCCACACTTCACTCTTTATAGTTTGTTTTGCACTGGTTACATGCACATGTATTATACCGGTCACCATATTTTCTTTAAATGTAGTCCTATCGTTATGACTTCTCCGTTAAAATTGACGAGATCTCCGTCTTGGTCTACTATTTTAAGTGTTATTGTTGAAATGGTAGATGTATTTATAGGTAAGTAATAACATGTTGAGGTGATTCGATTATTTTATATCCCGCTGGTACACTGGGAAAGAATTGATGAATTATGTGTATGACTCACCATTTTAAAACTACCACTTGTTATATTGCACTCGATAATTAATGAGTTAATTTTGATGATGTTAATAGGGTTCTCAGAGGTGTACACTTTTTAGCTTGGTAAACAGATTTTATTAAACAGCATAGGCCTATCGAATGGACCACATTGAAACTAATGTTATGGTTGCTTTCGGTTGCTTTCATAGTATTATTTTGCTCGTAAATCAATATACCCTTATCGTCTTTCACTGAGTCATTAATTATTTATTCACATCTGCGATTTCGTATGTCCTGGCTATTGTAATTTTTTTTCCAAATATGAGCATGTTGTTCTTTGAAGTAACGTTTTGTATAGTATTGAACGATTCAAAACTAGTTAACCCCATTACATATTCCGACTCATTATCAAGAAAATCGGTGGATTAAATGCTTGGCAGGATACACTTTTACCGGTGAAGGTAAATGTGTCGACATCACGATCACGTAACAACTACTGACAATCAGAACGAGTAGTCTATAAAATCGTAAGACTAGATGACCACAGTTGTATGTATTGAACTTTGAACCTTAGTAAAGTTATAATCAATTGTGTTTCTGCTACCATCACTTTTAAAATAGTGGACTAATTCGAAGGGTGGTTTAAATGTCCTATACTATCAAAATATGTTATGTCTATTACGCTTAATATATGCTGTCCAGTGTGTTCCTGATTAGCTTGATTATCCAGATTCCGATACCACATTCATTCCTATGGATTCGTGTAGGTAGTTTATCTCGCATATATATCCCTCTAAAGTAGGGAATCTTTAATTGCTCAACAAATTTTGATAGCTCAACATTACTTAAGGCGTGGTTAGCTTCAGTGGGAGTTTTTGAATACGGTTGTAAATATATCCCAAATTTATATGGTTTTAGATATAAACCTTTTCAACTTGCTTCCATTGCTTGATTGTGTCGTTTGGTTTCTTCTAACGTTTTGTCGCAGCTTTTGCGTCGGTAACCGCTTTTGCAACTGCAGCTGCACCGCCACCTAACGAACCTAAGGCTCCTAATGCTGCAAATAGGGGAATAAGAGGTATGAACCCCTCGTTTTGGTATGGTAATATTCTGCTCTTGGGTGACATGATTTTTGTGTTTTAGAACGCTCAAGGCTTGCTGTATTGTAGATCTTAAAGATGATCGAAGTTTACCACCAACACGACGTCGCGCTAGAAGTACCGCTTTGTTAAATGAAATTGGTTTGGGAGTACGCTTTGTTCTTCGTGTTTGCTTCCCTTCTATTGCTTCCGTGATCTTACCCATATTCCGTTTTCCTTTCATTATTCCAGCTATGTTAATGCAGCTGCCCTTTCTCAAATGTAGCGTTTGAGGAACGAAATCTATTCCAAGCTTTTTGTTGCAAAGTTTTATCGGCAATGTGTCGTTGACTTAAATCGTTTGACTGGGAGTATGCAATATCGTGCTCTTTACAGGCTTCGTCCAATTCATTTAATACCTTTGTCGCCCGAGCTATCGTTTTTGTAAACGGGTACCTGGTCCGCAATATCTATACCAGGTATATGCAACTCCACGGTAATTTATTTATTAAGGTATTAATTAATCCTGAACCTTTTCTTCTTATTACCCGAGAAGTATACTTCATACCAGACTGCTGCACTCCACTACTAAACTACTTTCATTGTATGACACGTATATATATTAGTACCATACAATTTGTGGTTTAGTACTATGACGGCACCATACGCTTCATTCCGCAAGACACAGAATTACCTATTAAAAATTATGACATTGCTGATAACAAGGAACTTTACTCTAAACATGCGGTTTACTGAAAGGGGATGTAAACGAGGTATAATCGTTGGTCCATCGGTGTGGAAAAAAATGTTATGATTACCTTATAGAACATCCAAATGGTTTACGTTTTGAAAATGTATATATTATGCAAATCATTATATCAACCTAAATACCAGTACCTACGAAATTTACTGACACCCATAAAAGAAGTCGGATTGATACAGTGATAATAGTGATGTTATATCCCTAGTGATTCCCGTAAAATTCAATAATGATTTTCGATGATGTAGCGTGTCATAACAAAATGAAATAAGAGATCATTTCTGTTTTGGCAGACATCGAAATAATGATTGTTTCTATCTGTGTCAAACGTATTCTTCAATTCCAAAACAGCTTATACGTGATAATGCTAATTTACTTATTCTTTTCAACAAGATCACACTAATCTTAAGCATGTGTATGATGATCACGTTAATGTCGATATGTCCTTTGATAGGTTTAAAGATTTATGTTTTGTTGTGGCAAGACAAATTCGTTTTCTTGTTATTGATAAAGAAAGCGATGTTAATACAGGTCGGTTACCGTAAGAGATTTGACTGTTTCATTGCAGTATAAATAATCTACTAGGACTGTCAACGTACAGTCGTAATGGAGGAGCGCTTAGTACAAGACATTTTGCGTGCTCGCAAGAGTGTGCAACAGAAATATGCGAGTTTGAAAGAAGATACTGCTCTTACAGAACGTGCAATGGAGGCACACTTTAAACCTATTACACAACCATTAAAACAATTAATTACTAAAATGATGGTTCTCTCATCAAAGCTGAACCCCTTACGCCAGAAGTCGGAAAAAGGAGTCCATTGCACGAAAATGAAGTATTTTTACATTATACACCAAAATCCTCTAGAATACGTAAGGACGCGTACTATTGTTCCTGACACCATTCCCAACCTCTACAAGAATCTGTAATTGCTGATGTCACACATGACGACGAGGGAAATTCTCTTTACAAATTGAAATCGAACTACTAGCTGCTGGATCTCAACCCGCCTTTGAAGAGTATCTTAATCAATACCAAGGATTAGCAAGTACTACGTTGAAGGTATATTTAGAGATACAGAAGACGAGTATGACTTAACATATGGCGTCATTTCATTCCTGAAGAAGAAATTTTTATAGGCGATGCTGAACTAGATTTTGTTGGAGAAAATTTGCGAATCGCTTTCCTGATGGATCATCCCTAGATTATGAGGAACACCGGGATTATATGAACTACTTTTTAAAAAGTTCCTACGGGATACAAAAGAGTGACTACAGCATACAATGACATATTGCGTCGTACTAATGCTGCCCGACGTAATTATAACCCTGATGATCAAATCCGAGGAACTAATAGTAAGAAGTACCTTGAAATCATTAAACCATTACTTCAACCCTAGAAAACGTTTCTACATCTCTATTGCACCTCCAGCCACCAGATCTCGAACAACTTTAATCCAAAAGAGGTGGTGGACTCACTATGCGATACAATAACAAAGCTATTGAATTTGTACCGTGGAATAACCCGAATAAGTTAGTAGATTGGTACGGAATTATTAGGATCAATGTCGACAGGAAATACTAGCAATCACAACGAAGTAGTATATATAATTGATGAACTACGTGAAGCAAAAGTAATACAGTAACAGCTCTTGTTATAAACCTATTACTATATCCTTTTCATTTCATTGTTACACGACTACACTAAAGGCAGTACTACATGTCCATCAGTTATGCCAATAGATAAATTTGGACATCTTCATCATCAAATGACAGTGGATAAATTTGGAAAACATATTACTCATCATCGCAGTGATGCTACGAACAAAGTGATATATTTACGAACTTATTTTACCTTGCAAGGTTCTTGCAACAGACAAAAGTAGATATTCCATTGGGTATCAATGGTACATATTTCTTTCCTACAGAGGAAAATATTGCATTGTAAGTGGTTACCTCGAGATATTCATCTTCAGTGGATACTGTAATATACGACACCGCTGTTTCTAAATAATAAAACGATTCGTAAGGCAGGTGTGATTCAACCTATTATTCCAAAGATATCACTTTCGACAAAGAACAATTATTCATCCTAGAGATTCTACTACAATCCAAAGTAAAAATGAGTAAATCCGATGTTGTTGAAGAACTGCACAAACCGCAAGGAGAAATTTTCCGCGACGTTGTGTAGTACTAAAAGGTTTAAATGATCTCTTTCAAGCTGATTTAGTGGAAATGATACCTATGCTCATGTGAATAAAGGATTTCGATAATTTTTAGTAATAATTAATGCCTTCTCTAAATATGTCTGGGCTTTCCCATAAACGCAAGAATGGTAAACTAGTTGCGGAGGTAATGGATAAATCTATCTGGTTGCAAAAGATGCCTACGCATATACAAACTGATATGGGAACGGAGTTTTATAATGCAGAATTTAAAAAGTAATGAAAAATTCAATATCAATCATTACAGTAGTTATTCCACCTTGAAAAGTAGCATAGTCGAACGTGTCAATCACCCTTAAAGCAATAATGTGGAAAACATTCAGCATGCAAGGATCATATAAGTGGCTATCAATCTTGCCTCAAATTGTTACCGATTATAATTCAAGAAAGCATAGAACAACGGATAAAACCGGTAGATGTAACGGAAAAGAATGCTGCAGATATTTTGCAACATTTAAAATGTCAAAAGTTCTTGACCGTAAAACACCTAAATTTAAAGTGGGGAACATGTACGCATTAGCAAACATAGAAATATTCTCTAAGGGTACACACCTAATTGGAGTTACGAAGTCTTTCGAATATCAACAGTTAAACGTTCAAGCCCACTCACCTACACATTACGTGATAGTCGAGATGAAGAGATTCAAGGTCGGTTCTATGAGCCCGAACTCAAAGTGTTAAGTGGTTGGGTTTTGATACTTCTCACAACTCATGGATTTCTACCAAAGACATTGTGTAATACGCTAATTAACCTTAATTATATATACTGTAATATTAATATGCAATAAACAGATCTTTTTTACTTTTTTATTAATACTATCCTATACATATATATCACTACATACTACTAAAGCGTCTGACAAACACACACTCACGATGCTGTTTTTCGAGAATTGGTGAAATTATATTACACAGTCATCTATTCTTTTTTAAATCGTGCAGAATCTCTAGCTAATTGTTCCCATTCTCCTTTTCGCGCATGCCTGTTGCCAACTCCTACTACTATTAGTGAACTACGTTTTGGACTCATTAATGCGCACCTTCTTCACTGGGTGAGTCGTCATCTGATGACTCAAAATTCGGTAAATATCTTTCTATTTCGTGTATAAATTGCTCCAATGATATTTCTTTAAGGTCTTCTATTAATCGCTTTATACAACAAATACACTCTATATCATCCGCATGCGATGTTAAGTATTTTCACAAAGGCGTATTCCTCCCCATACTTATTAACTAGATTATTTAAATAGTCATCACTAAATCTACCCATTCCATACACTTTTTCATGATCAGCATCGAATTCTAATGATTGTAACTGGCATATTAGTCTTTGGACTGCACTAACACAATCTACAGCTTTAGGCCACGACTCCGCACTATAACACATCCACATATTGACTAACATCTAATACTATCCCTATTGACTACAAGGCGTTACCCCCTTTCAGTTATAGGTTTGGCAAGATCCATATCCATATATAGTTTCTCCTTGGCAAATTCTTCCATTTCCAGAAGGCAGGCTATGTTGACCTCAAATACATCATGCAATGGACCTGTAACTTGGTGAATGTTACATTCAGGAATTGCCGCTGCCGACTTTATTAGGTTTTATAAAACTCTGGAAAGTTCACAGTATCTGCCAACTCCAATCGGTAATATATTATCTTCAAAAGCTTCCATAACTGTTCTATAGACTCCCATCCTAAATAGACATCACTATCACAGAGGCGTATAATTTTTTTCTTGTTAATATTTTCGTACGAGACAGTTTTCGATCCCAGTTTGGTAGGTAGCCATGTTCCTTCAGGACTGTAGAAATAATTAGTAATTACCCTTGATTATCCATAAGTATACGCTATTCCTGCTTGTCAAACACCACTCCAGTACTCTTCGATCCAGCAAGTTTTACGACTGGCTCAAATCCAAATTTGGGTGATAGACCGACACTAACAAACTTTGTTTTACTTTTATTTAAGAAATAATGCACATTATTAAGCAAACTATCGCAATATCTACTTGAACTTATAGCACCGATAATCTTCGCCTTTTCTATGGCTTGACGTAATATGTTATCCATTATATACGATACTGGCTTTACATACATTCCCCCTTTTTTATATATGACACCTCCCCTATGTGTCCTCCTCAAGGCTACTTACGTGACCTTCACGATTATACCACACATTGCTTTAGCTCTTGCGGTTACACCTTTTCAAGGTTTTCTTTTCGTTCAAGGCTGTTACTCATTTCGTTTCCAACCTTATATTCCCATTTCAAGGTCCCACATTTCAAGGTTGTTCCACTTTCCACATTTTGGTTCCAACCTTATATTCACCACATTTCCAAGGTACATTTCAAGGTCCCACATTTCCAAGGTTGTTCCACTTTGCCACAACAAGTTCACTACAAGGTTATACCCCACTCAGTATTATTCATATACTTAAAGGAGGGTTTTACATATACCATAGTTACCGATCTTCACTATGTCAGTTACTCCAGTGCAAGACGATTGGAAGACCCTAATGTACCAACCACAAACCCTATTTCAAATTAGTACGCGACGGCATGTCAATTAATTCCGAACTGGGTAAATTTTGAAAAGGAAGGAATACTACCGGCTTCCATAACATCAGTAGTGCTATGCAATAGAAGATGTAAAGTGGGAATTCGGCATGGTTTGACACCTTGGAAGGAATCTCTGACCACGTCTCGGGAGTAGTTTGAAAGTTTACTCATAATTGGTTTACATTCGCTACCATCTGGTGGTGGTATGTGTTTATGTTATGCTGTTACTCCCGTTGAAACCAGGAGATTACCGCGTGGTGGACCACCACACCATATGGAGCGATGGACAATGTTGTACTACCCACATGATAATACTGGTGCTCATCATGTAGAGCGCCATTAACCACTTATATGATGTTTATGATGATGACTCTTGTTATTTGTGTGAGGAAGTATGTTATGTTGATTATTAATAGTTTGTTTTGTGTCATATATTGTATGTAATAAATATTTTATGCCAGTCACTTAGTTTATCCTCTAGTGAAAACATGTGTGACGTGCCAAACTTTATTATCCTCAGTATTACAACTGTTTCGATAAACGATTACTAACGTATCGAACATGGTCTGGAGTTCACTCACCCTCATCGCTTGCTGCAGCAGGATTCATTTCCACATCTTCAGACGATACGGTTGAATGTTTCATGTGTGGGGTTAGAATAAACCGATGGCAGCCAGATGTCAATCCGTTACAGGAACATCTACGATGGGCACCACATTGCACGTATGCTCAGCTCCTCGCACCACGTCCGCGCAGATGTACTGAAACGGAAGTGGAGAGGACCTTCTGCACTTGTACTAAATCAAAATGTTTTATTCCTAAAGAAAATCATATATCTGAGTAATGTTTACATGTCTTTATTTCTACATGAATTAAATATATTAACATATGTTTTTCTTTAATAATTATGGTGAGCAAAAACATACAAGTGGACAAAAACATACAAGTGAGGTGGCCTTGGTAAAAGTAGCATTTGGGTGGTCTTTTGCGATAGTGGTAAAGTAGGTTAATGGATAACAATTGCAAAACAATGTGATAGTTGTTAACCTTGTGTTTGTGGTAATGATATGGCACACGGATAGCCTTGTAGTAGTGGAACAGGAAAGCGGGGTCTGCGACCTTGGTTTTGTGGTAATGATATGTAAGTAGGTCACACATTGCGCTTTTTGACCTTGGTACGGTGGGGACCTTGGTTTTGTGGCAACCTTGGAAATGTGGGACCTTGGAAATGTGGCGGTGTTCTTGAAGTCTCCAATCTTACCTACTACCAGACTAACGGAAATGGAAAACATGCTCATTGAAGAATGAACGAGACTTCGTTTACAATCCAAAGATCAATACAATACATAGTTATTTTAATAAGTGTTCAAATGTTCTCTTTTTGTTGTAATCATTTCAGTACGTTTACAAAACGAATACTTAACTCTTCAGTATCACTGGTGTTATGGAAGCAAATGCATTGTGAATTAATTTCACATTTTCTTGTTGTTGGTTTCTGGTAAACAATTTCTTTTATGTACCCCATAAATAAAAATCTAGGGAGTTAGGTATGATCTAATTTACTGCACCTACACGTTATCCACCTACCAGGAAACTGTTGATTTAGCCATTCCATAACGATTCTAGCACAATGAGGCGGTGCTGTTGTTAAAGCATTTTCTGGACGGCATTAGCCGCAACAATATAAAGACCAAATAATTGATTGTTCAGAAAATTACAATATTTTTCCATTTAAATAATCGTAAAATAGAAACCGTTTGTTAACATAAAATGTTTGTCATCTGAATAATAATGAAAATTATGTTTATTTGTGGTGTCATTTTCAAAACTGAACGTATCCAAAGCTGATTTTGTACCCACTGGCATAAAATTTGTCTTCCGTTAAACTTTCCATCCGAGAGTTTTGATGGAGTTGAATATGGTACGAGTGAAACCTCTTCTTGTTGATCATTTTTTGAACTGATTTCTACATTTTCGCATAAACCACAATTGGATTTTCAACAATTACAATAAACATTTTTATCTGATAAATATTTAATATTTAAATAGGAATCTTTCACAGATAAATTTTAGTTCATAAACGAAGTCTTGTTCATTCTTCTATAAACATGTTTTACATTTCCGTTAGTCCGTTTCTTAGGAAGAAATATTTTAATATTATTATAAACCCGAATTAATAAAATGCAATTAAAAGCACATTTTTAACGTCTGATAATGGCAGTTTGTGCTCAAATCACGGCATACCACGTAATAAAACATACTGATCCATTTAAAGAATGAAGTATTGCTATTTCAAAAATTTCAATATTCACCGCCGTAAAAACGCCCTGTATAAGTTATAACCAGTTTTCTTTTAAAGAATTCCGACATTTCTGATGTTTATAAAAGTATAACATCGTATTATTACGTTTAAACTAGTGATTTTTAATGACTTTTGAAAGGTTGCTTTTCGACATTTTTTGTAAACTACACAATTGGCAACACCGCAACAAACCATATATTAAGATACTATACTATACGTATAGAATGTATATTAAATTCGATTCCGTAAAAAATGGGGTTGCCATTTCAAAAAAATACCTTCTGGATTTTTGAAACACTCTATACTAGAACATATTTTGAATGAGCTCCACGAATGCTATAACTTTTGTATATAATGTTTCCTTGTGTTTCTTTAACAACGGAGTTATGGACTGTCCACGTCCACCCGATATAACAGTAGATTCAGTATTTGGGGCTACATTATTTTACTTTAAAGAAAGTACAGACTTATATTACATTAGAACTCTCGTATGGATTGTCAGAGTTAGTGGCATTAGCGTAACGCATATTTCTGAACTTTTACTTGAATTGTCGTTTATTCCTTTTTTTTGTTAAAAATGTGTTTTCAACATAATTTTAGTGCATTATTATTATTATTCTTTATTATATTTATCTATTTTGTTTATATATATATATATATATATATATATATATATATATATATATATATATATATATATATATATATATATATAGTTCTAATTACGTTTTAGAGAAATTTGACATAATTAAAATCTGAAAATTTGGGTTATGGGGTTTTCGGATATGCCAGTTGATCTAAAATATTTAGTCTTCTACATTCGGTTATACCGAAGTTGGCTAAAACTTCCTTATTTTAAACAGAACACCTGTATATTATTACGTATTTCGATAAAGCTACTTTTGATTCTCCAATATACGGTTTTGCTACCTTATACCGAGTGTTTTACGAGACATGACCAATTTTAATACGAAACAGTGTCCGGTTTGACACACTGTATCTATACAAATAATAACAAGAAACAATCTGGTTGGTAAAAAATTTCTTTAGTAACATCTTTTTAATAAGGCTTTAAAATTTTGTGGATAAAATAATTTTTAATGTACATGATTCAAAACGCGTACTAAAACATTTCTCAACTTTCTCAAATGGATCATGTATCTTATAAGGTTATTAGAAAGAGCTTTAACTGTTCTTTAAGTTTTATTAACCACTCACTATACCTAAATCGAGCCGTTATTGTATTTACCTTTTAATGTATGGAATAATGATTTGTATTATGATTTTGATTATTATTGTATAGTGTGCCGTGAAAATTTTAGTTGACAGTTCCCAGTTTGCGTCTAAAATTCTAGATAGATAAACAAGTTAACATTTTTCTATTGTAGAAAGTTTAAGGTTTAAAGTTTAATTAAGTATAATGGCCAGATCAGGATACACTAATGAAGATTTCATTAATTTATTACTAATTCACGGAGAATGCCACAAAATCGCAGCCAGAACATGTCGTATTTTGCAGAATGATACCCTGACTTACTTCCTAACCCATAAACCATTGATGGTTATAAATAATTTGCAAGAGTATGGATCATTTAGAGCACAAACTATTAGAGATAAGCCGATAGTCAATAATGAAGATAATCAGGTAAACGTTTTGGCATTTTAACTGCATATCCGATAGCTTCCATAAGAGATGTAACGTGTCATTGGCGATTATCATTTTCAACAATTAAAAAATTTAAAAAACATAAAGAGACCTTATTCGTTAACACTGTACATTCCTAAATAATACATATTTAGAAAAAAGGATTAACTTTGTGAATGGCTATTATGCAGAAAGATAATGAAGATTTTTCAAGTAGTATCATTTGGTTGACGAGGCAAAATTTACGAATAATGGCATGTTCAAGGCATAATTGTCACTTGGGCAACCCAAAATCCCCATCTAAAAGGGCAAGAACATTTCAAAAAGATGGTCCTTTAAGTGTTTTGTGCAGTAAAAGGTATAGACATAAAATTTAAAATAGGGTAAAGGCAGATGCTTAAATCTAGATCTTTGCCTTTAGCCTTTTGATAACTTTAAGGTGATCAATTTTATGTGTTCACTTCTACGACGAAAACCTTACTGGACAACGGTATTTGGAAATTTTAAGAAATGTGGTTCAACCAAATTTGGTCAATTTGCCAGCGATAGAGGAAAATCAAGCATGGTACCAACAAGACGGCGCGACACCGCACAGTACCAGAGCCGTTGGCGGATGTCTGGACGAAATGTTTGATGGAAGGTGGATAGCAAATAAAGGTCCATATCTGTGGCCTCCACGTTCTCTTGATTTGATTTAGACTTTTTCATTTGGGATTTATAAAATAAAGTTTACGAAATCCTAACCAAACAAGACACTATAGAAAGGGTTCGAATGCATTTACGTCACTAACACCAGTGCAGATTAGACAGGCAACAATGACTTATACTTCAAAGAGCTAATAAATGTTTGCAGCAACAAGGAGATGTTTTGAGCATTTACTTAAATGTTAAATTTGATTTTATACACAATTTTTAAATTTTATATTTTGATTTCTTTGATGTTTTAATGTAATATTTTAAAGAACAGTTAAAGCTCTTTCTAATAACGTTATAAAATACAGGGTGATCCATTTAAGAAGGTTGAGAAATGTTTTAGTACGCGTTTTGAATCACCTCGTACATTAAAATTATTTTATCCACAAAATGTTAAAGTTTTATTAAAATAGATGATACTAATGAAATTTTTACCAACCAGATTGTTTCCCTTTTTATTATTTATAGAGATACAGTGTGTCAAACCGGACACTGTTTCGTATTAAAATTGGTCATATCTCGTAAAACACTCGGTATAAGGTAACAAAACCGTATATTGAGAGAATCCAAAAGTAGCTTTATCGAAATATTTAATAATATACAGGGTGTTCTATTTAAAATAAGGAAGTTCAACTTCCGGTAACCGGAAGTGGTAGAAGACTAAATATTTTAGATCAACTGGGCATATCCGAAAACCCCATAACCCAAATTTTCAGATTTTAATTATGTCAAATTTCTCTGAAACGTCTAATTAGAATTCCCAAAGAATCGCCCTGTATATATGTATATATATATATATATATATATATATATATATATATATATATATATATATATATATATATATATATATATATATATATATATATATATATATATATATATATATATATATATATATATATATAAAGAGAATTCGTGATCGTAATCATGTACATATGGAATTTTAGTATCCTTCTGGTTCATTATTGCTCTGAGATGGGGCATCTTAAGATATCCATTTTCTAAAAGGTTTTTTACTATCTAGTAACTACTTTGACTACTTTGACTGAGGATAAAACATTCTTGGCGGTTATTAAGTATTTTTAACTTCGTTTGATTATGTTTATTTAACTAATAAAGCAAAGATTATGGTACCGCAACAACAAATTTTGCTCTAATTGAATGTTCAGTTTTTTTTATCATTGCTCTGTATTTTCAACAACCTTGGAATAACCGACATTTTCACTAATGTTTAGGCATCTGGTTGGCTCGCAAATGAAACATATACTTAATATTTAAGTATTGTTTTTCGAATAATTCAACAACCGGGAGTAAATGCGTTAGAAATACGTTTTGTTAGAACCAACGCTGTCCATATTAAAAAAAATATATTTGGCTTACTACAGTAGTGTACTGCTTATGCGATTAATAGAAAATTCTCTGCGTCCGTAAACCTACAATTCAATCGACTCGCCCACATTTAATAGTTGTTTTAGGAGCAACTCAATAACCTAGGTTAAAGACGTTACAAAACACGTTGCTTTGCAGAAACCAATGCTGCTTCACATTAAAAATGTTTGTTTTACTTATTGCTACTGTTCAGTTAAGCAGCACCATCTAATTTAAATAAGTCAAACCATAATAACAATATACTACTCACCTTTATTAAAATTTTGGGTGAAAGATCTATTTCTAATGCCCATCCCTACAAACAATTAAATGAGCTGAGTAAGCAGTTTTAAACAAAATGCATACCATAACTACTTCTTTTTCTTTAATTAGAGAAGTTACGACTTGTTCCTAAAAAAAATAGCTCTTTAGTGACTAAACAAATTATAAACAAGAAGATGCAAACTCTTTGTTCCGGTGTGAGACTGATAAGAGAAAGACGTAAACTTGTCTAAAAATAATAAAATTTATTTTACATTGCAATATACTTCTAAGAACAAAATGATTACCTTAGCATTTGATGATAAGTTGTTGATAAACCGCTGGTATTCACCCTAGAATGTTGTAACTATAGTATTGGGATAGTTTTAATGAGAGTTGCTCACCTGCAGTGTTATATTATTTGGTGCAAGGGAAGCAGCACTAAGAGTAACAGCATTCTAATCCATTCTCAAATTATTATATGGGTTTATGAAAAAAATTGGATACTTACCGGTACTTTGCGATAAACGTTTCTCAATATTGTGAAAATTAATTCCTGAAGCACAATTTTTAAACAGTTCAAAAAAATTTCAAATATAATAACTCACTTGTGATTTGTTATCTATGTTATATATGTAGTCCACGACAGAATGCTAAAAATTATTGTTCAGATTAAAATTGTGTTACTGGTTACTTACAATAAGAATTGGGTCCTGACGAAATCTTTCATAAATTCCAATAAATTTCTGAAAATGGGAAATTTAAACACTTTTTAACTACAGAATCTAAAATTACCGAATCATTATTTTGTGATTCGGCTAAAAACGGAAAAGTATCTGTAAAGTTACGAATGGCAAGACTACTGCTCACAGCGCTATCTTTTCCACTACTGTTATCAGCACCCGTATCATTGTTACGTTTATAATCGTTTATATTTTTACTAGGGTCATTGTCACTGTCGTTTCTCATACCTCTATTGCTGTGATCCAAATCGCCATTCCCGTAGTAAATATTACTATTCGCACCAGTACCCTTATCATTGTCAGGTTTATTACCGTTCTCACTATTGCAACCATTATCATCATCCCCATCGTGATTCTTGTTGTCGACCTTACTGCTGTCATTTCTCTGATGGTAAAGGAATTCGTCTATTCTTTCCGCCCCTTTAACTAAGTTTAGGAAAACTGGTGGTACTAGAAGCAATAATAGAATAAGAAAATCACACTTCATCTTTACGCGCTTTCGATTACACTAAAATTGATATAACGAACTCATTTAATTTACAAGGTAAAATCTTAATCTTACATTTTTGTAAATTTTCTTTTTAATTGGTCTTTTGTATTATATCAAATGCATAACATACTTTCATAGGTAATATTATATTTTTGGCCATTAACGAATACATAAAAACTAATACTGTGATGCAATCATACATTTAAGTACTTAATTCTATTCCTTTAAATAATACCAAATTTGGAATTGTGTGACGTTGTCGTTTTGAGGGTTGGAGCTGGTGACAACAGAAGTAGTACTGAGGCACCATGTGCCATCTTGGATTTTGACGTCACAGAAATGCACGTAGGGGACCGTATTTTCCACCCTTATTTTTATGGTTTCTTTTCGGTGGTCATTTTCAACCCTTGATGTGGTTTTCATCACTAATTAAGGCCTTTTTGTTTTTCTCTTACTTAAGGGACGTATTTTCACCCTATGGTTTCTTTCCAGAGGTCTTTGTCAACCCTTGATGGAATTTTTCATCCCTAATTAAGGCCTTTTGTGCTTGCTCACGTGAGAAGCGTATTTAGGTCTTGAGCTTGGTGTTGGACTTGGGTTGGTCTTGGACTCAGGGTTGGGGTTATTTTTGGATAATTATAGGCCATTTTGACCCGGTGATTGGAGGGATAGCATTCTGATTGATAAGCTAACCTTGGTTATGGACTTAAATTGCCACTTCTATAAGATAAGCTGTACCTCCTATTATAAAACTGACGGTCGGTTGTTCTTGAAATTTTATATTTTTATTTTTATATTTTTGTAGATGCGGTCGGCCTTGGAAAAGTTGACACGTATTTTATTCACTTCTATTAATTAACCATGCTAAGAAAATGTTATTAAAATTATTACATTTCTTTAAGACCTATTTTATTTACAGCGTACTTATTTTACTTTGAGAAAATACCACTCTCAACATTATACATAATTAAACGTGTAATTTGATCTTGTTTTAGCACTGGTACTCTTCATTTTCCATGAGCTGTTTAGATTCTTATGAAATGTTTATTGTTATTAATATCTAATAAGATCTGTTTAACTTAAAACATATCGATTATGTTCTGTGCATTTTGAATTTTATCAATTTCTCTGGGAAACATGTATTAATTAATGAATTAATTTAAAAGTTTAAAATATCATTCCGTCAGGAGTGATCATTGCTTTACAGTGTGATTTTTTAATAGGTTTATTATAAAGAGAGTGCATAATTATACTCTACCGTAAAAGTATTCTAATAAATAAGAATTAATAGATAATGACAAATGTTTTCATAATAAGATATTAAATTATTATTAGGGCCAGCTTGATTTATCAGATGTTTTCGATGTTCCTGTCACATATACCATGTTATATGCAATTTTAAGGTTGAAGTTATGCAATTTTTCAATACCTACCAGAGGATAATACGTATTAATTAATTTCTATCTAGTACGAAATGTGATTCTGATATAGATATAAATAAATGTTTTGTTTACAATGTAATTTCACGTGACAGGGTTTTATTATTATAAAAAGCAGTTGATAATTAGCTTAAAATGTTATTACACTTTCTTTTAATTTCCACTTGTATGTTGTAACCTTCTACCTATACACGAATTTATAACACCACTCGATTAAGACGACCTTCTACCTATATACTCGATGACACACGATTAAGACGATCTCCATTAGTTTATAACACTATTGTATTGTTGCGTTTGTTTATTAATAGTCATGGGCATATAAAATTATTCACACTTTGTTTTAATAGGTTTATCAGCTGTATCTAATTGCAAGGTTGTTAAAACACGTCCTTGTCATGTACAGGTGGTATTTCGAAATTTTATCTAGTGGACTCCTGTAAATGCATCATGCAATTAAAGGAAGAACAATAAGACCCTTTGATATTAAAAGATGATTAAAATATATATACATCATTGTATTTTAATTTTAAAACTTAATTGCAACATTATGAGGAGACAATCAACCCAGACACTTAAAATAGGTTTTAATTATTCCATTTAAATCCTAAAATAATATAAGAATAAAAATGCTGATGTATTTGGAAATTACTATCAGAGGTTTGTTATTTTCTGTAATACAAAATGATAAGAGGTCTTTTTAAAAAGTGCTTAGATTTTAAGTTGACGTGTAAGTATTTTCACATCTATGTAGGTAATTAAAATTATTTTTCAACGAGTGTTTTATACCGTAATGAATATGTATAAAACGCTTAGCTAAAATAAAAACGTTATTATAATTATTACATTTCTTTTAATGTCAATTTTGGCTTCGTATGTACAAATTATGTTATTATCACCTAACTTCACCTTCAACAATAAAGTCATTTGGTATTAAAAGATAAACATTATAATTATTTTACTTTGAGAAAGTCATCGGCCTCGAAGCTAGCTATAGACGAAGACGGCCTTGAAGCCTTGTGAATTTCAAAACAACTCAATTTGATCTTTGACCCTGTAAAATACTATAAAAGCGTGCGCTTAGTTTAGCTAATTTAGTTCTGTTCCGAAGATCATTACGTTATCTTAGCTATGGACTCTCTAAACGTTAACCAAACTCTTGACTTGTTCAGTGCTGGCTCGTTAACCGAAGACGGATTGAAAAATGCCTATAATATTGTTACTTATAAGATGTTGTGTGAAAATGACACTATCGATTCGAAAAAGGTGGAGCAGCACAACGGGTTGTGGAGTGTAAGTATGTGCTTGTTTATTTGTAAGTTTTGATTATTATTTTTTTAAAGCCCTGCTCAGGTAAACATGCAGGATGTGTTTGACGATGATGAGATGATGGGGACTACAGCTGCGGAGGATTGATGACGGTATGTCTTTTAATTTTCTATTGTTTTGCTTACTGAATGAGTATATTACAGGCGCAAGACCAATCGGGCTCAGGTTCCCAGCAACAGGCCGGACCATCCTCTACCCAAACGGGTTCAATCATATAAATATAATAGGAGAGTCAAATAGTAAATTCATAAAAAATTTAATACTACGTGTAAATCGCTGAGATTTAGTTTTAATGACGATACGTGCAAGGATAATCCCTTAACATGGTTGCAGGTAAAATATACCATTTACTAAAATCTTATTTATCTAATACATATCTTTTGTAGAGTGCATTCGAGGAGTTGTATGCATACACTATCAAGGATGCATCTCCGTCAGACCGTGTAGGCATCACGTTAAGTAACCCAAATTACCCAGAAAACCAATTGGTCTGTCATTTAGAAGAGTGAACCAGTTGTCGGTGAAAGTGATAATGTCTCACTTGAAAAGATAGTGCAGAATAATGCTAGTTTTTCTCGAGTGACTTGTTAATTTTAAATGTGGATAGAGTGTCGGTACCTGTAGGCTATGGACGCAAAAATCTGACGGGTCTAAAATTTGAAGATTTTGTAAGGTTAAAAAGCAGGGCATTATTGTTGGCCCCCAGCAATCAACGATAATTAATTAAATTATTATTAATTTTATTAAATACATAATAAAGTTTACCTCAGTAGGATTTGAACCTACGACCTGTACTTAGAGTACCGCGCTAACCAACTGTGCCATCAAGGTTCAAGCCCCAATCGATGTAAATTTGTCTTTATGTAGAACTGATGTAAATTCAAATATAATGAGATTACAATCAAATTACTTATATTAATGGAATGTGAGCCTGCAATATCGCAGATTCACATACCAAACAACTTGACTAATAATAAATTATTAACGATAATAATTGATTCGCTCGGGTAGTCCTGGCAATTGCATTTAGAAATAACGATGCAATGCGCAGTAGTATGGCATTGGTTATCCTTACTTCAAGCACGAACTAAAACTTTGCCAAAACAGCGGTGTAGACCTTAGTCAGTGGTACGAACACATTCAAGCAGTTCAAAACCGTTTAGCTTCATATACCATTGTGGTTTATAATTCGCGTAGGTGATTCAGTTTACTTTGAGGCTCCTAGGAACCTGGTTGGGTAGTTTTAAATTTAATACTCGAGAATGAGCACTATAACCTAATTACTAGTCACTTCAGCATTTAATTGTAGTTATTGCTGTAATCAGTGCAAAAACGGTGTAATAACAAAAAGGCATGAAAATGTATGTATCAGTGTCCTGCGTGTCATCAGAAACCACCTTGTTCCGTTCAAAGTAATAAAATTGTCTGTAATGATAGCAGGAGTTTTTTATGGGCAGGAATGCCTTAGAAACCATAAAGACTGTGAACTATTCGAACAAATTGCGTAGATGTTTAAAGTGTCTGAAAACCATTGAAGTAAAGGGTAAACATAGGTGCGGATACAGTCGTTGTCCCACGTGCATGAGCGAAAAGCCTATTTGTCATCTTTGCTACATGCCTGTTAACAAGGTGCGACGCAACGGTAGTAATGGTAAACCATCTATGTTTATCTTTTACGATTTGGAGTGTATGCAAGAGAAGGTGTGTGAGGGAACGAATGATCGATTTCTGCATGAGCCCAATCTATGCGTGACCGCAAATGTTTGTTCCGTTTGTATCCGCTCCACTGATAATTTGAATGAGCGATGCTCAACGTGTAGCGAAATAGTGCACATTTTCAGGGAAGATCCTGTTCATTTCTAGCGTATGTTGCCGAGAGAGCGCGAAAATTTAAAGTTACATGCATCGCGCATAACATGAAGGGGTCCGATGGATGCTTTGTGCTTAGATGCATGTTAACTGATAATAACCGGTGGAGACCCCAAAGTCATCACCAATGGTCTAAAATTAATGTCCATTCAGTGCGACGATATTGGGTTTATTGATTCCCTTAACTTCATCCCGTCACAGCTCTCGGCTCCAATTTCCCCGAGTCCAAGGGTTACTTTCCCTTTCTCTTCAACACATCCGAGAATCAGAATTATGAGGTTGATTGCCACCACTTGAATATTATTGTGCAGATCAGATGTCTGAGAAGAGAAGCAAAAACTTTTAGATTGGCATGCGACTCAAAGTAATCATGTTTTTAAGATGAGTGATTGTGAAATATTTCCTAATGGATGTTAAGATTCTCGTTAAAGGTTGTATTAGTTTCTGGTCACCTTCACTACCCAAAATAAAGTCGATGCGTTTGAGGAGGCTACCACTATTGCTAGCGCTTGCAATAAAGTGTTTCGTAGACTTTTCCTCAAAGAGAACACAATAGGGCTCCTTCTAAAAGGTGGTTATAGATGTGCCGACAATCAATCAAAGGTCGCAATACAGTGGTTACGTGGGTGGAGCATTCGTAACAAGTGAGCATACAGCACGCAGGGAGAGCTCGTGAGTTTAGAACACCTGAAGGCATTAAGGTCGACGGTTATTGTGCGGAATCAAATACGGTTTAAGAGTTTCAGGGTGTTATTGGCACGGTTGCGAGGAATGTTTTCCCAACCAGGCCAATATTGATACTAAGCTTGGTGCAAATACTTCCATGCTCGCCGAAACGAGAACAGCGGCGCGATCCCTATTTCTACGTGAGCACGGGTATAATCTAGTGGAGATGCGTGAATGCGATTTTAAAAGACTATTGATTGCTAATGATGAGTTAATAGCGTTCATACAGAATCTAACTGACCAAGATGACAAACCTTTAAACCCTTGAGACGCGTTTTACGGTGGTCGCACTAATGCTAGCAAACTGTATCATTAATGTGACGGCATTAACGAGAAAATCATGTATTATGACGAGTGCTCATTATATCCTTATGTAAATAAATATTGTAAGTATCCTGTAATTCATCCGAAAATTCATGTAGGTTTAGATTGTAAGAAATTTCATTGGACACGGTGGAGGGTTAGTTAAATGTCGAGTACTACCACTCTCTAATCTCTATCACCCTGTTTTGCCTCTAAAATGCATGGCAAGCTGATGTTTTGTTATGTAGAAATTGTGGTTCTGAGTTAAATCAAGGGGAGTGGGCTAGTGAAACCGAACGCAGTTTCTTGTGACGTTTGTAGCTGACGTGCTGCGTAAGGCTATCACTAAAAACTATAAAGTCTTAGAAGTTTTGAGATTTGGGAGTATGAGGTAACCACTTATAATAAAGCGACGAAACAGGAAGGATTGTTTAGTGGGTACATGGATAATTTCCTGAAAATCAAGTAGGAATGCTCAGGGAGGCCTAGTCATTGCACGTCAGAGGCCGTGGAGGCTCAGTACATAACAGAATATTATGAGAAGGAGGGAATTCGACTAGACGCTAATAATATTAAGAAAAACCCCGGTTTAAGGTACTTGGCCAAACTGATGCTGAATTCTTTTTGGGATAAGTTTGATCAACGTGAAAATTTAACTCGATGCAGTATTGTATCTGAGCGAAACGACTTTTTCAAACTGTTTACGGATCCTCTGGTTCAGGTACAATCCATTATCCCTATTAATGATAATGTAGTAATGGTAAATTGGGATAAACCGGAGGGTGAAGGTGAATCACAAAAACTATTATGTGTCCATAGCCGCTTACACGACATCTCATGCGCGTTTTGAATTATATAGTTACCTGGAAAACTAGACTGCCGCGTTCTGTATTATGATACAGACAGTGTCATATTTCTGGCGAAACCCGACGACTGGAATCTAACCTGCAGAGATTCCATGGCCAGATGACCGACGAGCTGGAAGCGTACGGTGAAGGAAGTTATATAGCTGAGTTTGTTAGTGCTGGACCGACAAACTACAGTTATAATGTGTTTTCAACCGGTGATCAAACAATTAAATCCGTGTGTAAAGTGAAGGGTATTACCTTAAACTATAAAAACTCGTGTTATAAACTTTGAATCGATGAAGGATATGGTGCTTAGCAATAGTAAACACTCTATTTTGTGTATAATGATAAAAAATAGTTAGACAGGTGCTACAATGTATTAATCAGACCTGAATCTAAACAGTATAGAATAGGTTACTCTAAACGACGAAGAATAGAAAACATTGATACTCATCCATTTGGATATAAGGAATAAATAATAGAACAGGTAAAGAAAGAATTATTTTGTTTATAAACCCCAGCTCCTTGAGGACGAGTTCCATCTCCTGGCCTTGATTCGTTTTCGTGTTTTCACGTTTATGGTTTCGTGTTTACTAGTTTGAATGCTTTTGTTTGTGTGTTTTCGTTTTGTGTTTGAGTGTTTTCGTTTACGTGTTTGCGTGTTTTGGTTTTGTGTGTTGGTGTTTTCGTTGTGTGTGTGTTTTCATTTTCGTGTTTGCGTGTTTCGTATGTTTGCGTGTTTCGTTTGTGTCTTTGTTTGGGTGTTTGTGTGTTTTGTTTCGTTTTCGTTTCGTGTTTGCAGATTTTCGTATTGCGCTTTGTTTGGTGTTTGCGTGTTTGCTGTTTGAATGTTTTGCGTTTGCGTGTTTGCCTGTGTTGTGTGATTGGTGTTGTTTTTCGTTTACGTCTTTGCGTGTTTTGGTTTTGCGTGTTTACCATTTTCGTCGTTTTTCGTGTGCGAATTTTCGTTTTCGTTTCATTGTGAATTTCGTTTCGTTTTCGTGTTTGCAATTTCGTGTCTGCGAGTTTGTTTGATTTTCGTGTTTTTGTGTTTGCATATTTCCGTTGCATGTTTGCGTGATTTTGTTTTGCGTGTTTGTTGTTTGCATCGTTTTCGTTCGTGTGCTGTCATGTCGTTTCGTTCATGTTTTAGATTTCGTTTTCGTTTGTGTGCAAGTTTTCGTTTTCGTTTGCGTGTATTTGAAGGTTTTCGTATTTGCGTGCTGTTGTCTGTGTGCATGATTGTGTTTGCGTGTGTATTCTTGTGGTTTGCGTTTGCGTGTTTGCGTGTGTCTGTCTTCATTGGTGTTTTCGTTGTCGTCTTCAAGTTTTCGTTTTACGTGTTGACGAATTTTTGCGTTTTCGTATTTACATTTGTCGTTTTCGTTTCGTGTTCATTTCGTTTTCAGTTTTCGATTTCAATTTTCGTGTTGCGAGTCATTGTGTTATAACGTTTTGTGTTTCCGACTTGTTTCATTTAATCGTGTTTACAAATTTCATTGTTGATGAATTAGTCAACCTAACATCTGATATTATAACATTAAGGCTCCTACTCAATCAAATGTTTATGACGTAGGGCGAAGGCCTACACCTGTAAAAAATTAGGGTTAATCCATACATCCAACCAGGGGTAACGACAGGGCGAAGGCCTACATTGCCTTAATTAGGGTTATACCAATAAATACCACAAGGGGCCCACAGGGCAAAAGGCCCCTTGTTTATAAAATTAGGGTTCCTGTTTCAAATTCACCCAACAGAATCAGCCTAACACGGGCAAAATGCCTATAATTATCCAAAAATAACCGTCATCCTTAGCCTTCACCCCCAACCCCAAGTCCAAGGCTAACCCCAAGTCCAATACCAAGCTCAAGACCTAAATACGCTTCTCACGTGAGCAACCACAAAAAGGCCTTAATTAGGGATGAAAAATTTCATGAAGGGTTGAAAAAGACCTCTGGAAAGGAACCATAGGGGTGAAAAATACGTCCCTCAAGTAAGCGAGTAAAAACAAAAAAAGGCCTTAATTAGGGATAAAAACCCCATCAAGGGTTGAAAATGACCACCGAAAAGAAACCATAAAAAATAAGGGTGGAAAATACGGTCCCCTACGTGGGGCATCCTTGTGACGTCAAAATCAAAGATGGCGCATGGTGCCTCAGTACTACGAACAGAAAATGAAATTAAACAAGAAAACATTAATGTATATTATTTGTCACTTAACTTCACTAACAACATGGATTCATCGACTTACAGGTTAAATACATGTTGTGGAGATAAACGTATTACCATATTCATGTGTGAACGATACATTATGAACTGAAAATACTCCATTTTTGTATCGAAGTAAGAATTATAAATCGTGGTAATACAAGTTCAGTGTTGATGAGAGGTTAAAGAATAGTAACTTGAGTTTACGAACAGTAAACTATTTTCAATCATTCCAAATGTTTATGTACGTTTTAGGAATGTAATCAGCGCCTCCGGTGTACCAAAATAATTTTTTTTTAATTCGGTGTGTCTTAAGTACTCTTAAGCGAAGCTCACATATACGTGATGGGAGCGGTAACGGTAACATCGTTGGCGGTGGCGTTTAGACTCGACCTGTATAAACAAGTCAGAGCTTGCATATTTGTCGCTGCATATCAAGTGTTCAGGGCGATCTGTGCTGCGTTCTAGTGAACGGTGGCGGTCAGATTATGCTTGCTGCGTTTGACCGCTGTGAAACTGTTTGTGCATAAAATGGCTAGCGAAGATGTATTAAATTTTACAGAGGAATTAATTGAAAATGCAAACAAAAAATCACGTTTTGTACGATATGTCCCATCCTCAATACAAAAACTTTATGATGAAAAGTAAAAAAGGGATGAAATTACAAAGCTTTTGAATGTGGAAGGAATGGACGGTAAGTGATAATAAAAAAATTATTTGGTTCAAATGGTTTCTTTTTTATTGATTAATTAATTTATTTAAAATAATTAAAAATTATTTTGAATTAAATTTTATAATTAAACTGATTTTAAGTGAATCAAATTTGCTGTGGGAGTGTACGTACATACAATGCATATAAATATAGTCGGTTCCATTTGTATTTAGACCATGATTGGCCATGGGAAGTGGCAATATTTCACTGTGTATAAATTTGAAGCATGTCAAATTCGTTGGTTTACAGTTAAAATTTTTAAGTTATCGTGTTGCTATGATTCTTTCATATTGGCAAGAATAATTTTAATCATAATTCATTAGAAGAGCAATTTTCTGAGCAGATACCTAGTGACCTAGTGACAAAAGAGATTAAATATCTAAAATAAAATATTATCAAAAAAACAAATGATAATAGAAATACTACATATTATTGAAATAAGCAACAAATTTTTCGCGAAGCAGAAAGGCGTAATTTGTTGCTCTTCTTCCTTCTACTGGCAAGCTAGTTAATAATCTCTCTACAACAGGTGTTCCAGCGGCTTCCATCAAATTTTCGACAGTTTGGTTAGGTTTTGTACATCTCAAGAAATTGTGTAGAACACAAGCGGATTTCATGATACTTATAGCAGTTTCTATATTTACTTCCAGAGGTTTCTTAAAAAACTAATTTTTGACAATTCTCCGAGCTTTATATAGCTGATAATTCAATTTTTTTTTCTGATGTCATGACGTGCTTGTCTGTACGGAAATGGCCTCATTAGGTATTGACTCAACGTAAAATCTTCGTCGCCTATAAGAACTCCGGGCAGTGGTTCATGTTTCTCAGGAAAACATTTATCTTCTGGTAAAGTAAATGTACCATCTTCAAACTGTCTGCCCATATTTGAGGCTCCATCACTATTCTTCCCGTAGCCTCTAAGATCTACACCAATAAATTTATACTCCGAATCAACAATAGCCATTAAAGCTATAGAAAATTTGTTTAAATAGCAATAATACATTGAACCGGTCTTTGGTGGGCATTTGATCGTCACATGCTTTCCATCTATACTGCCAAGGTAGTTGAGAAATTTCCAGTTATCGTTAAAACCAGACATTGACCTTTCCTATGTTACTGTTATTGGATGAGGCATATAAATCGGCTGCAGTATTGTCCAGATCGTGTCACATACTTCTTCTATTATTTTAGATATAGTTGAAAATCCCATACAGAAACAAAGGCCAATCGTTTTATACGATTATCCAGTAGCTAAGAATCTGAAACAAAAATATTGATATAATTTTCTTTATTTTAGATGATCTCAGAGAAAAATGGAAAAATTTAAGAGATAATTATGTTAAGTATCAGATCAGAAAAAACTCATACTGGACAGGAACGAAAAAATATTTGTCGCTAAAAAGTATGGCCATGGGCTCGGCTGATGGAACCGTTCCGACCATTCATCAGATTTGCAAAAGACTAGAATGCGTCCAGACACACCAATTAATGCTGGTGAAAATGCCACAGTTAATGAATCAAAAACTTCCATTACTCAAGAAGTATCATCTCCTGTAGCAGCTGAAGCAATGGCAGTAGAACAAGATCACGAAATAACGGCAACTCCCTGCACTGCTGGTACCTCTGGGATCAAGAAAAGAAAAATAGTAGAACCAGTCAACGAAAAACAATCACGCCGTAAAGCTCAGCACGAATAAGGAGATGAAATTGACATTTTTCTGGGATATGCGACAACTGTAAAAAAAATAAGCCTTAGAAGACAAACAATAATTAAGTATCGCATTGCAAAGCTACTCATGGAAGCAGAATTAGAAGAAATGGATAATCTGTATCGTTTTGCTCCTTCCTCCAATTCAAATTCTAACCGTGGTACTCTATAATATTGCAGTAATTTATGTCCTGTAGACCAAGCGACTTTCGGTGATCCACCTTCTGTTAGCCGAGAAAACTATAGTAATCCTCCTATTATGTCCCTAATGGGACATTTCAGTCTTGGTATAAATATTTTGGTGACCATTTAAATACAAATTAGTTTTAAGAATTTTTTGTTAATTAAATTTCTAATAAAAAAATTACGTACACGAGTTATTTTCTTAATGTATTTGTATCGCTAATAAACAATAAAAAATGTATAGTTATAACTTACCATAGTGTAACAGCTAAACGCTCAACAGGTTCAATTGGTTCTCTCAACTTGCTGTAGTCCTTTTTTATATCTTCTTCTATGAGATGCAATAATTCATCAAAGTATTCAATATCCATTATAGAGTATACATAAAATCTTTTTTCGTCCGATCTGGGTTGTTCACATAAAACATGGGACTCGCCTTCTTCTTTTCGTTGTTGATTAATTTCATGTACCCAGACCCTTCTTCTTTTTGCTTTATTATAAATAGAAAACAAAATAAATAAACTGATGGAATAAAATTTTTATAAAGGCAATTTACCTATTTTTATGTCGCATTTCTTGTTCTTCATCAGCAAAGCCCCTTCTTTCAAATTCTTTTTGATGGAATTCGAAATACAAGTAACACCGTATCTAGTTAAATTATGAAAAGTATAATTTTAATAATAAGGCAACAATCACAAATACGCCACCGATACCGCGCAAACGTGTCCTGCCAACTACCGCTGTAATACCGCCACCACTACCGCTCCGATCGCGTATACGTGAGCCTCGCTTTAAACGCATCGTTTTTGGTGCGTTTAGAAGCATCGTTTCCTGTAACTTTTCTGGTATCTTTTCTGGTGCAATATTATTTTGACATATCAGTTGGTTAGATCTAGGTTAGATCTAGGTTAGATATTTAATCAAAAATTATAATAAATATGACATTTGAGTATTACCAACCCAAACATCTAAAAAATTGTATTCAATGAATTTAGTCAGTTTCGATGCAAATTTTGTTGATATTTTTAAATTATTTCCTCTATATAAAAAAATAGGGTAATACACTCGTCTTGTAAGTCACTTGACGCACTTATCCAACCTGGATGCGTGCGCCAATGGAGTAACTTATGATACTTATATTTTAATATACTATTCCCGCCCCCTTACTTCTGATTAACCATAATATTTTTTAAGTAATTATACTTTAAATAAAACACACGAAATGTGAAATAGTAAATTGTATTTCGGAAAAATACGTCAGTAGGAACCTGTCATAAAAAATTACTTATTAATACATCCTTATTATACATGTTCCTAATATTAATATTAATAAATCATTATTATGAAAAATTTATATAAATTTTAGCAATTTCTGAAAAAAATATCGGATATACTTATGTCTTCAGAAACTGTCCTTTCTATACCAATAATAGATAAGTATGTAACTTTTCTTAAGTGATTGTTATTAGCAAACAATTTTTTAGTATTTTAAGTTTCGAAAAACTCCTCTCGCCGCTAGCACCAGTAATGTTAAAAAGATTCTTATAGCAATTACTGAATTTGGAAACAAATAGGTAAGATTATTCGTAGTAGAAATTGAATAACGTTCAACCCATTGATTTTAGGGAAAATACAGGGTGCAATGTTATGAATTTCATCGCATAAATATTGGTCAGTAATATCTTCTCCATCCTTAGATGGACCAAATTATATGTTTTCGAAAGATTTACATTTTAAAGTCTTATTTACTTTATCTATTTTAAGTAATTACAGCAAATTAATTAAACTGTAGGCGTCATCTACTGATGAGTGTTAAAATTTTCAATCAAAGAATCCATACTGGATATCATTTTATAACCAATAATCAGTCTCCAGTTGATCCTTCATTGAGTTCGTGCCGTTTTGGAAGTGAAAGTAGTAAACAACTGTACGTGTTCTTGTTATTTTTGGAAGAGATAAACAGAAAATGTTATCTACTTTGATTTATAGAACTAATGGCCACATAATATTGTGTTTAGTTGCAATGTTTGTTTTATTCTTAACCAGAACATACGTACGCTGCGTCAAAATACTTAAGGCATACCATAATGGATGAGATTTCTACAAGCAGATTTTATGGTAAGAGATATGTTACTTTACGTACGGATTTAGATTTTATTGATTCGTGTTTAAATCAAGAAAACGGTGGATATTGTGATTATGCCACCATTTGTTGATTGTGTAACGGATGAGGAGGATATTGTCATATCTCGGGAGTTTAAATTTGGGGCAGCTCAGTGAATTAGCGTAGCAAGAAGAATGTTATTTTCAACCAAGATCTTAAGGAAGAAAGGTGCGAGAGAGTGGTGTGTTCGTTGTGGTTATTACATGGTAATAAACGAGTACAAAAATAAGCAACAATAATATACGAGGGCTGTTGTTTTTCAACCTCCGAAAGTAATAATAAGAGAAGAAGGTTCTTAAATTTGTTGGTCTATCTTCTGACACTACTATAGTAGAATACTCAATTGATAACTTATAAATATTCAGACTGCTAATTAGAATAATAGTAATCGCTAAATCCGAAAAATATTTCTAAATTCGCCGACGATTTTTGTACTTGAGGGGAGCTTTTTGTACTGCCAACTCGATATGTTCACCCCCACCCCTAGCAACCCCAACTTTATCATCAACTAAAGCCCTTTTCATTGCGAATACAGTGTTTTATATATATATATATATATATATATATATATATATATATATATATATATATATATATATGTATATATAGGTGTCATTGAAAAAGTGCCATGCATAGTGCTATCCAAAGGATTAACGGCATCTTTGAAATATTCCTGGGTTATTACGGAATCTATCTGCGGATTCCATAATTCTTATCCATAGTTATTCTTCATTATGTATTTTTACAGAATGAACATCATTTTTCATGAATCCCCAAAATGAAAAATCGAGGGCATTAAGGTCGGGACTACGATCTGGCCAGGGTACAGGTCCCCCTCGACCAATCCACGTATTTCCAAATCTCCTATCCAAAAATTCCCTAGCCAATCGAGAAAAGTGAGCTGGAGCGCCATCGTGCATGTAACGCATTCTACCAATAATAGCCAATGGAACATCCTCTAATAACGTATTTAGTTCATTCTCCAAGAGATTTCGATACAGTTCACCTGTCAATCTATTGGGCAATTGAAATTGGCCAATTAAGTAATTGTCAATTATACCTGCCCACACATTAATAGAAAACCCATATTATTGACTTCTAATTACGGTTTGATGAGGATTTTCATCACTCCAATGGTGCATATTATGTAGGTTCAGAACACCATCACGGCTAAAACCAGCTTCATCAGTAAACAAAATTGAAGAAAATATATCGTGTCTTTGATTTTGCAACCTTTCACAAAATTTTACCCAAGGAAGATAGTCATGTTCTAATAGTGAATGAACCTTTTGGGAATTATACGGGCGAAGAAGTTGTTCATTGAAAATTTGGATAACTGATTCACGGTTAACATTTCGTACCGCTGAACTTGTTTTCCTGGTGCTTGTTCTCGGATTATTTTCTACCATTCGTAAAACAGTTTCTTCGTTTGTGTGCGACGAGTTCTGGAAATTCCACTATTAACTTTTGGTTTTTTAAAACAGCCGTCTTCACCCAAACGTCTATGCACGTCAATAAATGTCCTACTATGAGGAATATGCCTTAATGGACATCTTTCTTGATAGATACGTTGAGCTTCGGAAGAAGCTAGCTTCGCCGTAACACATAATTATGTCCCTGTATTCTTCAAAAGTGTAGTGAACCATTTTTGAAAGTAATTTTGAAAAATCCATAAGGGAGTCAATGAAAAACTTAATCAAGAACACAAAATACCTCTAACAGGACAATAAGATTTTGACAATTGTCATAGATTTCGTTTGTTTTTTCGTAAACCTCCATCGCCTGTTATTTTCATCACTCCAATAGTACATATTATTTTGTGTTCCTAAAATGGTTCACTATACTTTTGAAGAATACAGGGACATGATTATGTGTTACGGAGAAACTCGCTCAAATTTCTCCAAAGCTCAACACATCTATCGAGAGTGATATCCTTTAGGACAGGTTCCTAATGTTCGAACATTTATTGACGTGCATAGGCGTTTGGATGAAGATGGGTGGTGAAGATGTCTGTTTAAAAAAAAAGTTAATAGTGGGAGTTTCCAGAACTTGTCGCACTGTTGAAAAGGAATAACCTTAACACTTTATTAGAATATGTTTCAGTGGACATTGTTGCAAGAGTGGACTTTATGCTTGATGGCAAGCTAGCTCACTTTTCTTGAGTGGTAAGGAAATTTTTTGAAAGGAGGTTTGAAAATAGGTGGATTTGTCGTGGAGGGCTTGTAATATGATTACTGCTCTTCAGTAATAAAAGAACTAAGGTCATATTTAAATTCTGCGTGATAAAAAACCCCTGTATACAAAATTTCGTCCGCTTATTACATCATTGTAAGAAGATATTACGAAAAAAACAATTTCTATCCTTTCCGCGATATTATAAACCATTTCAAACGTTTACACTTTTAACAACAGTCTAAAACTAACGGTGCCGTGGTCACAAGCAAAATAACGTTGACTTTTTTGTGACAGTGACGATTTGTTATTAAAAGAGATAATGCACGAATTCGTGTAAACTTTTTTTTTGTTTTGCTTCAGCCTTTTTATTTGCCTTTTTTGTAAAAATGATCGACACATCATTGAAAATAGGTGATAAGGTGGCTCTACTTGAATTTTTTTTCTCCAACCTGGTAGAGGTGTATCAATACAGTTATTAATGGCATAAAAAATACGCAACACATCAAAATTCATTTGCTTCGTCCAACATATTTCTTTACAATTACGAAAAGCGGGCCGTTGAGCATTTTCAATAGACAAGCTTGTATCTGTATGGTTAATTGTAATATTGCTATCTATAGAAGATTCCGGTGTAAACAATAAAGTCAAACCTTCAAATACTTAATTATTCCTATTTTCTATACGCTCAGGAATATTTGCGTTCTAACTATTTCTGATGTTGATATTAGTACTTGTATCTTGTGAAAAACTCATTTACGTATTAATATAAACGCATAATACGTAAAAAAGTATATTTAATAAATTAGAAATGCGACATATGTCATGTGCCTTACATAGCCAATATTATTATTATTATTATTATTTTTTTTTTATGTATGTATAAGCACATCGACTGCTGTGGTCTTTAGTGCTATTCTTTATTAGTACATTTTTTAAGCGTACATTCCATTTTTTTTTTTATTGAATTGTATTATAGATATTTATTGCTTTCAAATATTGTATTGTATTTCTGATAGTTTCGCTGGATTTTAAGTTGCTGCTCAGATTATGGGAAATGGAGTACAGGTTGCTAGTATGGGTGTAAGTTACACAGTAACATATTATGTGTTCAATGGTTCAATATTGTTGACATTGAATGCAAATTGGACGGGTCACTTTTGATACTAGATAGCTGTCTTTTCTAGTTAGGTAGAGTGGAGCTTCCCATTTTATAATAGACGGATGAATAGTTTTCAGTTGAGTGTCACTAATTGCCCAGTTTTGTTGCCATATTACTTTTAATTTATTTTTACAGAAGGTAGCCATGTCGCTATAATTTGTGATCTCGACACTTTCATTTACGGCTTCCACTGCTGCTTCACGGGCAGCTTTGTCCGCTATTTCATTCCCTTCTACGTTAGTGTGTGTGACCCGGGACCCATATAAATTGTATTGTTTGACCTAAATCTGTAAGGTGTTTGATGGTAGATATAATACACTGTATTAAAGGATTTGTTGAATATGGGTTTTGGACGCTAGTAAGGGAGCTGTATGAGTTACTGGCAATAAGAAATTTGTGCCAGTCCGTGGATGATCCACATACTATACAATTCAGCTGTGTATATTAAACTATATGCTGGCATAGTTCAGCTGTGTTCCGTCCCATTTACTGAGAAGGCACAGCCTACCCCTGTGCTTGTTTTTGACCCATCCGTGTATAATACTAGATGGTCTCTGTACTTGGATATGATTTCTTGAAACTCCGTAAAATAAACTGCTTGTGGTGTATTGTCTTTAGGATTAAAGCATGGTGCTAACCAGGGCGGAATTTCAAGTGGTCCAAGAGGAAGCATTGGTGGGAGTTGCTGCCCAATTAGGTCTAGTGCTTTTTTTACTCTATACCATAATGGTTTATGTAGTCTCTCTTCGAATTGGGACTGTGCATCTTTAGGAAATAATATGTTGTGATTAGGGTGGTTTGGGAGGGCTTTAATTTTACATGCATACATTAGGAGTCTATTTGTTCTATGCAGAGGTAAAGGTAAACCTCCAGATTCAGACATTAGAGTTTCTCTTGGACTAGTATAATAAGCGCCTAGTGTATCTGATAGCAGCATTTTGTACTATCTCTAAGGGCTTTAAAATGCATTTTGAAGCTGATGAATATGCTTCACAGCCATAGTTTATTTTTGATAGCACTGTCTGTTTATAAATTTGTAAAAGAATTTCCGGATGTGCTCCCCACTTGAGACTTGACATAACTCTAATAACGTTGAGAGCTGCTTTGCATCGTACTACTAGGTTTATTATGTGTTCTTTCCATGTTAACATGGAATCAAGGGTTAAACCTAAGAACACACCGGAATTTTTATCTTGAATGTGCTTATTTTTTAAGGTAAGAAGTGGACCATAGTGTGGCTTTCTCAATCTACAGAAGTGTACACAGAATGTCTTTTCTGCTGATATTTTGTATCCTATGCTTTCTGCTTGTGATAATATGCAATCAACGGTATGTTGTAACTTTCGATTAATTTCTATCATTGTAGGAGCAGAATATACAATGGCCAGATAGTCAACATAGAGGTAAGCATGTACATCAGAGGGAATTGAGACAGTCAGTGAGTTGATTGCTATTGCAAACAGCGCCACACTCAACGCTGAACCCTGAGGGATGCCATTTTCTAATATCCTCGAAGAAGAAATTGCAGTTCCAACACGGACTCGGAAACGTCTTGATTCAAGAAATGAAGATATCAAATTAGCTAACTTACCCCTAAGGCCACATTCATATAATTTTTTTATAATTCCATACCTCCATGTCATATCAAATGCCTTCTCAATATCGAAAAAGACAGCGACTGCGCGATGTCTGTTCGAGAAGGCGTTAAGGACAGTACCTTGCAGATGTACCAAGTGGTCCACCGTAGATCTCAATTTCCTGAATCCGGCTTGACAATTTACCACATGCCCGCTTTTTTCGATAATCCACATTAACCTGGTAGCGACCATGCGTTCTAGCAATTTGGCTATACACGAAGTTAGGCTAATTGGTCGATAATTGGTGACCAAATATGGATCTTTGCCATTTTTTAAAATCGGTATAACTATTGATTCCTTCCAACATGAAGGATACTTCCCCTTTTTCCAAATTGAATTAAGTGCATCTAGGAGCAGTTTCTTACATGGGTAGGTAAGATTTCTTAACATATCATATGTAACCAGATCAGCTCCAGGAGCAGATGATTTGGTACATTTCAAGGCCGCTTCAAATTCGGCCAAACTAATGGAACATTATAATCAGCAGTTTCCGTGTTAATGAAATTTAGTTTCACTTCTCTTTCATTTTGTAAATGTAAAAAAGAAGCGTCATAGTTTTTGGAGCTGCTAGCTTGCTCAAATTGATCAGCCAGTGCTTCAGCTATACGGTCAGGTTCGGTAACTATAGAGTTGTTTACTTGTAGCTGTATTGTAGAAATAGTACTTTTTCCTGATATAGCTTTGATTTTTCTCCAAACTTCTGCAGTAGGAGTTTGGTTCATTATAGTAGATACGTAACTCTTCCAGGAGTCTCTTTTGCTTTGTAATATTGCTCTTCTAGCAAGTGCTCTGGCTTTTTTAAAGGTTACAAGATTTTCAGTCATAGGGTGTTTTCGATAGGTATTAAAGGCTCGTTTCTTTTTTCTTACTTGTTCACTGACAGTGTGATTCCACCAAGCTACTTTGCGTTTTAGAGCAATTCCGCCTATTGTTGGAATTGCAATATTAGCAGCACTAATTATCATATTGGTGATTTCTTGTATATCAAGTGATGTAGGTGTAGGATTGGAAGGCACCTTTAGATGTGACTTGAATACATCCCAGCGAGCTTCAGATAATTTCCATCGAATTGGGCTTATTAGTGGCGCATTGTGTGTTTCAATTCCCAATAATATTGGGAAATGATCACTATGATATAGGTCGTCTAGTATTTTCCACGTAAATAATGCCGCAATTCGTGCAGAGACCATTGTAATGTCAATGGCTGAAAAAGCCCCAGTTCTCGCGCAAAGATGAGTTTTCTCACCAGAATTTAACAAGAATAATTGATTTATATCTATTATATTTTCTATAGCTTCCCCGTTTGCATCCGTGCGTAGAGAACCCCATACATAGCTATGAGCGTTAAAGTCACCCATTAATATATAAGGGGAAGGTAGCTGATCTATAACAGTTCTCGCGCAAAGATGAGTTTTCTCACCAGAATTTAACAAGAATAATTGATTTATATCTATTATATTTTCTATAGCTTCCCCGTTTGCATCCGTGCGTAGAGAACCCCATACATAGCTATGAGCGTTAAAGTCACCCATTAATATATAAGGGGAAGGTAGCTGATCTATAACATTCTGTACATGGTGTTGTTGCCAATTAGTGTTTGGAAAGTATATATTGCAGATAACAACACTTATCGGGGCAGTTATCCTAACAGCGACTGCCTGTACAGGTGTTCTTAGTGGGACTATGTCATATTGAACATCCTCCCTAATAATGATTGGTACCCCACCTCTAGCTCTGAGATTTGGAGGAACACCTTTTCTGACAATTTTGTGCCTACGTAAATGGTATGGTTGATTTGGCTTAAGATGTGTTTCCTGAATACATATACATAATGGATTGAACTCGTTAATAACAAGTTTTAGTTCACAATAGTGATGAATGCAACCGTTACAATTCCATTGAACTATTGCGTCCATTGTTGATTTAAATAGATTTTTTTTTAGACATACAGAATAAATAACGAGTAAACGATAAATAACGAGTAAACGATAAATAACGACGAATACAAATAAATAACATATAAATGCTAAAATAAAATAACAAATAAGGATAAGACAAGTAACAGTTAAAAATAGTTGTATAAATAAAGATATCACAGATATAATGCGCATAAAAAGCTAGCGCTAAAAACTAGCAATAAATAAGTAAATAAAATAAAATACATAATTATATCACAGATGTGTATCACAGTCAACTAGTAGTATTCGTCTTCGATTTGAATGTCTGAGGAAATCGAAGATGGTTTCCTCGTTTTGCCCTTTGGCTATCCCTTTTTCCCTTTTTTTGTCCCTGAGGAGATCGATTCATTCTCAGACACAACACCTCTATCTATGGGAGAGCGTTTACGTTTTTCGACATATGCCGGACTCAAATTGGTGGAGTAGGGAGAGGGCGGAGCTAAAAACGTTTCTGGTGAGGAAGCGGTAATAGGTTTTTGAAGCAAAGATGAGATTGCTTCAATCAAATTATTATTATTATTATTTTATTATTATTATTATTTTTTTTTTTTTGTTGATTGGCAAGACTGTTGTGGTCATATGCCTATGCAATGCTTATTTTATAGTTTGTTTATTATGTTTATTTCTTTTAAAAATCTAATTAATTTTTCGATTGCTTCATGACTATCTCTAAATATTTCTTCTGTGTTATTTGGCATCTTTAGGTTTATTCGAAAATTGTTATATTGTGGGCATTCTATTAATATATGGTTAATGCTAATCCCTACGTTACAATGGTTACACATCGCTTGGTTACATCTACTCAATAGGTGCAGGTGTGTAAGGTTGGTATGCCCAATACGTAGTCTAGTAAGTGCTATTTCTTCGCGTTTCGTTATTATTGGTTGGCTTTTCCATAAGGTAATGTCTTTTTTAATTTTTTGTAGATGACTGCGCTTTGTGTTTTTCCAATTATTTTCCCAGTATTGCTTAGTTTTTTGTTTTATGTATAGTTTAACGTCTTTAAAGCTAATAGAACAGACGTCTGCGTTGTGCATTTCAGTGGCTTCTCTTGCACTGGTGTCAGCTATATTGTTGCCAGAAATACCCATGTGACCAGGTACCCACATCATGGTCAGCGAAATAGATGGGTCCATATGGTAAATCAATGATCTGATCATATTACTTAATGAATCTTCATGTACACCGTAAAATATATTTTTTAATCCAGATAGATTAACTGTACATATTAAGAATTTCTTACTTCTATTATATACGCAAAATAAGACTGCTTGCCATATGGCATACATTTCGGTTGTGTATGTTGTTGCATATGGCTTTAAAGACCAGTTATGTGTTTCGTTTCGAGTGTAAATAGCGCTTCCTGATCCATTCTTTGTTCTGGACCCGTCGGTATACACTATGATATGGTTATTATAATTAGTTAACGCTTCTCTAAAATAGTGTTGACACATGGGTTCCCTTTTTTCAAGCAATGTTAGATCCAGCTTTGTATTTATTTTATCCAATAGGCACACTGGGTGGTCTGCTATACTATATTTAAATATTTCAAATGTATCAAATTGCATTTTATTTTTTAATTCTATTGCACGTATTAGAGCAGGCCTGAGTGTGGATCTATTATTTTCATATGGGTTTAATAATTGATAACTTTCTAATGTTGAGAGATTGAGGTGGTCCGAAAGGTGTAAAAGTTTGGCCATATAATTTAATAATAGGTATTTTTGTCTATTTTCTAATGGCATTATTCCGGATTCAACATATAATGACATATGTGGGCTAGTTCTGAATGCACCAATTGCTAACCGTATTCCAAGAGCATATATCTGATTTAATGGTTTTAATGTAGAAGGTCTAGCAGAGGAATAAATTATAGACCTATAGTCAATGATAGGTAGTATGAAGGATTTGTATAATCTAATTGTAGTGTCTCTACGTGCACCCCAGCTAAGATTTGATGTACATCTGATAATGTTTAGCCTTTTTTTACACTTGCTTACGAGGTTTTGGATATGGTCTTTAAAATACATTTTATTATCAAAAAGGACTCCTAGTATGTTCAACGTGCTAACATTTTTAATGCGTTGCTCGTATATGTACAGACTAGGTTCGTGTTCGTGATCTCCTCTCAGCCTGCAGAAGTGCATTGTAGCTGTGTTATTTATTGAAAAGGTAATTCCGATTTGGTTCGCTACATTTGTAACAATATCGATGGTATGTTGCAGTTCCTGTATGATATCTAGCATTTGATCTCCGTCTTTGTATATCAGCAGGTCGTCTACATATAGTCCGCTATGAATTTGGGGTGGGATAGATTTGATAATATCATTAATTCCGATTAGAAAGAGAGTTGTACTCAGCACTGATCCCTGGGGTATCCCATTTTCCATCATGCGCGGTGAAGACAATACATTTCCTATTTTAACCACGAATGTTCTGTTGGACAGAGAGCTTTTTATAAATTTTGGTAGGTTCCCATCGCAGTTCCATTCGTGTAGTTTATTAATTACATTGCTTCTCCACAGTGTATCAAATGCTTTTTCAATATCAAATGATACGGCGATCGAGTGGTGTCTTCTTAAGAAACTATTTAGAACTACATTTTCTAGTTGAACCAGTTGATCTATAGTGGAATGGTTTTTTCGAAATCCCATTTGTTTAGGTGATATTAGCTTACTGTGTTCTAGGAACCATATTAATCGGTCGTTTATCATCTTCTCTAGGATTTTACACATTGAGCTTGTGAGTGATATGGGTCGGTAATTGGCAGGGTTTGTTGTATCCTTTCTCGGTTTTGGTATTGGAACGACATAAGCTTTCTTCCACACTTCTGGATACATACCATTTTGAAATATTTCATTATAGGCCTGCAACAGATATTCCTTTTTGTTTTCTGGTAGGTTTTTTAACATACCGTAAGTGATATTGTCGGGTCCAGGAGCTTTATCATCTGTAACCTTCAAAGCCTTGCATAACTCTTTTAGAGTGAAAGGTTGGTTATGTGTTGCTTCATGTTGATCTTTAAATGATGTGGTTGATGGTAAGTCTTTATTTGATGATTTACCTTTATGTATTTTGTGGAAGTGATCAGCAAATGCTTCCACTCTGTCGGTAACTGTATTAATTTGATTATTATTCACAACTAATAGTTCTGGTTCGTGTTGTCTTCTATTTCCTATTATGTTTTTGGCTTTCTGCCAGACCTCAGATGGATGTGTTTTGATGTTTATGGATGATATATATTCCTCCCACGACTTTCGCTTGTACGTAAGAATGGATTTTCTCATTACAGCTCTAGCCTTTTTGTATGTTATTAAGTTTGGCGTGGTAGGGCTTTATCTAAAGATATTGAACGCTTTTCTTTTTTCGTGAATTAACCTTTTAACCTCTTCATTCCACCAGGGTACTCTTTTCGTTTTTGTAATGCCAGTGGTTTGTGGTATGGTTTCTCTTGCGGTGTTCAAAATTGATTTTGTTAGTGCTTCTATTTTGTTTTCAATGTTGTTATCTGTGTTGTACGTGTCGTTATTTAGTCTCATTTTGTAATCATCTCAGTTTGCTTTTTTGTGTAACCATCTTTTTGAAATATTTTTCATGGTTTGTAGTTTGTTTGTTTGTATGATTATTGGACAATAGTCACTATTATAATATTCAGTTAGCAGTTTCCATTGCATATTCAAGGCTAAACTTGAAGTTGTTATTGACAGATCAATGGCATTAAAGCTGTTAGATTTTGAGTTGAAATGTGAAGGATCGCCGGTGTTCAAAATCACTAGGTTTTTATAGTCTAGTAACTGCTCTATTACTCTGCCACGAGCATCAGTTGAATCGCTCTGAGTGGGGAACAATAGTTTTTGTGCAAGGTTTTATACCCTCTAAAGTGAAATGTGTCACGGTTTTTTAAATGACTTTCTTGGATACATATAATGAATGGATTATATTTTGTAATTAACATTTTCAGTTCGCAATAATGTTTACGTAGACCATTACAGTTCCATTGTATAATGTTTTCAAATTTCTTATACGTAGCCATTTTAAAATAATTTATGCACAAGCCTTAATATATAATTGAAAATGTTATGTAGATATCTAAAAAATATTGAATAAAATATATAATATAATAAATAAAATAACAAAATATCACAGACAAGATCACAGATTTAAATATAATATTACAGGTTTAATAAATATATAGATAGATATAAAAAATATCACAGGGTTAGTAAAATTTCTCGTCGTTAACGACGGCCGAGGTTACCTTTCTTGGTTTTCCCTTTGGCTAACCTTTGGCCTTTTTTTTGGGTAGAGTTGCAGGCTGACTATATTCTGATGTGAAAGAATCATCTTCGGATACAGAACGACTGTCGTTAGAATCTCGTTTTCTTTTCTCTATAGTTATAGTAGGACGTGGGCCAAGAGGAGATTCGGGTTCCAAAAAAATGTTTGTTTCGGTTGGATTTTCTAATAAAGGTCTGATTGCACCAACAAGGAGTGGTAACAACTCCTTTGCTAAAGATCGGATGTCAAGCTTGGGTTCAGTAACTGCCGATGGGAGTAGAGACTACAACTTTCTTTTTCGCTTCAATGTATATAATTTTTTCTTTTACTCGTATTTCTTGTATAGCTTTCTCTTGCTTAAAAATAGGGCATATTGAAGCTGTTGCAGAGTGATCTCCGCCACAGTTTACACATGAAATGTGTACCTCACAAAAGTTTCCGACGTGTAAAGGTTTTCCACATGTACATAATTCTAGCTCTACGGTGCACCTAGACGATATATGACCAAACTTGTGGCATTTGAAACATTTTAAAGGGGGAGGCACATAAAGACGAACGTTTAAAGAATAAAAAGCAATCTTTATATTTTTTGGAAGTGTAAGGGTGTTGAAAGTGATAATATGACTCGGTGAGTCCTGCAATTCTCCATTCCTTCTCGTTTTTAGTCGCCGAACCTCTAAGACGCCTTGTTTACTTAATTCACTGCATATATCCTCTACAGTACAGTTTAGCAAGTCACGACAAAAAACTACTCCTCTAGAAGTGTTCATAGTTCTGTGTGGAATCACTTCAATTTCAAAAACATCAAACCTTGTAACGCTTTGTACTCTTTTACTCTGTGTGTTTGAAACCGTTTCAATTAATAGACCTTCTTTTGTTTTCCTAATCATTCTCAGATTACCAAAGAGACCATACAACACCTTATGAATAAGAAACGGGCTGACTTTATCAAAATTCAACCCATCCTTCCGTTTCAAAACAAGGAACCGGGGTTGAACCTCCTTCTCCAAGTTTTTTGAAGACAAGGGTTTATTAAGTGCACCCTCAGCCACTTCCATGTTTAACGAGTTGGCACTCAGTTTGTTATTTAAAGAAACACTCATATTGTTCCCACGAGAAACCACGGTGATAAAAGTCACAAGCAGCAGAGCCGGGATACCACTAGAAGGCATTAATACTGTCGAGGGCGCCTCTTCTCCCACAGGCGTTTCAACGCTAAAGACCAGGCTTCCCCCTGGCCACGCTCAGGCATCCCTTCGCGCAATCCGTTCAGCACCTAAAACTGCCAAACGACCTTGGGATTGGGGAATTTTTTATAGAGGTTACCTTCCTCGCAGCCCGGGCGGTAAAGCCAAGACCACCGACCGCTAGCTGTACGACGTTTCCTAGCCACGCCCTGCTAGAGTCTCTGAAGTACAGTTCACAGTTGCGGTATTAGGAGACGGCTAGCGCTCAGCCACCCCCGGCTAGGACATCCCGGGCTAGCCACACCCGTATACGCTTTTGACGGCGCATGTCCTGGGAAGAATAGAAGGAAAAGGAAAAGGTCTCTCAGTTTTCACTGGGAGCCTGAAGACAACAAGAGTTGGAGCGAGGGTGCTCCGACAGAAAAGAGTTAAAGTAAGGGAAGCCACTCAAGACTAGTTTAAGAAAAGTGTACTTCCAGCTAAGGGGACGCAGGGTTGCCATCCCTGTCCTCGTTAGATACGAGGCCCCACGTGGACTGGTCCGCGACACCGTATTCTCCAGAGCTAACAGTGGCGGTTACCCGCCACGAGCTCATATTTCGGTGTTGGCCTTACATCACTTACGATCATTTGCAAGGTCATTCCCTGCGGACGCGCCTAGTAGGTAGTCCAACCCCTAGGTATTATTATTATTATTACTATTATTATTATTATTTTTTTTTTTATTATTTTTTTTTATTAGTTGTTACGGCTAAACTGCTAAGGTCATCAGCCGTATTTGACTCAGGATAATTCTATCTGCATATTTCTATTTTGTCATATTTTTGAGTATAATCCTGTTTCCTTTAGGTATCCTATAAGGCACTGTACCATGTTCTTATCACCTGCGAGCAATTTATCTTTGGTTTCCGGTAGATTGAATTTTCTTCTGGCGTAGATGTATACAGGGCACGTTAGTAAAATATGTGTGACATTTAGTTCAACGTTGCACATATCACAACGCGGTTTAGGTGTTCTTGTCATTAAGTGCAGGCAGCTGATGTTAGTGTGCCCAATTCTGAGCCTACTTACAATAACTTGGTCACGTCTTCTCATGTACTTGGGGTACAACCACCTTTCAAATTTTTTTTTTTATTATTATTATTATTATTACTATTATTATTATTATTACTATTATTATTATTACTATTATTATTTTTTTTGCTTGTTTAAGGGTTCAACTACTAAGGTCATATCCCCTTTAATCGTGACAATAGAAATACTCAAACTTATATTTCACTATAGACACCGATTTGTTTCAGAAATTTCAGTGTATTTTTTGCGTTGACCAGTTTGTTAAAATTTTCACTATAGTTTTGTTTAATTCTATTTATCGAACGTTGGTTGATATATAGTGGACATTCTCTTATTATGTGTGCCATTGTAAGTGTTGTCCTACAGTTATTACATTGGCGTGGATGTCCATTTTTAAGGATGTGCTCATGCGTGATTTTAGTATGTCCCATCCTCATACGGTGTATTTTTACTATCTCCTCCCTCGTTGCACCTTGCATTGTGAATAAAGGTTTTATTTTAGGTTTTATTTGTAGGAGGTGGGTATTTGCTTGTGATCATTTTTCCTGCCATTCTATAGTATTTTCCTCTTTCAGATACTTCCCAACATCACTTGCCACCGCAAAGTTGACATCCGCTTCCTTACTTAGTGTGGCTTGACGGCAGCTCCATCTGCTTGCTCGTTGCCAGGTATTCCCACATGATTCGGAACCCAGACAAATACAAGTGGTTTCCCTAGTTCACAGATGTTATTTAAAAGAGATTGACATATTACAGTCATCGGGTCAGTTGAGTAAATCTGTGATAGGTAATTGAGAATATTGGACAGTCCGTGACAATTATTAACTTGCTGGCATTGATCATGGAGCAATAAAGCATTGCCTGCCAAAAAGCGTATTGCTCTGCAAATTTTGTGGAGGATATGGGGTTTAAATTCCTGCTATATGCTACATCTCCTGTAACTCAACCCCATTTTCAGTTTTTGATTCATCTGAATATATGATATGGAATGACGGATGTTCTTTAATAATGCTCTCAAATTCTTGTTGGTAGATATCATGATTTGTATGGTTTTTTGTACTTCAAAAGATCTCTTCTTATTTTTACCAGAGGAATTGTCCATGGTGCAGCATCAGGCATCCTTTCGTCAAGCACTGTTGGAAGGACGATTCCTCGTTGGTCCAAATGTTCCTTGTGCCTTATATAAGCCGGCCGAGTAATAGTATGTAGCAATTCATATGCTTGCGTATCTACATGCAGCAGTACTAAAGTATTAGGGTACAGCGGCAATGAACGAATTTTAGTAATATATTTAGCAATTAATTGTTGCCTTCTGCATTCCAAGGGCAGCATTCCCGATTCGCAGTATAAGCAGTTCACCGGATTGATAGGAAAGGCTCCAAGGCAGTACCTTATGGCGGCATTATGTATAATGTTTAAGGTTGCAAGTAGTAATCGACGCGCCGATGAATAAACTATGCAGCCGTAATCCATTTGCGATAATACCACAGCCTGATATATTCCTGTAAGACATTTTGTTAATTAATTAATTAATTAATTTTCGTTAAGGCTTCGCAGGCATTTGTCTTTTAACCGGTCTATATGTGGTCTCCATGTGAGAGCGTTATCAAAGGTAAAGCCAAAGAACTTTGGAGTTCCAGAGCATCGAATGGGGCCACCTGCCAAAAATAGTACCGGGTCGTAATGAGGTTTGCGCAATCTACAAAAATATACGCAATGAGTCTTCTCTACAGAAAAACCCAGACCAATATTGTTTCCATTTTTTGCTATTTGGTTGATTGCAGGTTGTAATTTGCGACTTATTTCCCCAACAGTGTGACCCGAGTAAAATATGGTAATATCATCGACATACATGCATATGGAAATATCATCTGCAACATTCAAGACAGTATCATTGATTGCAATCGTAAACAACGTACAACTTAGGGTAGATCCTTGAGGGACCCCATTTTTAAGTGTTTTCATGTCCAATAACTTGTCACAGATTCTTACCCTAAAACGTCTGTTACTTAGGAATGACTCAATCATGAAAGGTAACCTACCTCTCAAGTTTAATCGAAACAGCTTTTCCAGTATGCCGTACCTCCAAGTCATACCAAAGGCCCCTTTAATATCAAAAAAGATACCCACCAAGTGGTTTCTTTTTCGAAATGCTTCTTGAATATTATGTTCAAGTAGGACTAAATGATCAGTGGTGGATCTATGCTTTCTATATCCCGCTTGATATGGCACGAGAGAGTTATGTTTTTCGAGATACCACTGCAATCTGTTATTAGTCATCCCTCCCATAATTTTCTCATATAGCATGTTAGGCTGATTAGACGATAGCTGGCTGGATATTAAATCATGCCCTGGTGCTGTTTTTTAGTGCGTTGCAGTGCAAACTCTAGCTCACCCATGGGAAACGTCGCATTATAGTCCAGGTCGCCTGCTGTATCAAAAGGAAGTTCCATTTCCCTTTCATTTTTTGTATTGGAAAAATTAGATGGATAATTAGCAGTTGCACTAACTGGTTGGCCAACGTGTTTGCAATATTGACCAGGTCTTCGGTGATTACATTTTGAGCATTTTATATAGTATGAATTGATGGACATTTGTATTTTCCATTCCAAGTGCTGTCGTAATAGTTGACGTATATTGGTTTCAACTTGACCGCTTACTCTCAAGGACAGCCCGTCTGCTAAAAGCTCTGGCTCTTTTGAAAGCGATGTGATTGTCGATAGTTGGTTGCCTTTGATATTTTCGAAAAGCAACCTTTTGTTGTTGACAGCTTCTTTGACTTCATTGTTCCACCATGGAAGAGGCTTCTTCACCGGCGTATTTCCCGACCTCGGAATGCTGATTTCTGCCGCACTTAGTATTGCATCTGTTATTGTTTTAACAGTGACACTCGTAGGTATTTCAAGATTCTGACGCAGTGAAAAATCTTTTGATGACTGTCCTATCTGGTATACTGGTATCGGTCTCGACGATTATTGGGAAATGGTCACTATTGTGTAAGTCATTAATGACTTTCCATACAAGTCGTGAAGCTAGTGTTGGTGTTACTAGAGTTAAGTCCAGTGCATCAAAATAATTGGAGCGGACATTGTGATATGTAGGAGATCCATCATTAAGGAGGACTATGTTATCCCTAGTCAACCAATCTTCAATTGAGGGTCCTTTAGCATCATTCTTCAGAGAACCCCATAACGTATTTGTGCGCGTTAAAATCTCCAACCACGAGGAATGGTGCCGGAAGTTGTTCTGCAATTTCTTCAAGATCCGAAATTCTCCAGTTACCATCAGAAAGGTAAATGTTGCATATGGTTATCTTCATAGGTGTATTAATTGTAATGGCTACTGTCTGGAGGTGAGTATTTATTATCAGTTGTTTATACTGTATGCCATTTCTGATAATCACAGCAACACCACCTGACGTTTTTCGTCGATTAGCAAGATCTTCACGGACAATATATCCTCGTAGAGAATACTGTTGGTTAATGTTGAGGTGCGTTTCTTGAAGACATATGCACATAGGGCCAAACTCTTGAAGGAGCATTTTTAGCTCTGTGTAGCTTTTCACAAGGCCTTTACAATTCCATTGCAAAATACAGTTTTTCGACTCGAGTGTAATAGAGAAATTAAAATTTAAAAACACATGATAAATTAAAAACTCTCACTAACAAGTAAATAAATAAAATATTATGTAAATATATTTATGGACTGCACAAACATAAATATCACAGAGAGAACGATAAAGTACGACACTAGTAAATACTGTATAAAAATAGACATCACAAAAATACATCACATATCGTTTATTTCGGAACATCACAGTTACTATCACAGATATTTTCTGGACCTAATTCTGGTTGACTAATTGCTTTTCTAGGCCTGCCCTTAATCCATCCTTTTTTCTTTTTCGGATTTTTGGCCTCTACCAAAGTCTTTTCGTCTACTGACTCAATACTCGAGTCTGTAGATCTTGTTCTTGCCAACGATGCTTTGCGTTTGGCGCCCCTGGATTCATCATCCATTACTCCTGGAATCCGAAAAACTTCAGGATGCATTACAGGTTGTGCTAACGATTGCTCAGGAAGCACTACAGGTTGTGGTAACGATTGCTCAGGAAGCACTACAGGTTGTGGTAACAACTGCTCAGGTTGCACCACAGGTTGCGGTAACGATGCTTAATGTCTGTCATCTACTCTGAGGTAAGCGTTTTAATTTCATCACTAACAATTTTTTTTATTTCAGGGACAAGATTAGGCAAGGTATAACCTATAAATAGGAATTACTATTGCTTCCTTCCAACAGGAAGGATACTTGCCATCTTTCCAAATTGACTTAAATGCATCTAGGAGCAATTTCTTACATGGGTGGGTGAGATTTCTTAGCATATCATATGTTACTAGATCAGCTCCTGGGCAGACGATTTGGTAGATTTCAGGGCTAATTCGAGTTTAGTAATACTAAAAGGAACAATATAATCGGCAATTTCCCTGCCGCTAAAATCTAGCTTAACCACTCTTTCATGTTTTAAGCGTAAAAAAGGAGCATCATAATTTTGTGAGCTGCTGGTTTCTTGAAATTGATTGGCCAATTCTTCCGCTATACGGTAGTGCCGTTCACTTGTAATTGTATAGTGGAGACAGTACCTTTCCCTGATATAGCTTTAATCCTTCTACAAACTTCTGAAGTAGGAGTTTGGTTCGTTATAATAGATACATGAGTATTCCAGGAATTTTTTTTACTTTGTAACATTGTTCTTCTAGCAAGCGCTCTGGCTTTTTTGAAGTTAATAAGATTTTCTGTCGTGGAGTGCATTCCTGTGGTATTAAATGCTTGTTTCTTCTTTTTTACTACTTCGCTGACAGTGCGATTCCACCAGACTACTTTTCGTTTTACTGCTATACCGTCTGTTTTTGGGATTGCGATGTTAGCAGCACTAATTATTATATTAGTTGTTTCTCGAATATCAATTGAGGTAGATGTGTGACTGGAAGTCATGTCTAGATGTGATTTGAAGAAACCCTTGCAGGCTTAAGACAATTTCCATTGAATTGGATTTATTATTGGGCTATTGCGTCTTTCCATACCCAATAAAATTGGGAAATGATCACTGTGGTATAAGTCGTCTAATACTTTCCATGTGAATAATGTCGCAATTTGTGCGGAGGCCATTGTAAGGTCTATGGATGAAAACGCTCCGGTTCTAGCGCAAAGATGAGTTTTCATTATTTTTATTATTATTACTATTATTATTATTATTATTATTATTTTTTTTTTTTGAATTTGTTATGGGCGTGAGCTACTAGGTTATTGCCCAGACTGTTCATTTTGTTAACTTATTCTTTTTATTTCTAGAGCTTCTGTCATTGAATTTGATACCTTGCTTTCTTTCTTATAAGTATCTAGGTGAGAGTGTGCTAGGTTTGTGTGACCTATTCTAAGGCGCGCTAGGACTGCCGAATCTCTTCTTGACATTGGAATGTATTTTTTTCGTGTAATAGGTCTATATTGTTTTAGCTGTCTATTTTCTTCAGTTCACTTTTGCTGCCATAAACCAAGAACTTTGTTTCTCATGTAGTCGTTGTCGCTCAGCAGTTCGCGTTTAAGTTTTAGCCTTTTACATGCCTCTGCTACGACGTTGTATATGGGTGGATTTAGCTTTGTATGTCGAGGTTTTCTTTGTATAAAAAGATGGTTAAAATGGTTATTGTTACTTAAAATTTTTGAGGTATATTTCATTGTAAGCCACAACCTCCTGAAATGCAGAGGGAGTACTCGGATTCAACGCATAAGCTAATACACGGACTTGTTGGATAAGCTCCTATTGCATACCTTAATGCAATATTTTGTACGACTTCTAGTTTTCTTAACCTAGTCTTGCAGGCCGAGTTGTACACTATTGCAGCCATAGTCCATTTTTTATAATATTAATGTCTTCAATAATCGTAGTAAAACTTCTCTGTCTGCTCCCCATTTGCAGTTGGCTAAAGATTTTATAATGTTCAATGCTTTTCTTGTCTGAATTTCAAGCTCTTCCATGTGGTGTTTCCACGTTAGTCAATTATCTAGTGTCATTCCTAGAAATTTTACGTTATCTACACATTTTATTTGTTCGCCTTTTAGGTATATATTCGGTGGGTAGTCAGGAGTGCGTAGCTTACAGAAGTGTACACATACTGTTTTATTCGTGGAGATGCGAGAACCTATATCTTCTGCTTGCTTTACTACCTCGTTCATACCTTGCTGAATTCGGAAGTTTTCAGATTGTCCTATCTTGGTTGACATATATATTGCGATATCATCCACGTACATGCAGCGTCCTATGTCTGGATTTAACGTCCGTGTTATATTGTTTAGGAATTGGTGAGCCCTGTGATATTCCGGTTTCTAAAACATGTCTGGACGATAGACTATCACCTACTCTTACTTGAAACTTCCTATCGCTTAGAAACGATTTAATAAAGAAGGCCATGTTTCCACACGGTGTCAAAGGCTTTCTCTATATCGTATATGATAGCACTAAGATCTTCTTAAAAAGGTTTCATGGATCTTTGTAGTGATGTTTAAGAGATTGTCACTTGTACAGTAGGTTTTGCGCCAACCCGCTTGGTACCCATTTAACCAATTATTGTCCTCCGTTAGTTTTATTAATCTCCTATTTACTATTTTTTCAAGCAACCTACCCAAACAACTCGTTAACGATATTGGTCGATAACTTTCAGGGCACAGATGATCTTTGTTTGGCTTTGGAATTGGACTTATAATCGAGGTTTTCCATATTTCGGGGTAGTATCCTTCATTCCATATTTTATTAAAGAGGAATAACAAATCTCGTATGCCCGTAAGAGGTAAGTTCCTAATCATCGCGTTTGGGATATTATCTATCCCTGCGGCTAAGTTTTGAGTTGTTTTACCTAGGATATCAACTCTTCCAATGTAATTTCATCGTTGTAAGCTTGTTTATGGTGTTCGGTAAACTAAAGTTGCTTTTTATTATCCTCGGAGTATGATTTGGGATCGCCTGGGTTACTTACTGTTTTAAAATAATTTGCGTAGATTTCCGCGACTTCGTGAGGGTCCGATACTATGTCTTCGCCTTGTTTTAACTTGGGAAGAAGTATTTCCTTTGTTTTTCCAAATTTCGGTTGGTGGTGTGCTTGATTGGATGGTGTTTACAATAAGGTGCCATGATCTTGTCTGCGGTTTTTTAATTTCCCTACGAGCAACGGCCCTAAGTCTCTTAAACTTTACTATGTTCTCCAGTGTGAGACTTGATGCAAATGCTTTAAGCACTTATTTTCTTTCTTGTATTGCCTTTTTTATATCAGGGTTCCACCATGGAACGGCTTTTCTCTTCATATAATGTTTTATTTTAGGAACTGTACCCAGTGCAGCACTTGTTACAGAATTGTTAAATTCTATTACTGTGGCATCTATGTTCAGATTTCGCTTTATTGGTGTAAATTTCTCTTTATATTCTTCCCAATTGACATTTTTGAGACACCATTTCTCTACGGCTGTGGAAACCGTTTTCTGTTTTATAGGCTTCCTTTCGGAAGAATATCTAAATTCGATATTTTCAAGATTACTAGGTGGTGTTACAGAGAGTTCCTTTTTATTATAGGTTTCTTTACTAGAACTCTCACTTTGCTGTGATTTGTCAAGCACTTGTACCATTTTAATATTGGATAAGTTCGAACTAGGTAATAGGAGCTTTATAGTCTCCTTGACAGTTTCGGTGATTATGCTTAGTATTTCGGGAATTATTTCTTTTATTATTATTATAATTATTACTATTTGCCACCATCATATGGCATAAGAAAGAAAGAATGGGCTCGACTAAACTCAGGCGTACGGTCGGTAGACTGCAGAACACTCGGATGCGTGGTTGTTTTGGAGGTATAGCTTAAAATGGTAGTAATCTGGTTAGATAGGAACCGGATATGAGTAGGCGTCACATGCTTTAATAAGGAAATACTCAACAAGTGTTGAAAGGAGAGTAAACCCTGTAAAGCCTGAAACAGGACTTACCAAAGAAAAAAAAGGGATAAGAATGAAAGAGGAAGTAGAAATGAGTTGAAAATTCCTCCGATAAAGTAATTTTATTGTCGATATCCTGACAAAGAATAAAATAAATATATACTATATATATATATATATATATATATATATATATATATATATATATATATATATATATATACATATATAAAACATTCCACCAAAGTCCACGATGGCAAGCAGTGAGCCTCAGCTTGTGCCCACGGCAAGTATAATTTAAATTTCAATAAAAAAAGTAAAATTATTATATGCCCCTTCCGGCCGTTGTAAGAATTTACTGCTCGTATTCGGAATTGGATAATTTAACACATAATCCCATTGGGATGTTTAGTAAGATAAAAAAAAATAAAAAGAATTTAATTAATGGACTTGCTTGCCTTACGCTTCACACAGTATACAGTAAATTGGAAAGCTTGTTCGGTCCACAGTAAATAACTACCGTAACAAACAAAGTAATCAAGAAATTTATAGGAAATAAACTGACCCGAACAATCTTGTCCACAAGAAAAGTAATGTACATAACACATAAAAATTACGAGATAAAAATTACAAATTCATATAAAATTAAATGTTTAACATTTGCAGTAGTTTACGTAATGCAGATAATCGTTACACCCGGTATATTGCAATCAAAACAGGAGTTAAATCGTTGGGTGAATGTAGCCACAGAAGCTAGAATTAATTAGGTCAAAATGGAAGCTAAAACTGTTTAGGTGTGGTACATCTATTTTAATGACTCAATTAAAATTTTACTTGTGATTGAGTGGAAAATATTCAAAGCTGCATTAGTTAAAAGAATTTTGTGAAAGTGAACTATTGGAAGTACCTTGAATATATAAATTTAATTAAGAGGTAACAATTGTCGATTCTTTGATTACAAAATTAATAATATCCGTCCATTTATTTTCGTTGTAGAAATTCACTAAGAACCTCCTAGGTGTAATTGAAATTTGGAAGTACAATCGTGTAACCAGGTGATAAAGAAAAAAAATCTGACCTTTATTATTGAACCCAACTACTTATTTGATCTTGCAAATTTCCGATACTATTCCAATGATCTATCAGCCTTCACGTATATGGTCATGGATGTCAGCAAGGTCTTACGCCTTCCAGCGGTAACCATGTACTTTAGATGTAACGTAACAGTAAAATGTGAGCAGAAAATTTAAGAAGGAATGCCGTTACAAATGTAGGTAGTACGGAGATGCTCTTATGTAGGTAGCGCAGAGATGCTCTTACGTAGGTAGTACAGAGATGCTAAAAGAAGGTAAATATAAGTACGATGTTTAATTAATTATGACCGTTCATACCTCTTACAGGTGACAAACGAGCCGGTAGTGAACATTCAACGTAATTTCGATTGCAGTGTCTATATATGTAAAGGATTAGTATTAAATGCTTTTATATTTGAAAACCTGAAAACAATTTTAATTACCATGAGGTTTTCGAAACATGTGCCACTTACCGAAGATGTGGACGAATGAATAATTTCAATTATCTCCGCCTTTTAAAAGCACTAGTAATACTTTTACTTAACAAAGTATTACTTTAAGTGAGAATTTTCCAAAAAAATGATGCTTCAGCATCCAGAACCAGAAACTAAAAATTCTCTAGAAACTCAACATCCACCATCAATGGTGGTCTTAAAAAGGAAGAAAGAAAAATTGGCCAACACCTTAAAAATCAATTTTACAAACTTGAGAAAATTTGTATTTAAACTATTGTTGCCAAAAGTTAAAAATGTGTAGAAAATATATATTTATTACATATATATGTCTTATTTGACCCTAAAAGATCCCAGGTTTCTTTCTAACTGCTTTATATTGAATGAACCGAAATCTCAGAGATGTCACTGAAGGTATTATATTTGACTTATTATAACTAAATAAGAGATGTGTACGAAAGTTACACACGTTAATTTAAATGCAATTAGAGATGCGTAAAAATTTGCGAAATAGTGAATTGGAAGCAGTCAACCTAAGAATAAATTTCCATTTTGTAGTAAGTAAATTTGACAAAATGACGAACGTTATCAAAAAGAAAAGTTTTCCAATTAAACACGTAACATATTATTATTATTATTTTCCTTATTCTGAGGCATCGACTACCAAGGTCATTAGCCTGTGTATGAGATAGATTTATGCTCTGATTTGACTATCTTGTTTTATCAAATTTTCCCATACCGTCCGATTTGTGTTGTATACTCTATCACTCTCCTTAGATGGCAGTATTTATTTGATGCACCTAGTTGACACATGTCCTCTTCTAGATTCATGGTTCGTTTAATAGCATCGTATTTGGGGCAATCTTTTAATATGTACGTTGTTGTTAGTGGCTCATTGCAGTCTATACACTTGGGTGAGTCGGTTCCTGTTAGTAGATTTGATGATCTGATTTGACAATGCCCGATGCGTAGTCTTGTCATTACTGTGCTGGCTCTTCTAGTCAGTTCATTTGGTAACTTCCATTTATTTATGTGATTTTTGTATCTAGATAGTTTGCTTTGGGTGTTATTCCATTGTTCGTGCCATTTTATGCATATTTGATTTTTAACAAATGTTTTAGCGTCGTTTGGTTTTATATCTTCTATTGAAATTTCGTTTAAAGCGGTTGTTGCCTCCTTTGCTGCGGCGTCAGCTTGCATATTTCCTTCTATACCTGACTGATCTGGAACATATACTGATATAGCTTTGTTATTTTTTAAATTTGAGATGTTTTATCTTATTTTGAATTGTTTGTGTTACAGGGTTTTGGAAGTTGTAGGTTTATCTCTAGTAGTGCTGAAATCGAATCTATGCATATTATGCAATTTTTATTTACGACTGATTCACAGTATGTTATCGCCCTTCTTATAGAATATAGTTCTGCAGTATATATACTATTGTATTTTTGTAGTTTTCATTTGAAGGATATGCCATTTACAAAGAATGCATATCCTGCTCCAGACGGGGTTTTAGAACCGTCCGTAAATATTAATAAAGGGCTTGTATATTCTTGTGCTATTTGATTAAATTTGTTTTTAATTATTTGTGGATTTGTGCTGTATTTGTTGAAAACTGTTAGGTCTAGTCGTGTTACGAATTCGGAGATTTGCCATGGTAGAATTTACAGAAAACAACGTGTGCTACTTGTAAAGTTGGTATAGTTTCTATACTCCTTTCCACGTACGCATAGTGGACGAGTTACAGTTGGTTTTTCTGCATACCGTTGAATGCGTTGCTCATTACTAAAAATGTCGGTGTTTATATGGTGTGCTTTGGAGTTTATATTTATTCCGTATTTTAGGACGAAATTTTGTCTGAGGAACTATACTTTGTTAATACCTGATTCGCAGTGTAAGCTTGCCGATGGACTAGTTCTAAATGCATCAGCAATGTATCGAAGTGCCTTGCATTGGACAGAGCCTAACACTTTTAATCTTGATGGCCTTGCCGCTCCGTAAACACCATAACCGTAATCTATTCGAGATCGAACTAACGTTTTATATATATTGGCAAGTATCTCACGGTTTGAACCCCAGCTGATGTTAGACATGCATTTTATGACATTCAACGCTTTCTTGGCTTTTGTGGCGGTTTCATTTATTTGTTTTCTGTATGACAATGAACTATCGAAGTGGAATCCTAAAAATTTTATTGAGTTTTCACATTTAATTCTGTTACCTTTTAAAAATAATTTTAGTCCTCTGTGAGGAGTGCGAAGTCTACAGAAGTGTGCACAGACGGTTTTATCGTTTGAAAACTGGTACCCAGATGATTCTGCATTCTCGTTAATTTTGTTAATTGCGGGTTGAAGACGATACTCGATAGACGCAAATTATTATTATTATTATTATTATTACTATTATTATTATTACTATTTTTTTTGGCGCGTCAGCTACTTTGGCTATTGGTGCCTTAGCTTTGCTATTAGATTTTATTAAATAAATTAATGTTTCAAGAACTCAATAACCTTTTTTTCGGATTTTGTATCAAGTGCTAAACACTGCTATTTTATTTGAAATTCCTAATTGATTGCGTATAATACTATATCCTTCACATTCACATAAGAAATGTTTCACTGTGAGAATATTATCACAAAGATCACAATGTTTCTGCCTGGTTCTTGTTAGCGTATTAGAAGCCGTTAACCTGGTATGTCCTATCCTTAGTCTGGTGATCATTGATTGTTCCCTTCTAGTTAATGATGGATGATATTCGCATTTATTGATATTAGCCTTAATTTCTTTTAGTTTAGTTATGTTATGTATCCACTGTCTTTGCCAGGTTTGTTTTATTTTGGTTTTTAGGTCACTCACAATATCATTGTATAGCAATGTTATACCTTGACATGTTTCTAGTTTTGTTACTAGTTTGGTCTTTTCATCAACAATTTCATTGCCATGTGGGTTCCACACAAAATTAACTATTATTTGTTTACTAGGAAGTGCAGCAAATTTATTAGTATTTGTGCGAAGGAGTCTGGATTGAACACGTCTGATATAGTTTCTAAGGCGCTCATGGAACCCGTACATATTAAAAATGTACTACCATTGTTGTATTCTATGTACCTTAGAGCCAGTACAACGCTAAGAGAGGAACCTTGTGGTATCCCATTATCTTGCAATCGAAGTGACGAGATAGAGTTTGAAAATTTTACTCTGAAATACCGTTTACTCAAGTAGCTTTTAATGAACGCCAACATCCTTCCTCCGATCTTCCATTTGATCAAAGTCTTAATTATTCCATGCCTCCAAGTTCTGTCGTATGCCTTTTCTATATCTAAAAATACTACAACCACATGTATTTGATTGGCAAATGCGTCTTGTATAAAATTTTCTAAAGCCGTTAGTTGGTCAATTGTGGACCTGCCTTTCCTAAAACCCATTTGAAACTTAGTTAAAAGGTTGTTAGCCTCCAAATGCCACATTAGTCTGGATGCGACCATCTTTTTTAATAGTTTCCCCAAACAGATAGTTAAGCAAATAGGGCGATAGTTTACGGGGTTGTCCAAGTCCTTTTTATTTTTGGAAATTGGATCTACTAACGCCTCTTTCCATTTGTCTGGAAAGGTTCCTTGTTCCCAAATCATGTTGTATAGCTCTAATAACCTATTTTTGTACATTATATTTGTTTGTTTTATAAATGCATAAGGTGCGTTGTCTGGCCCCACTGACTTGGACTTTACATTTTTTAAAGCAGCTTGTAATTCCTGGTGAGAGAAGAGTGTATTTTAATATTCATCTGCCTGGGTTACTAAAATTTCGTTTAATTCTTCTTTGTCTTTAAGTTGATTGAATTTAAGATTGTAGTTGTCATTACTACTTACATCCTCAAAATGGTCTGCCATACACTCGGCTGACTCTTTGGACTCGTAAATAGGTACATTATTTTGATTTAATAAATGTGTTTGCTGTGTAAAATTTCTGCCCATGATGGACCGAATTTTATTCCACATTGTAGACACTGGTGTATCTGGCGAGTGGGATCTTACATATCTTTCCCAGCTTGCTCTTTTTACTTTTTCTAATGTCCTTTTTGCTATTCCTCGGGTGCTTTTAAATTCAATCTCCTTTTCGGACGATGGATGACGCTTGAATACTGTTAACGCCTTCTCTTCCTTTTTAATGGATTCTTTCACTTCCTCGTTCCACCATGGAACGCTAGTGAATCCAGATGCTTCTCTTTTAATAAACCGAAATGCTGATGAAGCGGCTTCCAAGATCGTAGTTTTTCTACAATCTCATGAATGTCAAGTTTATTTCCGGTGTATTACAGTCTATCAAATTTAAGCCAATCCGCTTTATGAAGTTGCCATTTTTCTGTTATTGGTAAGGACCGGGTGCGGTTTGCGAATTCAATTTGAATTGGGATATGATCTGTTATAGTAATGTCTTCTAGTACTTTCCATCGTAACACTGGAGCTACTTGGTCGGATACTAAAGACAGATCAATTGATAAAAGTTTGTTAGTCGCGGTGAAGGTAAGCACCTTCTCCATTATTTAAAATAACTAGATTATTTTCATCGATGAATTGTTCGATTAACCGTCCCGGTAAGTCTGTTTTTTGGGATCCCCATATCGTATTATGTGAGTTAAAGTCTCCCACTATTAAGTATGGGGCCCTTAGTTGACTCTTAAGAAGGTGAATGCTCTCAGCAGTCCATGTAAAATGTGGCAAAATTATACTACATATTGTTAATTTAAGAGGATATAGAACCTGTATAGCTTCCGCTTGTAGATTGGTGTTTAATGGTGTAGCTTGTGAAGAACATTTTGTTTAATGTATATTGCTACTCCTCCTTTAGCCCTAGTTCCTGATTCTGCGTCCTTTCTAATGCAGTCGTATCCTCTAATATTGAAGGTCATGCTTTCCCTAAGGTGTGTCTCTTGTAGACAGAGGCAAAAGGGAGAAATATTAAATACTAATATTTTTATTTCAGCATAGTGAGCTTTTATCCCATTACAGTTATATTGTAGTATACTTTCTAATAGAGCCATTGTTTTAAAATAGTGGTGTTTTAAATTATCACTAACTCTTAATTTTATCAAATAAATAAATAAATAAAGGTATAAATAAAATTAAAATCACGTTAACGAATAAATAACATATAAATAAATAGATATCTATAGGTAATGTGGACAAACGTGAACATATTTGAGACAAGCAAAAACACTTATTATCACAGATTATCTATCACCAACTATCTATCGTAGATTATTTATCACAGTTTATTTATCACAAGATACCTCAGATACCCTGCAACTGAAGTACTGGCTGAGTTACTACTATCAGATCCGTCTTTTGAATTAGGTTTAGGTTTTCTTAACTTCCCTTTTGGCCAACCTTTAGGTCGTTTTGTAAAAACGGGTCTACCATCAAAACTCCGTAATTCATCAGTGGGAAGTAACGGGACTGAGCCGGAGTTTCAATCCAAATGCTTCTAGTTCCTCTATCTCCATTTCATCTGAGGAGGATTTGTTTTCCCCAGTTGTAGCCCTTATTGATGACATCGATGGTATTGTTGTCAGAGATGAGGTATGCGGAGATAAAATTATCTTATTAGGTCTAAAAAATGTGTCGGTCCTTTTGTGTGTAATCTCCGTAGGAAGGTGTTTCTTAATACCATTGTCTATGATTTTTTCGATGGAGGGTAGAAGCGTATTTATTACCTCATTGGAAATATCTGTATTTTATTTTTCTGCTACGTTCGCGTATGTCTTTTTGGACAGGACTGGTGACAGTTTGAGTTCTTCTTTGGCTTCGCAGTAAGAAACCTTTTTTGTGGTCTTTATTTCTTGGATGGCCATTTCTTCTTTAAATCTTGGGCAATCCCCAGATCTGCATAAGTGTCCCGCGCCACAGTTGATGCAAATAATATTGGTGATTTCTCAATCGTTAACTTCGTTCCCACACACACACCTAGATTTGCTTTTACAGTTCGCAGCAGAGTGTCCAAATCTTTGACATTTTATGCACCTCATTGGAGTTGGTATATACATTCTCACTGGTGAAATGTAGATTCCTCCGGTTATGCGTTGGGGCAAAGTAGGAGAGTTGAAGGTGAGGATATGGCTAATACCATTCCTGTTCGTTTGAACCCTCCGAACATCTATAACCTTTTTACTTTTTAACTCTTCTGATATTTCATCAACAGAACAGTTCAGGAAATCTCTACACAATACAATGCCTTTGCTTTTGTTTAAAGTGTCGTGTGGTGTGATCTCCACATTCATATTACAAAGACGAGCGGTACTTAATAGCTTTTTCGATTGTAAATTACTTACGATTTCTATTAACAGACCTTTTTAACTGACTTAGTTTGTCCAGCTATTCCATATAAACTCTTTGCGATTAAAATAGGCGATGTCTTACTAAAATCTGCTTCCATGCTTTTCATGAGAAGGAACCGGGGCAGATCCTTATTTTCCTTGCTAATGATGATGAGTTTATTACGCGACACTCTCGTGTCTAATTGCGAGGCCAGAACCTCATTAAATTTAGGGCTTTTACTCAAAAAAAATCCCACGAGTAGGGAACAAACAAAAGTCCACTATGGCAGTGGTCCACACCGTAGAAAGGCATAGAATACTGTCGGGAGTTGCCAGGTACCCGACAGACATCGATCAGGACTAACTAACGTATGGCCATTCATCCCTCGGCACGACACGTATTACACCTTAGATTACGCCTTTGTTAACGGGATTAGGTCCCCGAAACATGAACAAATGACATAGGACCAAGACAACAAAGAAACGAAAACCAACGATATGCGACCAGGGTTAGCGTTACCCGGGGAGCACCACGTGGAAGTGCTGGTTCGATTTTATTTCCCTATTATTATTATTGTTATTATTATTATTTTTTTTTTTTTGTTGTTTAATTGGCGTCGGCTGCTAGGACCATTAGCCATGCTTCTACTCTAAATGCGCTGTAATAGCTGGGTTTCTTGTAGAAATTTGATTAGTGCTACTGCATTCTCCTGACTGTCAGCTAGGACCTCTGCTATATTCATTTTTAATTTGTGTTTTTGTCCAGCGCAGTTGTATAAGGGACATTCTAGCAAGAAGCAAGAAGTGTCTTATTGTTAAGGTCTCGTTGCATAATAAACATTTTGTTGGTGCTTTGTTTGTTAGTAGTGCGAATGCGTTATATTTGTATGACCTATTCTTAGACATGTTATAACGACTTGCTCTCTTCTTGTACATTGTGTGTCGTTAGCCCATGGTTATATTTTTTTCTTTATTAGTTGTAAGTGGGTGTTAGCGTTATCCCATTGTTGCTGCCACTGGGCTGTTACTAATTTGCTAACGTAGGTCTTACGGTCATGATGGTTCACCGGGATGCCTTCATTTGGTGTAAGTTTAGTTGCTTCTTTGGCTGCCTGGTCAGCTCTTTCATTGCCTATTATGCCCATGTGACTAGGTATCCACAATATCACCGCATGTTTCTTACTTTTCCCTAATATATGTAAGTTTGTTTTTATTATTGTTATTAAAGGGTTTGTAATTTCTAGTTGGTATCCTTCTATCTGTTGAATGACACTTATGGAGTCTGTACATATAATAAAGTTTTTATAAAGAGCGAATCTGCTGTACAGAGTAGCTTGCCATATAGCACACATTTCGGCTGTGTAGTTACTTGCCATGAGATCCAAAGTTCATGTGTATGCAGTGTTGTCTGCATAAATCGCGCTCGCAATTCCACTGTGTGTTTTGGATCCGTCAGTATATAATTTATGAAAGTCGCTGTAGGAGTTGATAATTTCATGGTACATTATATGATATGTGCGTTTAGATACCGTTTTTTTTTGTGATTGGAGAGACTTTTTATGCATTTGACTGTTTCTTGCATCCACTGAGGGTATTCCGGCTGAGTACATTCAAAATAGGATCGCGTTGTAAGATCAAGTGTTTCAATCATTCTAATGTGTGCTGGTCTTGTAATCGTTGTATTGTTTAAGTATTTTGTTACTGTTTCATTTGTAGATATGTGATAGTTAATGTGATTTGGAAGAGTGACAATTTTGGAAAAATAGTTGTTTAAAAGAATTTTGCGTCTGATTTCCAACGGTGGAATTCCGGCATCGCAGAATATTGATATGAGTGGGCTGGTTCGGAAAGCGCCAATTGCCATTCTTATTCCTGCAGTATGTATTTTATCCAGCTCTTTACTATTAGATTTTCTGGTTGATGCGTATATAATGCTCGCAAAATCCATAATAGACCGAACAAGTGCCTTGTATAGTGTGATGAGGGTTTTTCGATCCGCTCCCCAATTGATGTGTGAGATACACCTAATTAAATTCAGCCTTTTTTTACATTTAGTTGCAACGTGATTTATGTGTTCCCTAAAGTATAGTTTTTTGTCGAAAATTAGACCGAGAATTTTAACGCTTTCTTTGACTTCGATTAAAGAATTTTTTATATAAACTTTTAGGTTATTATGTTCTTTCCTTAGCCGACAAAAGTGTATTGCTTTTGTTTTTGTTTTGGCAAATCGAAAGCCACTAGATTCTGCAGTACGCACTACTTGATTAATAGCGGCTTGTAGTGTGCGTTCAATGATCTCTATATTGCAATGTTGGTAAAAAATTATCAAATTATCTGCATACATGCAATTTTGGACAGGAGATGGCACAGAGTTGATAACGTAGTTAATGGCTATTAAAAAAAATGTTAATACCGACCCCTGAGTGACTCCATTTTCTAGGGTATGGACTTTTGACTCTACTGTGTGAACTCTAGTACAGAAGGTACGTTGCGAAAGGAATTGTTTGATGAATGTCGATAAGTTGCCTTTAATGTTCCACTCGTTCAACGTTTTTAATATATTAAAATGCCGTGTTAAGTCAAACGCTTTTTCTATGTCACAAATAATTGCAACTGTGTGCATTCTTTCCATAAAACCATTCTGTACATAGTTTTCCAAATGTACTGGAACGTCGAGGGTAGAGTGCATTTTTCTAAAACCTGTTTGTTCTTTCGCTAATAACCTGTTGAACTCTAGTGTCCATACTAATCTATCGTTCACCATTCTTTCTAGTATTTTGCTCATTGTACATGTCAAGGAGATTGGCCTGTAATTCTGGGGGTTGGATGCATCTTTACAAGGTTTTAGAATCGGAATTACTACAGAGTTTCTCCATGTGTTGGGGTATTGTCCATGTTTGTAGATATAGTTGTAGATGTCTAGTAATATTGTTTTGAGTTTACCTGGTAGTCGTGATAGCATTTCGTAGGTGATACCGTCTGGTCCAGGAGCCGAATTGGACGATTTCTTTAGCGAGTTTTCAAGTTCCTTAGCAGTAAAAGGTTCATTGTATGTATATAGTTCGTTGGTATCGAAGTTGATGTCGTATTCTTCTTGCTGTTTTATGGCAATGAACTCTTCATTATAACTGTTAGTACTACTAGCTTTTTGGAATGTTTTAGCTATCATTTCTGCTATCTCACTTTTTTGATCAATGACTTGATCATTACCTGTGATTAGACATGTAATACCAGAATTAAATAACTTTCCTTCTATTGCCCTGATTTTGTTCCATACCACAGTGACTGGTGTATTTCTTGTTATTGAACTTTTATATTCTTCCCAGGGTTCTCTCTTATTTTTCAAAATATTCGCCTAGCTTGAGCTCGGCACTTTTTGAAAGCTATTAAATTATCGATGATTGGATATCTTTTGAAACGGTTAAATGCTTTCTTTGTATCGCTGATGGCGTTTTTTACTTCGTCGTTCCACCACGGAACTCTCCGCGGCTTTATTGTACCACTTGTTTGAGGTATAGTTGATTTAGCTACTGATACTATTTTGTTTGATAGGTTGTCTACCCTTTCTTCTATTCCTAGTGAAGAATCATCCGTGAATAATTCAAAGCCTTGTTGATATGAATCCCAATCAGCTGCTCTCAATATCCACCTTTTGCTTGTGACGTGTTCCTTTCTAGGTATTGTAGTATTTAGAACTATCGGGCAGTGATCACTACTGCAATATTCATCGTGAATATCCCAGGTTAGTTTTATCGATAACCTTGGAGAAGCGAATGATAGATCTATGGCAGAGAAGGTGCCTGACATTAAATTAAAATGAGTGGGTTTTCCACGGTTTAATAATACAATGTCACAATTGTCAATCGATTGTTCTATTATTCGCCCACGAAGATCCGTTTTCGTAGACCCCCATGTTAAAGAATGTGCATTAAAGTCACCTAGGAGAATTATAGGTGGAGGAAGTTGGGCTACTAAAGATTCAATGTCGTTCAGGTTCCAATTGAATTCGGGTAGGTACACGTTACATATTGTAGCCTTAAATGGTACTTCAATTTGAACGGCTATACACTGAAGTTTGCTATTGACATTTATCTCTTTAGCATAAATGTTGTTTTTGAGATATGTGATCACTCCTCCACTAGCTCTAGTATTTCCTAAGAAATTTTTATTAAATGATTTTTATCCCCGAAATGCAACATTTTCATTTTATTTTAGATGTGTTCCTTGAATGCACATGCAGAAAGGTTTGTATTTATCCATTAAAAGCTTTAGTTCACAGTAATGCTTTCTAATACCGTTACAGTTCCATTGTAAGATATTTTCACACGCCATAATGGAATATAATACTTTGTTTATATATATATATATATATATATATATATATATATATATACAAACACTGGATAATAAATAACAAATAAAATAAATAAAACGGTATCAAACAAATAGTAAAAAATAGAAGTCACGTACACAATATAACAAAATATGTAAATAAAACATAGTTGACTAGAACAAATAAAGATTAAAAACGTTAAAATAAATAGTGTAGATTAATGCAAAATATCACAGGTTGATGAATGTAAAATATCACAGATTGGGTATCACTGATTGTTTATCACAGTGCGTCTTCTTTGGTTAAGGTCTTTCTAGACCCTCCTTTTTGCCATCCAGGCTTTCTTTTCTTATTTTTTTCTGGATCTGTAGTTTGGCTTGATTCGGATTCTTCGTCTACAGATTCTATTTCATTGTTTACTGGTGCTCTTTTTCATTTGTCATATAAGACCGAACTTTCTGGGAGAGTTGAAAATGTGTTTTTTATTTGCTCTGCTTGATTGCTTTCATTTCTAACTCCTGCAAGACTTTCTTGTACAATGTTTTTAACTAGTCCTTTCAGTTCGGGGATCAATGCAGCTACAATTTCTTTCACTTCACTTGAAGGTTTGGATTTTGCAGCTACCTCTACATAACTAAGACCTGGCTTCGGGGTTTTAATTGATTGACTAACCTTCTGCTTAGCTTCAGCATAGCTTAGTTTTTCAGTGACTTTAATAGTTTGAATTGCAACTTCTTCTTTATATCTGCGACATGATTTTGAAAGAGAGTTATGTCCATCCCCACAATTAATGCATGCAGTTTCTGTATTACATGGTGCTTCGTGCAGTGGAAGTCCACATTTACAGATTGTTATAAAACAGTTTTCTGTTATATGGCCAAACCTTTTGCAATTTCTACATCTAAGTGGAGCTGGTATATAAGGTCGAACAGGGAGCTTATGAATAGCAGCTTTGATTTGAATAGGTATCTTAGGTCTGTCAAACGTAAGTACGTAACTGGACGTGTTGATAGTGTTTCCGTTTTTAATTATGCTAATCTGTCTAACGTTTATTACTCCATCAGATTTTAAGCCTTCTTCAATTTCAGATACGGTGCTATGATTTAGGTCTTTGCAGGTAATCACACCTTTGGAATAGTTAAGAGTTGAATGGGGGTTTACAGTAACAACAAAATCTCCGAGTTTATTAGTTTCAGATAGTTTTTTGCCTGTTTAGCAGATGCAGTTTCTATTAGTAATCCGTCTTTAATTTTTTTAACCATTTCTGGTTCTCCGATTGCTCCGTTCAGTAACTTAAATATTAGGAAAGAGCTCACATTTTCAAAGTTGCCTTTATCCCTACTAACAATCCAAAACTGAGTCACAATGGCACTTCTCAATGGATTTGTTGACAAGGGCCTGAAATGACCCTTTTTCGAAGTATTGAGTGGTACTCCTTCCACATCCATTATTTGAGAGTTGGATAACTCTGGTTTGTTTAAATTTTTGGACTCCATATTGTTCCCACGAAATCCTCGAAAATAAAGGTCACCCGCAGCAGAGCCGGGTTACCACGAGAAGGCGAAAAAATACTGTTGGGGACGCCAGGTACCCAAGAGACACCGTTCGAGACCAACTAACGTATGGCCATTCATCCCTCGGCACGGTACGTGACACCTTGGATAAGCCTTTGTTAACGGAGTCAGATCTCCAAGACATGAAACAAATTACATTGGACCAAGACGACCAAAGAGACGATGACAAACGAAATGCCACGTTAGTTATTATTATTACTACTATTACTTATTATTATTACAATTATTATTATTAATTATTATTATTATTATTATTATATAGTATATTATCAAATATTATATGATAAAACATGAATGAATTAAAATTGAATTACACAAACTAAGTATATGAGATTTGTCTAAGAACATAATCTTGTTACAATGATCTCCAAAATAATGTAAGTTCATGATATTTTCTACTACCGAACTACATGTATCAACGTAATGTAAATAGAAGGTACTGCAATTGTAATGCATGATTGCAGCTACCAAGAACTTACTAAATGTATCACAACTGAATGAAGAATAAAATGAGAAAGGGTTAATGAATTTACTTATCTATGGATTGACTAATGGATTCAAACCAGTTGTGTATCACAAACACATTAATAGAATACATATATAAGATAAAGGATCAGTACTGGAAGTTTACTATTGATCTAAACTAGCATTTGCTAATTATCTAAAACCATGATTATAGTAACAAACTTAATTGAATCAGTAATAAGATACTGCAGTACGTGTATGCGGATGTGACGAAGTCCATGTAAAACGTATGGACTCGAACTTGCACTGCTTAAATTGATTCTAGGAAACCAGAACCTGGAAAAACATTATTACATATAACAAACACACACTGCAGAAAATTATTACACTTAACCTAACATACTAACTTACTACCATTTCAGTGACTATAAACTTATAATAGAATCGTAATCGTAATCGTAATCGTAATCGTAATCTAATAGTAATCGTCAATCGTAATCGTAATCGTAATCCTAATCGTAATCGTAATCGTAATCGTAATCGTAATCTAACCGTAATTAATTAATCTAATCGTAATCGTAATCGTAATCGTAAACGTAATCGTAATCGTAATCTAATCGAATGAAAAATCGAACCGTAATCGTAATCGAATCGTAATCGTAATCGTAATCGTAATCGTAATCGTAAACGTTTAACCAAACGTAATCTTAAATGAACTAATTAATCGAAAAATTCGTAACCGTAATTAATCGTAAACAAACATTAACGTAATCTAATCTAATTTATCCGATCGTAAACCTAATTAAATGAATCTAAAACCCGTAACCCGTAATTAATCGTAATCGTAATCGTAATCGTAATCGTAATCGTAATCGTAATCGTAATCGTAATCGTAATCGTAATCGTAATCGTAATCTAATCGAATCGTAATCGTAATCGTAATCGTAATCGTAATCGTAATCTAATGTAATCGTAAAGTAACCCGTAACGTAACTTCTAATCGTAATCGTAATCGAATCGTAATCGTAATCGTAATCGTAACCGTAACCGTAATCGTAATCGTAATCGTAATCGTAATCGTAATCGTAATCGTAATCGTTCGTAATCGTAATCAATCGTAATCGTAATCGTAATCGTAATCGTATCGTAATCCCAATCGTAATCGTAATCGTAATCGTAATCGTAATCGTAATCGTAATCGTTCGTAATCTAATGTAATCGTAATCGTAATCGTAATCGTAATCGTAATCGTAATCGTAACGTAATCGTAATCGTAATCGTAATCAATCGTAATCGTAATCGTTCTTAATCTAATCGTAATCGTAAACGTAACCGTAACCGTAACGTATCTTATCGTATCGTAATCGAATCGTAATCGAATTAATCGTAACGTAATCGTTCGTAATCGTAATAATCGTAATCGTAATCGTAATCGTAATCGTAATCGTAATCGTAATTAATCGTAATCGTAATCGTAATCGTAACGTAATCTATCGTAATCGTAATCGTAATCGTAATCGTAATCGTATTCGTAATCGTAATAATAATCGTAAATGATCAAATCGTAATCGTAATCGTAATCGTAATCGTAATCGTAACCGTAACCGAATCGTAATCGTAATCGTAATCCGTAATCGTAATCAATCGTAATCGTAATTTCGTAATCGTAATCGTAATCGTAATCGTAATCGTAATCGTAACGTAATCGTAATCGTAATCGTAATCGTAATCAATCGTAATCGTAATCGTAATCGTTTAATCGTAATCGTAATCGTAATTAATCGTAATCGTAATCGTAATCGTAATCGTAATCGTAATCGTAATCAATCGTAATCGTAATCGTAATCGTAATCTAATCGTAATTGTAATCGTAATCGTAATCGTAAACGTAACCGTAATCGTAAGCGTGATCTTGATCGTGATCGTGATCGTAATCGTAATCGTAATCGTAACCGTAACCGTAATCGTAATCGTAATCGTAATCGTAATCGTAATCGTAATCGTAATCGTAATCGTAATCGTAATCGTAATCGTAATCGTAATCGTATCGTAATCGTAATCGTAATCGTAATCAATCGTAATCATCAATCGTAATTTCGTAATCGTAATCGTAATTAATCGTAATCGTAATCCATCGTAATCTAATCGTAATCGTAATCCGTAATCGTAATCGTAAACGTAACGTAATCTAATCTAATCGTAATCGTAATCGTAAAGTAACCGTAATCGAACGTAATCTTATCGTATCTAATCGTAATCGTAATCAATTAATCAACTAACCGTAATCGTAACGTAACGTAACGTAATCGTAATCGTAATCGTAATCGTAATCGTAATCGTAATCGTAATCGTAATCGTAATCGTAATCGTAATCGTAATCGTAATCGTAATCGTAATCGTAATCATCATCGTAATCGTAATCGTTATCGTAATAGTGATCGTGATCGTAATCGCAATCGTAATCTTAATCGTAATCGTAATCGGTAATCGTAATCGTAATCATTCGTAATCGTAATCGTTATCATGTAATCGTAATCGAATCGTAATCTTTCGTAATCGTAATCGTAATCAATCGTAATCGTAATCGTAATCGTAATGTAATCGTAACGTAAAACCCCGTAATCGTAATCGTAATCGTTAATCGTAATCGAATCGTAATCGTAATCGAATCGTAATCGTAATCGTAATCGCAATCAAATCATATCGAATCGTAATCGTAATGTAATGTAATCGTTCGCAATCGTAATCAATTTAATCGTAATCGTAATCGTATTAAATTAATCGTAATCGTAATCGTAATCGTAATCGTAATCGTAATCTAATCGTAATCTAATCGTAATCGTAATCGTAATCGTAATGTAATCGTAATCGTAATCGTAACTAATCGGGAATCTAATCGTAATGTAATCGTAATCGTAATCGTAATCGTAATCGTAATTAATCGTAATCTAATCGTAATCGTAATCGTAATCAAACGTAATCTAATCGAATCGTAATCGTAATCGTAACGTAACGAATCGAACGTGAATCTTGAATCGTATCGTAATCGTAATCGTAATCGTAATCCAAACGTTATCGTAATCGTAATCGTAATCGTAATCGTAATGTAATCGTAATCGTAATGTAATCGTAATCGTAATCAACCAATATAAATCTTTCGGATTGTATCGTAATCATCGTAATCTAATCGTAATTTTAATCGTAATCGTAATGTATAATCGTAATCGTAATCTAATCGTAATCTTAATCTTAATCGTAATCGTAATTAATCGTAACGTAATAAGTAATTCTTAATCGTAATCGTAATCGTAACGTAATCCCGTATCGAATCTTTGAATCGTAATCATTGAATCCATCGTAATCGTAATCGTAATCGTAATCGTAATCGTAATCGGAATCGTAATCGTAATCGTAATCGTAATCCCGTAATCGTAATCAAATTCGTATCGTAATCAAATCGTAATCTAATCGTAATCGTAATCGTAATCGTAATCGTAATGTAATCTAATCGTAATCGTAATCGTAACCGTAATCGTAATCTTTGTCGTATCGTAATCGAATCTAATCGTAATTAATCTAATCGTAATCGTAATCGTAATCGTAATCGTAATCACAATCTAATCGAATCGCAATCGAATCGAATCTAATCAATCGTAATCGTAATCAATCGTAATCGTAATCAATCGTAATCGTAATCGTAATCGTAATCGTAATCGTAATCGTAATCGTAATCGTAATCGTAATCGTAATGTAATCGTAATCGTAACGTAATCGCGCAATCTAATCGTAATGTAAATCGTAATCGAATCGAATCAAATAATCGTAATCGTAATCGTAATCGTAATCTCATCGTAATCGTTATCGTAATCGTAATCGTATCGAATCGTAATCGTAATCGTAATCGTAATCTAATGTAATCAATCGTAATCGTAACCGTAATCGTAACGGATCTTAATCGTAATGTAATCGTAATCGTAATCGTAATCGTAATCGTAATCAATCGTAATCGTAACTAACGTAATCGTAACGTATCTAACTAATCGTAATCGTAATCGTAATTAATCGTAACCCTAACCGTAATCGTAATCGTTATCGTAATCGTAATCGTGATCGTAATCGTCATCGTAATCGTAATCGTAATCGTAATCGCAATCATAATCGTAATCGTAATCGTAATCGTAATCGTAATCGTAATCATCATCGTAATCGAATCGTTATCTAATTGATCGTATCGTAATCGCAATCGTAATCTTAATCTAATCGTAATCGTAATCGTATCGTAATCGTAATCAATCGTAATCGTAATCGTAATCGTAATCGTAATCGTAATCTAATTTCGTAATCTAACCCCTAATTGTAATCGTAATCGTAATCGTAATCGTAATCGTAATCTAATCGTAATCGTAATCGTAATCGAATCGTAATCTTAATCGTAATCGTAATCGTAATCGTATTCGTAATCGTAATCGTAATCATCATCGTAATCGTAATCGTTTGTAATGTAATCGTATCGTAAACGCAATCGTAATCTTTTAATCGTAATCGTAATCGTAATCGTAATCGTAATCGTTTAATCGTAATCGTAATCGTAATCGTAACCGCAATCGTAATAATCGTCAATCGTATCAATCGTAATCTAATCGTAATCGTATCGTAATCGTATCGTAATCGTAATCAATCGTAATCACAATCATAATCGTAATCTAATCGTAATCGTAATCGTAATCGTAATCGTAATCGTAATCGTAATCATCATCGTAATCGTAATCGTTATCGTAATAGTGATCGTGATCGTAATCGCAATCGTAATCTTAATCGTAATCGTAATCGTAATCGTAATCGTAATCGTAATCGTAATAGTAATCTTAATCGTAATCGTAATCGTAACCGTAATCGTAAGTGCGATCTTGATCGTGATCGTGATCGAAATCGTAATCGTAATCGTAATCGTAATCGTAATCGTAATCGTAATCGTAATCGTAATCGTAATCGTAATCGTAATCGTAATCGTAATCGTAATCGTAATCGTAATCGTAATCTAATCGAATCGTAATCGTAATCGTAATCGTAATCTAATCTAATCGTAATCGTAATTTAATCGTAATCGTAATCGTAATCGTAATCGTAATCGTAATCGTAATCATTCGTAATCGTAATCGTAATCCAATCGTAATGTAGTCGTAATCAACCGCAATCCAAAATCGATCTTGATCGTATGATCAAATCGTAATCGTAATCGTAATCGTAATCTTAATCGTAATCGTAATCGTAATCGTAATCGTAATCGTAATCGTAATCGTAATCGCAATCGTAATCGTATTCGTATTCGTAATCGTAATCGTAATCGTAATCGTAATTAATCGTAATCGTAATCGTAATCGTAATCGTAATCGTAATCGTAATCGTAATCGTAATCGTAATCGTAATCGTAATCGTAATCGTAATCGTAATCGTAATCGTAATCGCAATCGTAATTGTAGTCGTAATCGTAATCGTAATCGTAAACGTAATAGTAATCGTAATAGTAATGGTAATCGTAATCGCTATCGTAATCATAATCGTAATCGTAAGCGTAATCGTAAACTTCATCAGAAATCGTAATCGCAATCGTGATCTTAATCGTAATCGTAAACTTGCTACCATAGCAGTGACTATAAACTTACAACAGAACATAATTATCTAACAAGAAAAATTACGTACGCTGTAATATTTTATTTTAATAAACATGGTAAACAAACATTGGAATCGTATCCATCGTTATAAACTATACCTACGAATTATAAAACCTACAAGACTCTAAACATTTAAATTACTAGACTATTAACTATTATGATATAACAACCGTAACCGTATAATCGTATGTAATCGCAATCGTAATCGTAATCGTAATATGTAATCGTAATCGTAATCGTAATGTGTATTCGTAAGCGTAATCGTAACTGTAATCGTAACTGTAATCGTAATCGTAATCGTACATCGTAATACGTAATCGTAATCGTAATCGTAATCGTAATCGTAATCGTAATCGTAATCGTAATCGCAATCGTAATCGTAATCAATCGTAATCGTAATCGTAATCGTTAATTACACAATCGTGAATCGTACAATCGTAATCGTAATCGTATCATCAGTAAAATTCGTAACGTAATCGTAATACGTAATCAACGTAACGTTATCTTATATCGTGATTATAGATCGTAATCAAATCGTTTAATCGTAAATCGTAATGCAATAGCGTAATAACGTAATCACGTAATCGTAATCGTAATCGTAATCGTAATCGTAATCGTAATCGTAATCGTAATCGTAATCGTAATCGTAAACGTAATCTTAATCTTAATCGTAATCGTAATCGTAATCGTAAGCGTAACCGTAATCGTAAGCGTGATCTTGATCGTGATCGTGATCGTAATCGTAATCGTAATCGTAACCGTCATCGTAATCGTTATCGTAATCGTAATCGTGATCGTAATCGTCATCGTAATCGTAATCGTAATCGTAATCGTAATCGTAATCGTAATCGTAATCGTAATCGTAATCGTAATCGTAATCGTAATCGTAATCGTAATCGTAATCAGTAATCGTAATCGTAATCGTAATCGTAATCGTAATCGTAATCGCAATCGTAATCTTAATCGTAATCGTAATCGTAATCGTAATCGTAATCGTAATCGTAATCGTAATCGTAATCGTAATCGTAATCGTAATCGTAATCGTAATCGTAACCGTAATCGTAATCTTGATCGTGATCGTGATCGTAATCGTAATCGTAATCGTAATCGTAATCGTAATCGTAATCGTAATCATCATCGTAATCGTAATCGTTATCGTAATAGTGATCGTGATCGTAATCGCAATCGTAATCTTAATCCTAATCGCAATCGTAATCTTAATCCTAATCGTAATCGTAATCGTAATCGTAATCGTAATCGTAATCGTAATCGTAATCGTAATAATCGTAATCGTAATCGTAATCGTAATCGTAATCGTAATCGTATCGTAATCGTAATCGTAATCATAATCGTAATCGTAATCGTAATCGTAATCGTAATCGTAATCGTAATCGTAATCGTAATCGTAATCGTAATCGTAATCGTAATCGTAATCGTAATCGTAATCGTAATCGTAATCGTAATCGTAATCGCAATCGCTAATCGTAATCGTAATCGTAATCGTAATCGTAATCGTAATCGTAATCGTAATCGTAATCGTAATCGTAATCGTAATCGTAATCGTAATCGTAATCGTAATCGTAATCGTAATCGTAATCGTAATCGTAATCGTAATCGTAATCGTAACGTAATCGTAATCATTAATCGTAATCGTAATCGTAATCGTAATCGTAATCGTAATCGTAATCGTAATCGTAATCGTAATCGTAATCGTAATCGTAATCGTAATCGTAATCGTAATCGTAATCGTAACCGTAATCGTAATCGTAATCGTAATCGTAATCGTAATCGTAATCGTAATCGTAATCGTAATCGTAATCGTAATCGTAATCGTAATCGTAATCGTAATCGTAATCGTAATCGTAATCGTAATCATAATCGTAATCGTAATCGTAATCGTAATCGTAATCGTAATCGTAATCGTAATCGTAATCTTAATCGTAATCGTAATCGTAATCGTAATCGTAATCGTAACGTAATCGTATCGTAATCGTAATCGTAATCATAATCGTAATCCGTAATCGTAATTAATCGTAATCGTAATCGTAATCGTAATCGTAATCGTAATCGTAATCGTAATCGTAATCGTAATCGTAATCGTAATCGTAATCGTAATCGTAATCGTAATCGTAATCGTAATCAATCGTAATCGTAATCCCCCCCCCCCCCCCCCCCCCCCCCCCCCCCCCCCCCCCCCCCCCCCCCCCCCCCCCCCCCCCCCCCCCCCCCCCCCCCCCCCCCCCCCCCCCCCCCCCCCCCCCCCCCCCCCCCCCCCCCCCCCCCCCCCCCCCCCCCCCCCCCCCCCCCCCCCCCCCCCCCCCCCCCCCCCCCCCCCCCCCCCCCCCCCCCCCCCCCCCCCCGTAATCGTAATCGTAATCGTAATAATCGAATCGTAATCTAACGTACGTAATCGTAATCATCGTAATCATCGTAATCGTAATCGTAATCGAATCGTAATCGACTAATCTAATCGTAATCGTAACGTAACGTATCGTATATCGTAATCGTATCATAATCGTAATCGTAACGTACGTAATGTACATCGAATCGTAATCGTAATCGTAATCGTAATCGTAATCGTAATCGTAACCGTAATCGTAATCGTAATCGTAATCGTAATCGTAATCGTAATCGTAACCGAATCGTAATCGTAATCGTAATCGTAATCGTAATCGTAATCGTAATCGTAATCTAATCGTAATCGTAATCGTAATCGTAATCGAATCTAACGTAATCGTAATCGTAATCGTAATCGTAATCGTAATCTAATCGTAATCGTAATCTAATCGTAATCGTAATCGTAATCGTAATCGTAATCTATCGTAATCGTAATCGTAATCAATCGTAATCGTAATCGTAATCGTAATCAATCGTAATCGTAATCGTAATCGTAATCGTAATCGAATCGTAATCGAATCGTAATCGTAATCGTAATCGTAATCGTAATCGTAATCGTAATCGTAATCGTAATCGTAATCGTAATCGTAATCTAATCGAATCGTAATCGTAATCGTAATCGTAATCGTAATCGAATCGTAATCGTATCGAATCGTAATCGTAATCGTAATTATCGTAATCGTAATCGTAATCGTAATCGTAATCGTAATCGTAATCGTAATCGTAATCGTAATCGTAATCGTAATCGTAATCGTAATCGTAATCGTAATCGAACCGTAATCGTTCAATCGTAATCGAATCGATCGAATCTAATCGAATCGTAATCGTAATCGTAATCGTAATCGTAATCGTAACGTAATCGTAATCGTAATCCAATCTAATCGTAATCGTAAACGAATCGAATCTTAATCGTAATCGTAATCGTAATCGTAACGTAACGTAATCGTAACGTAATCTTAATCGTAATCGTAATCAATCGTAACGTAATCGTAATCGTAATCGTAATCGTAATCGTAATCGTAATCGTAATCGTAATCGTAATCGTAATCAATCGTAATCGTAATCGTAATCGAACGTAAGTAATCGTAATGGTAATCGTAATCGTAATCGTAATCATATCGTAATCGTAACGTATCGTAATGATCGTATCGTAATCGAATCGTAATCTTAATCGTAATCGTAATCTTCTAATCGTAACTTAACTAAGTAATCTAATCGTAATCGTAATCTTAAGTAATTACGTAATCGAACTAATCGTAATTAATCTATGTAATCGTAATAACAATCGTAATCTAATCGTAACGTACTACCGTAATCGTAATCGTAATCGAATCTATCTAATCGAATGTAACTAATCGTAATCGTAATCGTAATCGTAACTAATCGTAATCGTAATCGTAATCAACAACCGTAATCGTAATCGATCAATTGAATCGTAATCGTAATCGTAATCGTAATCGTAATCGTAATCGTAATCGTAATCGTAATCGTAATCGTAATCGTAATCGAATCGTAATCGTAATCTAATCGAATCGTAATCGAATCGTAATCGAATCGTAATCGTAATCTAATCGTAATCGTAATCGTAATCGTAATCGTAATCGTAATCGTAATCGTAATCGTAATCGTAATCGTAATCGTAATCGTAATCGTAATCGTAATAGTAATCGTAATCGTAATCGTAACCGTAATCGTAAGCGCGATCTTAATCGTGATTGTGATCGTAATCGTAATCCTAATCGTAATCGTAATCGTAATCGTAATCGTAATCGTCATCGTAATCGTAATCGTAATCGTAATCGTAATCGTAATCGTAATCGTAATCGTAATCGTAATCGTAACGTAATCGTAATCTAATCGTAATCGTAATCGTAATCGTAATCGTAATCGTAACGAATCTAATCGTATTATCGTAATCGTAATCGTAATCGTAACGTAACGTAATCGTAATCGTAATCGTAATCGTAATCGTAATCGTAATCGTAATCGTAATCGTAATCGAAGTAATCGTAACCGTAATCTAATCGTAATCGTAATCGTAATCGTAATCGTAATCGTAATCTATCAATCGTAATCGTAATCGTATGATGTGATAATCGAATCGTAATCGTAATCGTAATCGTAATCGTAATCTAATCGTAATCGTAAATCGTAATCTAATCGTAATCGTAATCGTAATCGTAATCGTAATCGTATCTAATCATAATCGTAATCGTAATCTACGTAATCGTAATCGTAATCGTAATCGTAATGTAATCGTAATCGTAATCGTAATCGTAATCTAATCGTAATCGTTAATGAACTAACGTAATCGTAATCGTAATCGTAATCGTAACTAATCGTAATCGTAATCGTAATCGTAATCGTAATCGAATCGTAATCGTAATCGTAATCGTAATCGTAATCGTAATCGTAATCGTAATCGTAATCTCGAATCGTAATCGTAATCGTAATCAACGTAATCGTAATCGTAACGAATCGTAATCGTAATCGTAATCGTAATCGTAATCGTAATCGTATCGTAATCGTAATCGTAATCGTAATCGTAATCGTAATCTAATCGCAATCGTAATCTAATCGTAATCGTAATCGTAATCGTAATCCGTAATCGTAACGTAATCGTAATCGTAATCGTAATCGTAATCGTAATCGTAATCGTAATCGTAATCGTAATCGTAACACGTAACCGTAATCGTACATCGTAATCGTAATCGTAATCTCATCGTAATCGTAATCGTTAATCGTAATCGTAATCGTAATCGTAACAATCGTAATCTTAATCGTAATCGTAATCGTAATCGTAATCGTAATCGTAATCGTAATCGTAATCGTAATCGTAATCGTAATCGTAACCGAATCGTTAATCTGATCATCGTAATCGAAATCGTAATCGTAATCGTAATCGTAATCGTAATCGTAAGAATCGTAATCAAATCGTAATCGTAATCGTAATCGTAATCGTAATCGTACTCGTAATATCATCGTAATCGTAATCGTAATCGGTATCGTAATCTAATCATCGTAATCTAATCGAATAATCGTAATCGTAATCGTAATCGTAATCGTAATCGTAATCGTAATCGTAATCGTAATCGTAATCGTAATCGTAATCGTAATCGTACGTAATCTTCGAATCGTAATCGATCAATCGTAATCGTAATCGTAATCGTAATCGTAATCGTAATCGAATCGTAATCGTAATCTAATGTAATCGTAATCGTAATCGTAATCGTAATCGTAATCGTAATCGTAATCGTAATCGTAATCGTAATCGTAATCGTAATCGTAATCGTAATCGTAATCGTAATCGTAATCGTAATCCAAAATCATAATCGTAATCGTAATATTCGTATCGAATCGTAATCTAATCGTAAAATCGTAATCGTAATCTAATCGTAATCGTAATTTATCGTAATCGTAATCGTATAATCGTATATATCTGATCGTAATCGAATCGAATCAATCGTAATCGTGACCGTAATCGATAATCGTAATGTAAGTAATCGTTAATCTAATCGTAACGAATCGTAATCGAATCGTATCTAATCGTAATCGTAAGAATCGTGATCGTAATAATCGTATCTAATCTAATCAATCGTAATCTAATCGTAATCTACGTAATCGAATTAATCTAACAATAATCGTAAGTAATGTAATCTTAATCGTAATCGTAATCAAATCAATCGTAACGTAATCAATCGTAATCGTAATCGTAATCTAATCGTAATCGAATAATCGTACAAATCTAAACGTAATATAATCGAATCGAATCGTAACGTAATGTAATCTAATCTAATCAATCAACGTAATCGTAATCGAATCGTAATTATATCGAATCGTAATCGTAATCGCCTTTTATCGTAATCGTAACGAATCGTAAATCGTAATCGTAATCGTAATCGTAATCTTAATCGTAATCTAATCGTAATCGTAATCGTAATCGTAATCGTAATCGTAATCAATCGTAATCGTATTCGTAATCGTAATCAATCGTAATCGTAATCGTAATCGTAATCGTAATCGTAATCGTAATCGTAATGTAATCGTAATCGTAATCGTAATCGTAATCGTAATCGTAATCGTAATCGTAATCGTAATCGTAACTCGAATTGTAATCGTAATGTAATCGTAATCTAAACGTAAATCGTAATCGTAAGGTAATCGTAATCTATGTAATCTAATCGTAATCGTAACGTAATCAAACTCATCGAAATCGTAATCGAATTAATCTTAATCTTAATCGTAAACTGTAATGATCTTAAACCCAAAACTAATTATCTAACAAAAATTACGTACGCTTAATTATTTAATAAACGTAACAATTGGAATCGTATCATCGTTTAATTAATATCCTAATTAACCACAAGTTAACCATTTAAATGTAACTAATTATGAACAACGTAACCGTAATTAAATCGAATGTAATCGAATCGTAATGTCGTAATCGTAATCAAATCGTAATCTAATCGTAATCGTAATCGTAATCGTAATCGTAATCGTAATCGTAATCCGTAATGTAATCGTAATCGTAATCTTAATCGTAATCGTAATCGTAATCGTAATCAATCGTAATCTAATCGTAATCGAACGAATCGTAATCTAATCGTAATCGTAATCCAATCGTCAATCGTAATCGTAATCGTTAATCGTAATGTACGATCTAATCAAATGTAATCTAAAAAAAAAAAACGTAATCGTAATCGTAATCGAATAATCGTAATCTAATCTAATCTAATCGTAATCGTAATCGAATCGAACGTAATCTATCTAATCAATCGTTTTAAAAATCGTAATTAAAATTGGTAATTTAATCGAATCGTAATCGTTAATCGTAATCGTAACGTAACGTAATGTAATCGTAATCGAATCGAATCGTAATCGAATCGTAATCGTAATCGTAATCTAATCGTAATCGTTTAATCGTAATCGTAATCGTAATCGTTCAATTTAAAATCGGTTAATCGAATTTAAATCGTAAAATGTAATCAATCGTAACGTAATTAATCGTAATTAAAAAATCGTAATCGTAATCGTAATCTAATCGTAAAACGTAACGTAATCGTAACTAATCGTAATTAATAATCGTAATCTAATCGTAAAAATTTTCGTAAAAAAAAATTAAAACTAAAAAAAATTTAATTAACGGAAAATTACAAACTAATTTAAAATTTTAATTTTTAAACTTAATCAAACAAGAACTAAATTTAAACGTAACATTAAAAACTCGAATTTTTTTTAAAACCTAAACAAACCTAACCAATTTAATTAAAATTTTAAGAAAAAAAAAAAATTAAAAGGAATGTAATGAACCCCAAAAAAAATTAAAAATTCGTTGAACTAACCACAATTAACCCAAAAAAATTTCGTAATGAATATTTTCCCCGTATGAACGAATTTAATCAAATCAATCGTAATCGAATGAACCCGGTAATTTTCCTAATCTAATCGTAATCGTATCGTAATCGTAAAACCGTAATCTAATTTGTCTGAATTAATGGTTTAATCGTAATCGTAATTAAGTAAAACGAATCGTAATCTTCAATTAATCGTAATCGTAAAACGGTTAATCGTAATCGTAATCGTAATCGAATTAATCGTAATCGTAATCGTAACGTAATCTTGTTTTGAAAAAAAATCGTAATCGTAATCAAAACGTAATCTAATCGTAATCGTAATCGTTTAAAATCGTAATCTAATCGAACGTAATCGTAATCGTAACGTAATCGTAATCAAAACCCGTAATCTAATCTAATTAACGTAATCGTAATCTAATCGTAACGTAATCGTAATCGTAATCGTAATCTAACAACGTAATTTGGTTAATCGTAATCGTAATCGTAATCGAATCAATCTAATCTAATCGTAAAAAAATCGTAAAATCCCCAAAAAAATCTAATCGTAATTATTAATTTTAATCTAATGAATCGTAATCGTAACGAATCGAATCAATCGTAATCGTAATCTAATCCAAAAAAAAAAAAAAAAAAAAAAACCGGTTTCGTAATCGTTTAAAACGACGTAACGTAATCGGTTTATTAATCGTAATCGTAATAACTAATCGTAATTAATCATCGTAATTTAAGAATCGTAATCGTAACGAATCGTAATCTTAATCGTAATCAATCGTAATTAAAAAACAATTAATCAAATCTTCCCAAAAAAATCGTAACGTAACGTAATCGTAATCTAATCCAAAAAAAAAATTCGTAATCGTAATCTAATGTAATCGGGAAAAATCGTAATCGTAATCTTCGTAATCGAATCGTAATCTAATCAATTAATCGTAATCGTAATCTAATCGAATCTAATTTTTTTTTAATCATCGTAATCGTAATCTAATCGTAATCTTTTCCCGTAATCGTAATCGAATCTAATCGTAATGTAATCGTAATTTTCCCCGTTTATTATTTTAAAAATCGTAATGTAATGTAATCGTAATCGTAATTTTCCCGTAATCTAATCTTGTAACGAATCGTAATCTAATCGTTCGAATCGTAATCTAATCGTAACGTTCTTCTAAAAACGTAATTAAAATTAACGTAATTAATCGTAATCGAATTAACGTAACGTTGTAATTTTTTTTAAAAAACTTAAAAAATTTTTTTTTTGTAATTTAAACTAATCTAACGAATTAAAAAATTAAAAAAAAATGAATTAAAACCCTAATTTAGCAATCGAACCGTAATCAATCGAATTATAATCGAATTAATCGTAACTAATTAATCGTAATCGAATCGTTTAAAATCGTAATTAACATGGGAAAAAACGTAATCGTAATCGTAATCGATAATCAACGTAATCGTAATCGTAACGAATGTAATCTAATCGTAATGTAATCGTAAAATCGTAATCGAATCAAATCGCAATCAATCGTAATCGTAACGAATCTAATCGTAATCGTAATCGTAATCGTAATCGTAATCGTAATCGAATCGTAATCGTAATCGTAATCGAATCGAATCGTAATCGTAATGTAATGTAATCGTAATCCAATCGTAACCGAATGAAACCGATCATCATGTGTAAATCGAATCGTAATCGTAATCGTAATCAATCGTAATCGTAATCGTAATCGTAATCGTAATCGAATCGTAATCGTAATCGAATCGTAATCGTTTAATCGTAATCAATCGTAACGTAATCAATCTAATCGTAATCGTAACGTAATCTAATCTTAATCGTAATCGTAATCGAATCGTAATCGAACCGTAATCGTAACGTAATCTAATCGAAATCGTAATCGTAATCGTAATCGTAATCGTAACGTAACCCCGTAATGTAATCGTAATCTAATCGTAATCGTAACGTAATTAATCGTAATCGAATGTAATCTAATCTAATCGTAACGTAATCGTAAATTCTAAAATCGTAATCGAATCGTATCAATCAATCGAAATTTGAATCGTTAAATTCCGAAATAATTATCAACGAATCGATCTAATTTAATCTTTAAAAACATTCGTAATCGTTCGAATCGAAATCGTAAAATCGTAATTTGTGGAACGTTATCCCGTAAGTAATGTAATCGTAATCGAATCTAATCGTAATTAATCGTAATCGAATCGTAATCGTAATCGTAATCTAATCGTAATCGAATCTAATCGTAATGTAATCGAACGTAATCGAATCGTAACCTAATCGTAATCCATCGTAATCGTAATTAATCGTAATCGAATCAATCGTAATCGTAATCGTAATCAACGAACGAATCGAACCCAAATCTAATCGTAATCGTAATCGTAATCGTAATCGTAATCGTAACCCAAATTAACGTAATCGTATCGTAATCGTAATCGTAATCGTAATCGTAATCGTAAAATTTCAACGTAATCGTCCAATCGTAACCTTTATCATAACGTAATCGTAATCGTAATCGTAATCAATCGTAATCGTAATCTAATCGTAATCGTAATCGTAATCGTAATGTAACCGTAATCGTAACAATTAATCTAATCGTAATCGTAATCAAATCGTAATCGAATCGTAATATATCGTAATCGTAATAATCAATCGTAACGTAACCTAATTCAAATCGTAATCGTAATCAATCGTAACGTAATCAATCGTAATCGTAATCGTAATCGTAATCTAATCGAATCATTCGTAATCGTAATAGTAACGTAATCGTAATTAATCTAATCGTAATCTTATCGTAATGTATCGTACGTAATCAATCGTAATCTTAATCGTAATTAATCTAATCGTAATCGTAATCAACGTAATCGTAATCGACTAATCGTAATCGTAATAAAATCAATCGTAATCGTAATGGTAACCGTAATCGTAATCGTTTATCGTTCGTAATCAAATCTAATCGTAATCGTAATACGAATCGTAATCGTAATCGTAATCGTAATCGTTCGTAATCGTAATCGTAATCGTAATCGTAATCGAATCGTATTCGTAATCGTAATCGAACGTAATCTTGTAATCTAATCGTAATCGTAATCGTAATCGTAATCTTTAATCGTAAGTAACCGTAACCGAATCGTAATGAATCTAATCGTAATCGTAATCAATCGTAATCTAATCGTAATCGTAATCTTAATCGTAATCGTAATCGAATCTATCGTAATCGTAATCTAAATTTCGTATCGTAATCCACTAATCTTAATCGTAATCGTAATCGTAATCGTAATCGTAATCGTAATCGTAATCGTAATCGTAATCGTAACGAATCGTAATCATCGATCGTAATCGTAATCGAATCGTAATCGTTTAATCGTAATCGTAATCGTAATCGTAATCAATACGAACGTAATCGAACGTAATCGTAATCTAATCGTAATCGTAATCGAATCGTAATGTAATCGTAATCGTAATCGTAATCGTAAACGTAATCGAATCGAATGTAATCGTAATCGTAATCGTAATCAATGTAATAATCGTAATCGTAAGTAATCGTAATCAATCGAATCGTAATCGTAATCTAATCGAATCAACTAACCAAACAATTGATTAACTAACCCAATCGCATTTATTATCTACGAAAAATTAACGTAACTTAATCAATTTTAATTAATTAAACAATGTAATCATTAACGTATCATCGTTGTAATAACAACTAATCTAAATTAATTAACCTAACAAAATCTAATCAATTAATCTAAGAATAAGAACTAATTAATGAACAACGTAACGTTAGGAATCAATGTAATCAAATAATGTAATCGAATATAATGGTAATCGTAATCGTATCGTAATCTAATCGTAATCGTAACGTAATCGTTTAAATCGAATCGTAATTTATCTAATCGTAATCAACCGTAATCGTAATCTTCAAAACCATAATTATCTCAATCGTACCGTAAATTTTTTTAAATCGTAAAAAATTCGTAATCGGCAATCGAATTTATAAAATCAAATCTAAAATTTTGTAATTTCCCGTAATGTAAATCGAATGTAATCGAATCGTAATCGTAATCGAATGAATCGTAATCGTAATCGTAATCGTAATCGTAATCGTAATCGTAATCGTAATTAATCGAATCGTAATCGTAACCGTAATCGTAACGCGAAACAATCGTGAGTAATCGTAATCGTAATCGTAATCGTAATCGTAATCGAATCGAATCGTAATCGTAATCGTAATCGTAATCGTAATCGTAATCAATCGTAACGTATCTAATCTTATCTAATCGTAATCGTAATCGAACTAATCGTAACGTAATCTTAATCGTAATCGTATCGTAATTATCGTAATCGTAATTACCTAATGTAATCGTAATCGTAATCGTAATCGTAATCGTAATCGTAATCGAATAATCGTAATCAATCTAATCGTAATCGTAATCAATCGTAATCGTAATCAATCGTAAACGTAATCAATCTTAATCGTAATGTAATCGACGTAATTATAATCGTAACGTATCTTATCGTAATCGATCGTAATCGTAATCGTAACGTAAAATTTAATCGTAATCGAATCTAATCGTAATCGTAATCGTAATCGAATCATAATCGTAATCGTAATCGTAATCGTAATCGTAATCGTAATCATCATCGTAATCGTAATCGTAATCGTAATGTAATCGAATCTAATCTAATCGTAATCTAATCGTAATCGAATCAATCAATCGTAATCAATCGTTATCGTAAATTCTATCAATCGAATCGTAATCTTAATCGTAATCGTAACTTCTAATCGTAACTAATAACTACAATGAACTAATTAATCGTAATCGTAAGAATTAACGTAATCGTAATCTATAATTGAAACAATGAACGTAATCAATCGTTGTAATAACATAACTAATTAATAAAACTAATCGTAACAATTAAATCATGAATGTAACGTTATGAAAGAACGTATGAATCGAATGTAATCTAATCGTAATCGTAATCGTAATCGAATCGTAATCGTAATAAATCGTAATCCTTTAATCGTAATCGTAATCGTAACGTAACGTAACGTAATCGTTTAACGTATCGTAATCGTAATCGTAATCGTAACGAACCGTAACGTAATCGTAATCGAATCGTAATCGTAACGTAATCGAACCGCAAATCGTTAAAATCATAATCGTAATCGTAATCGTAATCGTAATCGTAATCGTAATCGTAATCCGTAACGTAATCGTTATCGTAATGTATCGAATCGTAATCCAATGTGTAATCGTAATCGTAATCGTAATCGTAATCGTAATCTAATCGTAATGTAATCGTAATATAATCGTAACGTAACGTAATTAACGAATCTAATCGAATGAATCAAATCGTAATCGTAATCGTAATCGTAATCGTAATCGTAATCGTAATAATCGTAATCGTAATCATCATCGTAATCGTAATCGTTATCTAATGTAAACGTAATCTAATCGAATCGTAATCTTAATCTAACGTAAGAATCGTAACGTAATCAATCAATCGTAAATCTAATCAATCGTAATCGTAACCGTAACGTTTATCGTAATCGTATCGAAATCTAATCGTTCGTAATCGAACGTAATCGTAATCGTAATCGTAATCAATCTAATCGAAAATCGTAATCGTAATGTATCGTAATCGAATTAATCGTAATCGTAATCGTAATCGTAATCGTAATCACGTTCGTAATCGTAACGTAATCTAATCTTAATCGTAACGTAATCGTAATCAATCGTAACCGTAATCGTAACGTGAATCTGAATCGTAAATGAATCGTAATCGTATCAAACGTAACCGTAACGTAATCTAATCTAATCGTAATCGTAATCGTAATCGTAATCAATCGTAATCGTAATCGTAATCGTAATCTAATCGTAATCGTAATCGTAATCGTAATCGTAATCGTAATCGTAATCGTAATATCTAATCGTTCGTAATCGTAATCGTAATCGTAATCGTAATCGTAATCCAATCGTAATCTTAATCGTAATCGTAATCAATCGTAATCGTAATCGTAATCGTAATAATCTAATCGAATCGTAATCGTAATCGTAACGTAATGTAATCAAAAATTAATCGTAATCGTAATGTAATCAATCGTAATCGTAATCGTAACCATCAAATCGTAATCGAATCGTTTTAATCAATAAATAAATTTGACTTAAATCCGAACATAAATCTAACGAATCGTAATCTAAATCGGTAAAAAATTTTCCCGTTGATCCTAATCTAATTTTCCCGTAATTTAAAAATTAATCGTAACCTAATCGAATGTAATCGTAACCGTAATCGTAATCGTAATCAATCATCATCAATCGTAATCGTTATCGTAAAGTGATCGTGATCGTAATCAATCGTAATCAATCGAATCGTAATCGGTAATCGTAATCGTAAACGTAATCTTAATCTTAATCGTAATCGTAATCGTAAGCGTAACCGTAATCGTAAGCGTGATCTTGATCGTGATCGTGATCGTAATCGTAATCGTAACAACCGTAACCGTAATCGTAATCGTAATCGTAATCTAATCGTAATCGTAATCGTAATCGTAATTAATCGTAATCGAATCAAATCTAATCGTAATCGTAATCGTAATCGTAATCGTAATCGTAATCATCATCAATCGTAATCGTTATCGTAATGTGATCGAATCGTAATCAATCAATCTTAATCGTAATCGTAATCGTAATCTAATCGTAATCGTAATCGTAATAGTAATCGTAATCAATCAATCGTAATCGTAATCGAATTAACAATCATAATCTAATCGTAATCGTAATTAATAATCGAACGTAATCGAATCGAACATCATCGTAATCGTAATCGTTATCGAAAGTATCGTGTCGTAATCGAATCGAATTTAATCGTAATCGTAATCGTAATCGAATCGAATCGTAATCGTAATGTAACTCGTAATCTAATCGTAACGTAATCGTAACGTAATCGTAATCGTAATCGTAATAATCGTAATCGTAATCGTAATCGTAATCGTAATTAATCGTAATCGTAATCGTAATCGTAATCGTAATCGTAATCACAATCAATCGTAATCGTAATCTAATCGTAATCGTAATCGTAATCGTAATCGTAATCGTAATCGTAATCTTCGTAATCGTAATCGAATCTAATCGTAATCGTAATCGAATCGTAATCAATCTAATCGTAATCTAATCGTAACGAACGAATCTCCAATGTAAACGTATCAAATCGTAATCGATCGTAATCGTAATCTTAATCGTAATCGTAATCTAATCGTAATCGTAATCGTAATCGAATCTAATCGTATCGAATCGTAATCGTAATCGTAATCGTAATCAATCTAATCGTAATCGTAATCTAATTAATCGTAATCGTAATCGTAATCGTAATCAATTGTAATCGTAATCGTAATCGTAATCGTAATCGTAAATTCGTAATCGAATCGAATTTCGTAATCGTAATCGTAATCGTAATCTAAACGTAATGTAATCGTAATGTAATGGAATCGTAATCGTATCGTAATCATAATCGTAATCGGCGTAATCGTAAATTCATCAAAATCGTAATCAATCGTATCTTAATCGTAAACGAAACTTGTAAGTGACTATAAACAAAGCATAATTATCTAACGAAAAATCGTACGCTGTAATATTTTATTTTAATCGTAAACAAAAAACCAATCGTTTATAACACTAACCTCAATTTATAAAACCTACAAATCTCTTTAATATAGAATAAGGAACTGTTATAAAACAACCAAAATAAATCAATTTAATCGAATCGTAATCGTAATCGTAATTTAAATCGTAATCTAATCGTAATCGTAATCGTAATCGTAATCGCAATCGTAATCTTAATCGTAATCGTAATCGTAATCGTAATCGTAATCGTAATCGTAATCGTAATCGTAATCGTAATCGTAATCGTAATCGTAATCGTAATCGTAATCGTAATAGTGATCGTGATCGTAATCGCAATCGTAATCTTAATCGTAATCGTAAACTTGCGTAATCGTGACTATAAACTTACAATCGAACATAATTATCGTAATCGTAATCGTACGCTGTAATATCGTAATCGTAAACAAACATCGTAATCGTTATCATCGTATAACACTAATCGTAACGAATTTATAATCGTAACACATTTAAATATAGAATAACGAAATGATTATCGCAACCGCAAATCAATCGTAATCAATCGTAATCGTAATCATCATCGTAATCGTAATCGTAATCGTAATCGTAATCGTAATCGTAATCGTAATCGTAATCGTAATCGTAATCGTAATCGTAACCGTAATCGTAATCGTAATCGTAATCGTAATCGTAATCGTAATCGTAATCGTAATCGTAATCGTAATCGTAATCGTAATCGTAATCGTAATAGTAATCGTAATCGTAATCGTAATCGTAATCGTAATCGTAATCGTAATCGTAATCGTAATCGTAATCGTAATCGTAATCGTAATCGTAATCGTAATCGTAATCGTAATCGTAATCGTAATCGTAATCGTAATCATCATCGTAATCGTGCGTAATCGTAATCGTATCGCAATCGTAATCTTAATCGTAAACTTAACCATCGTACTAATCAACAGAACATAATTATCGTAATCGTAATCGTACGCTGTAATATTTTAATCGCATCGTAAACAAACATTGGAATCGTAATCGTTGTATAACACGTAATCGTAATTTACAAAACCGTAATCTAATCGTAATCGTAATCGTAAGGAACTGTTATCGAAAACAATCGTAATCGTAATCGTAATCAAATCGTAATCGTAATCGTAATCGTAATCGTAATCGTAATCGCACCGTAATCGTAATCGTAATCAATCGTAATCGTAATCGTAATCGTAATCGTAATCGTAATCGTAATCGTAATCGTAATCGTAATCGTAATCGTAATCGTAATCGTAATCGTAATCGTAATCGTAATGGTAATCGTCATAATAATCGTAATCGTAATCTTAGTGGTAATCGCTATCGCAGTCGCATTGCAATCGCAATCGCAATCTTAACCGCATAATTATATTGTTACGTGATTAACTCACTTAGTGTTTACTATATATCTATTGCTTATGTATATATTTTCTAGTACATAAACTTTTACGCAAGTTGCAGTGTCGAGTATCTTATTTGTTTAAAGATATAAATAAGTAATCATTGTCCCTTCATTTCAGATTGAAACACCTTTAGTCAGTTCTTGACCACACTTCTGCAAAATTCAAATGGCATTTATTTATTCATGCCGTTTCTTTCAAAAATTAATCAATGTTTGGTTGGTTATTAACCCTGTCCCATTATTATCAAAGTAGTAAGCTTATTCGCGACTAATGTAACAAACGTTTAAATGACTAAACATCAATTAGCGTTGTTAATATTTTCACGTTTACAACTTTATTTACCAGTAAGTTATTTATTACATTGGATTTAAACAAATGAGCGTAATTAAACGAATTTTACCTTGAAGTTCATTAGTTTCTTCTTAGATATATTATTTAATCCTAAAGGAAGGTACAATGGACGTCGAATGCTTGTAACTTACACAAGTATTTATTATTGGAGTTTATCCGGGTTCTATTCCTGTAATGAAGCACTAAATTTATTTTAACAGATTTTTGGTGGTTTCAAATGCGTTGTCATATCTAGCAATTTGCTCAATAACTAGTAATACATGTCATCTTGCTCGTAGTTGTGATATTAAAATAATGACATCAGCATACTTGAGTATAAAAAAACTAAAACTGCTTCTAAAGTTTGACTATGAATGTAATCTAATAAATCTCTAGAAATAGTGTTGATTTACTACTATGGGGTTTCATCTAGTAAGAGCCAGTTCAATCAGCGATTATTTAATGTTTGCTACACATTTACATATGACTAGTTACAATGGAACGTATTTTAAAATAACATTGCTGTAATCCATGACCACCTTGCACAAAGCTTCCTCTATCTGTGGTTTACCTTCGTTGAACAAAACATCCCAATTTTCATTAAAAACTTTATTTATTGCATCATTGATTAACTTCTGTCCCGTTATATTTTCCAGGTTGATAACCAGTAATTCTGGATTAACTGTTGTATTACAGTGTGTAAATTTCGGATGGTCACCATCAACGTTTTTTGAGAAATCCCCCTTTAAACTCAACCAGATTGTGGTGTTTTCTGTAACAATCGTGCATTATTACACATTTATTGCATTACAGTAAGGATCCTACTGAAAGACATGACACTGTTTCCTCTACCATCAATGTTAAATAGCAATATTGAACCAAATATGTGATATGTCGATACCGTTGGAATTTCTTTAAGAGTAAGTACAATCGAAATTTCACACTCTTCACGGGTAATATTTGCACTACAAAAACAATGTTTGATTAAAACCAGCTGCAATAACTGTTTTTTTACTTGACTTCTTGAATCACTCCTTGAGAGGCATCAACATCAGTATCAGTAAAATCAAAAGTTGCAAGTTGTAGGTGGAATGTTAGTTTATCTAGCCTTAACGGTGCTATTGGAGGTACATTAATATCCGGAATTCCTGTAGAAACAATATGATGAAATTAATAAATGCAAAGACATGCAAACCATCTTTTAACTGAAGTAGAGCACTTTGCACAGCTTCCTTCAAGCATACGTTTACATTAGGAGCAAAAAGATCACATATTTTAAAATTGTCGGCTGAAATTCAAAATCTATTAAAGATGTTTGAAGTAGAACACACTTAAATTCTTACGCAGCTTTTGGGAGATAGTAAAATATACTAGACACGCCAGTATTACATAAACCTCCATAATTTTTAACTTAAATATTACGGGTTAATCCGTGCTGCATTTATAGCAATCTTCATTTAATTATCTTAATTAAGCATGAATAGAAAACATAACACGCATAGTCTACATGGGAATGATAATTGTAAAAACTGACTATAGTTAATTAAATATAAACTTAGAAGATAATACCTAACCACATTCTTACTTTTTATATGTTTTAAGGACTTTAATTGTTCGCGAATTTAACCTTTAAATATCATTGCATTCATTTCACCATTATCACACAACAAAATACTTATCTTTTTTGGGTATTTTAAATCATGCAATCTAACGCTTACAGTTATCTTCGTCAGTAGTAATATCTATTAAAATTGTTAAAGATGTTGAAAACAATTTTGTCAAAGTTGAAAAATTAAAATTTTAACAAAATTTTTTACATCTTTAAATAGATATTACTACTGACGAAGATAATTGTAAGTGTTATCGAAACGTTTAGTTAGTATAAGTTAAAAAACAACATTAAAAACCCAAAAACGATAAGTATTTTGTCATTGTATTAATACTATAAACGAAGGCAATTCATTGTGGATGGTATGATTTCACTAATTTTAAGATCAAATGCCATCTTCTGACTAGTATACACAAATCTACCTCTTGAAAATAATAAAAAAAAACTACCTCACTAATAATTACCGTCCTAATCCTGTATTATGAAAAATTTTGTATCATTATGGCCTAATAGTACAATAATGGATTAACAACGGCATATTAGTGACACATAAATGCATATTTTGCGTTGTATATAGTTTGATTACTTCTGAAACTCATCAGGAACATAAGTAAAGGATTCCAAGTTTGAGATCAAAGTAGTGAAATCAAGTTTTAAATAACAAAATGCGATTTAGGTTATCAAAAAGTACTGTTCATTGTATTATTAGTAATCTCTAAAGTTAAATCATATAACTCTCCCTCTTCTCCTCTCCTCTTTCTGTCTTCTCTCTGTCTTGTTCTGTCTCCTCTCCTGTCTTCTCCTCTCCTCTCCTCTCCTCTCCCTCTCCCTCTCCTCTCCTCTCCCTCTCCCTCTTTTTCTCCTCTCCTTCTCCTCTCCCTCTTTCCCTCTCCTCTTCTCCTCTCCCTCTTCTCCTCTCCCTCCCTCTCCCTTCTTCCTCTCCTCTCCCTCTTTCCTCTCCTCTCCCTTTCCCTCTCCCTCTCCTCTCCCTCCTCTCCCTCTCCCTCCCTCCCTTCCCTCTCCTCTCTCCTCTCTCCCTCTCCCTCCCTCCTCTCCTCCCTCCCTCCCTCTCCTCTCCCTCTCCCTCTCCTCTCCCTCTCCTCTCCCTCTCCCTTCCCTCTCCCTCTCCCTCTCCCTCTCCCTCTCCTCCCTCCCTCTCCCTCTCCTCTCCCTCCCTCCCTCTCCCTCTCCCTCTCCCTCCTCCCCTCCCTCCCTCTCCCTCCCTCTCCCTCTCCCTCCCTCTCCTCTCCTCCTCTCCTCCCTCCCTCCCTCCCTCCTCTCTCCTCTCCCTCCCTCCTCTCCCTCTCCCTCTCCCTCCCTCCCTCCTCTCCCTCCCTCCCTCTCCTCTCCCTCTCCCTCCCTCTCCCTCCTCTCCCTCTCCCTCTCCCTCCTCTCCCTCCCTCTCCTCCCTCCCTCTCTCCCTCTCCTCTCCCTCTCCCTCTCCCTCCCTCTCCCTCTCCCTCTCCCTCTCCTCCCTCCCTCTCCCTCCTCTCCCTCTCCCTCTCCCTCTCCCTCTCCTCCCTCTCCCTCTCCTCTCCCTCTCCCTCCCTCCCTCCTCTCCCTCTCCCTCCCTCTCCTCTCCCTCTCCCTCCTCTCCCTCTCCTCTCCTCTCCCTCCTCCTCTCTCCCTCTCCTCTCTCTCCCTCTCTCCTCCTTTCCCTCTACCTCCTCCTCCTCCTCCCTCCTCCAATTTTCTCTTACTCCTCCCTTTCCATATACTTTAATTTTATTGTCTCGACATTTATAATAGTAATAATATTTATTAACAATTTATGAAAATTTAAAACTAGCAATACGTAACGAGAGGTAAAATATAGCATCACACATTACATATAACAATCGTAGGTCATAAACAAGCCCAAGTTCTGCAAATAAGTATTCTCTTGCTACTCTATATCTTGCTACTAAATATCAATTACCTCCTAGTTATTTAAAGTTACATTTATGTATTCATGGTTTATAAAAGGAATTCCTAGAACTGAAAACCTTTTAAATTTAAAATACTATTTGTGTATTAGGTATCTGTTAAATAGTTTAATGGTTTCTACATTCAGTTGTGTACTATTATTAACCGAACCAGTTCTGTTCATGTAGATATAAACTAATAAATGTCATTATCCAATCTGAAAGACATAGGACTCTTTGGTAAGCCATCCATTAATTTTATTGCCTTGTTTGAGTATAAATAAGCTTTCGGCTTGTTAAGTCTAATAATGTGTTCGCTGAAATTAAGCGATTCATCGATTATCAATCTCAAAAAGATCGTTGGACAGTAAGATTGTGTAGAAATAGCTCTGCAGGGATGACGGTTTCTTTATAATTATTAAAGGAAATAAAATTTGTTTTCTCAACATTTAATTTCAGTTGATTATTTTTAAATTCTTCATTCGTAGAATATGAAAATGCAAATGCAGTGTCATCCGCGTGCATAGTTAAATTATATATTTCCAAGAATGTTAAGTCGTTTATAAAGATCTTAAAAAGTAATGGACCTAGAACTGATCCCTGTGGAATTCTTGTTAGCACAATTTTGTATCAGAGACGTAGTTTATTTCATTATGGTTTATAGAAACATAATGTTTTCTTTTAGTAGATACGACTCAAACCATTTTAAACCACTCTAACACGGTAAAGTTCAGGTTTGCGCAATAAGCTAATTGCTCACCGATTCGAATTTTTGATATGAATCAAAAATTCTTAAACGGTTTAATGTAATAGGCCTGTAATTGTTTATATTTACATTTTCAAGAATACTCAACACTTTATGCATGAAGGCATAGACGATAAAATGATTGATTGATGAACTGACTAAGGATCACATAAAAATGCTTTAAGAATAAATGGTATTTCATCTAGATTATTATTTAAATTTGTTAATTACCATAGCAACCTCATGTGCCGTAGTGGAAAGATGATATTATTAAGACCAATAACAATTTTTTGTTAAGGAAGGAAGGGACTACTGAAAAATGTAATAAACTTATTGACAATAATATTTGGGTCATTTGTGATATGTCGCTACTTTTGAGTACTATTTCATTGAAGGATAATATTTACTCAAACCTTTTATTTCAGCTTTAGGTTTAAGAATTTATAATGTTTTATTCGATTTGCTTTTTTAGCCAATTTGAAACCTTAATGTTCACTTTTATATTAAAAGGTATGTAGTAAGCGTTGATGTTTGCAAGATAACTTAAGCCCTTTTGTTAAATGACTTATCTCTTCTATTTTGTACAAGAGGAAGGTAATACGTAAGAAAATGATGTAACATTAATTAATGAAGGTAATGAACAAATCAAATATTAATAGGCTCAAGCGAATAAATAAACTTTGTTGTATTTTGAATGAAACGAGATAAAAACATTAATTCAAATTTGTTAATTACGCCTATTGCTCTATAATCTGATAAGTCGAATACATACTTTACACAAAATTTAATTTAATATATATATATATATATATATATATATATATATATATATATATATATATATAGATATATATATATATATATATATATATATATATATATATATATATATATATATATATATATATATATATATATATATATATATATATATATATATATATATATATATATAGGTGCCATAGAAAAAAAGTGCCATGATATAACACTAAAATAAGAAAAAATATAAACTAGGTCAACTTGTTTAAAAGATATAGGGTGTTGTTTAATTATTTTTGTTTTTTTAATATCTTTTGCAATGATGTAATAAGCGAAATTTTGTATAATCTTTTCAGAATTCAAATATGACCTTAGTTCTTTATTACTGAGGGCGCCACATACAGGTTTTCATCTTGTTTGAATCACCCAACTTTTGCCTTACACTGTATGTCATTTTCGACTAGAAAATTTGTTTTATATTCTCTTTCCGAAAGGTACCTATACCTTATTGACATAGGACAATTTATAGAAAAATATCCGATGGATGCAAATTATCATAACTTATTTGCAAAAAACAAACAATTAAAAGAAATTAAAACTAATTGAAGACACCAAATTTTGTCCTTGTACCTGAATACATTTTCAATTCTTCTTCCAAGGATTGGCATCTTTGAAATATTCCTGAGTTATTACGGAATATCAGGATTCCATAATTTATCCATAGTTGCTCTTCATTATGTATTTCTACAGAATAAACATCATTTTTCATGAATAAAATGAAAAATCGAAGGGATTAAGGTCACTACGAGTTGGCCAGGGTACAGGTCCCTCTCGACCAATCCACGTATTTCAAATATAAAAATTTAATCGAGAAAGTGAGCTGGCGCGCCATCATGCATGTAACGCATTCTACCAAAATACCAACATCCTCTAATATGTTTATTCTCCAAGAAATTTCGATAGTTCACCTGTCAATCGATACAATTCAAAAAGAATTATACACACATTAATAAAACAATTCTAATTACGGTTTGATTAATTTTCATCACTCAATGGTGCATATTATATATTCAACAAACCAGCTTCATCAGTAAACAAATTGAAGAAAAAATACATTTGCAACCATTTAAATCAAAATGAGGAAGACAGTTATGTTCTAATAGTGAATGAACCTTTTAAATTATACTGAAGAAGTTGTACATTGAAAATTTGTCTAACTGATTCACGGTTAACATTTCACCGCTGAACTTGTTTTCCTGGTGCTTGTTCTATTATTTTCTACCATGCGTAAAACAGTTTCTTCGTTTCGCGCAGTGCGACGAGTTCTGAAATTCCACTATTAACGTTTTTTTTAAAGGGCCATCTTCAAACGTACAATGTAATAAACGTATTATGAAATATGCCTTAATGGATATCTTTCTCACACGTTGAGCTTCGGTTTGATCTAGCTGATTATGTCTATATTCTTCAAAGTGTATTGAACCATTTTTTGAAAGTAATTTTGAAAACCATAAGAGAATCAATGAAATTAGTCATAAAGAAAATACAACAGGACAATAAATTATGACAAGCATACATTTCGTTTTTTAAATTACCTGTTATTTTCAACTCAATAGTATATATTAATTTGTGTTCTAAAATAACTATACTTTAAATAATATTGTTATTATGTTTTAATTTAACATCTATCGAAATTTTATATCTAATGTTCGAACATTATTGAAGATGTTTCATTGGACATTGAAGAACTTTATTTGATGATTAGTTCATTTTTTTGGTAAAAAATTTTTGAAAGGATTTGAAAATAGGTGGATTTGTCGTTTTGTAATATAATCACTGATCTTCAGTAATACAAGAACAAGGTCATACTTGAATTCTGCGTGATAAAAGTATACAAAATTTCGTCCGCATTGTAAGAAGATATTAAGAAAAACAAAAATATTAAACTTCAACATATATCTAAACGAAGATAGTGTTTTGTTCATAGGAACATTAAATGATACATATATATATATATATATATATATATATATATATATATATATATATATATATATATATATATATCAACATTAAAATTTCAATAACTACCCGCTTGTGATATATTATTTAAATCTCTATTAATTGCGAATACAGTGATGCATCGTTTTGAAATGGTTGATTTGACAGAATTTTGTGAAAACTAAACGTTCATAAACCAACGTGCGTAATATACACAAATGCCCTGTTTCTTATTTTATGTATTACATACCTCGTCACCTGTTTTTAATGATGTGTCGATCAATTTACAAAAAGTCACAAATAAACAGTTTCAGCAAATAAACAAGATCTATTTAATGTACTGCTCAAAATGATCACCGTTAATAAGCAATAATGCAGCCTGTTTTCAAGTTCTGTTCGAACAGTACTCAAGACACGCTGTTATTAATCGGCATTCTACTACAACTCTGACATCAGTTCTAGTGTTTCAGGCTGCGTAGCGTATCGTGATTTTAAATGGTACGAAAAGTCCAAAGGGGACAGATCCAGAGAGCTTGGTGGCCATTCGACGATACCTCTTACAATCAATGAGTAGGTAAGATTGGAACTTCTACACCACATTCCAAGGCCCCACAATTCCAAGGCCACAATAGGTCCCACCGTACCAAAGTCAAAAAGCGCAATGTTTGACCTAATTACATATCATTACTACAAACCCAAGGTCACAAACCCCGCTTTCCTGTTCCACAATTACAAGGCCATCCGTGACCTATCGCGCTTCATGTTCCACACAATTGCAAGGTCATCACTGTGACCTACTTCATATCACGTTCATGTTCCACAATTACAAGGCCATCCGTGTGACCTACGTATCCTTAACCACCTGGTTGCCACTTGTAGCCCAAGGCCATCACTTGTATGTTTTTGTCCACTTGTATGTTTTTGCTCACCCACACTTTTACCAATAAAAAAGAAAACGATATGTTAATATATTTAATTCATGTAGAAATAAAAACATGTACAAATGTAATCAGATATATGATTTTCTTTAAATAAAACACTTTAGTTTAGTACAATAGAAGGTCCACTTCCGTTTCATTACATCTGCGTGGAATAGCTGAGCATACGTTATGCCCATCGTAATGTTCCTGTAATATTGTCAGCTGGCTTATCGTTTTATTCTAATCACATATGAAACATTCAACCATGTCGTTAGATGTAAAGGAGCCGCAATTTACAAAAGAAAAAAAATTAGATAAGAAATGAAAAATTTGTAGAATCAAAGTTAAATGTGATCTATAAAATGAAGATTGTTAATTTACTATTTGAAATAGCAATAAATAATACAAATTCTAGATCGAGCAAGTTTGAAATCTAATATTTCTTTATAACATATGTAGGTTTGAATAAAAAAACGGATAAAACTAGTATTTGTTATAAACGATAAGTATTAGAATAATTAATAATGTGTCTGTGAGAAAAAAAAGTTAATAAAACGTGTTTTGTTTGAAATTCAAAACACTCTCACGAATTTATAGTATGAACCGGTCAAGATGTTTACAAGAAAACAAACACCCCTTTAGCAACAAAAAACGACTTCCCTGCATTCCTGGATGATGATTCAAAAGAAACAAAGACAATTAGAATTTCTAATAATAGAAAGGTCTATAGAGGCCTTAGGTTTGTTGAAATCAGTGAAAGATTTAGAATCATCAAAAAGTCAGAATCAAATGTTATTTGATACATGTCAAAGTTGAAAAATAAATAGCGTTTTATTCAATATCTTCGACTGTTTCGAAATAATTTCATGAAATTTTGTATTTTTTGGGATGACAACCAAATCTTTTGTAAAAAGTGAAGTTGTTAGAGCAATAATAAGAAAATAAAAATATTGTTGTTAATAAAAAGAATAAAACAGTGATTTTAGTTTTTAAATTGCTCTAGACTTCAATTTTAAAAACTCTTTTTAGCAGAAAGATAGGAAGATCGATTTTAGTAAATGGTAAGTGTACACAAAAAATTATGATTTAATTAACTGAAATGGTTTATCTAGACCACAACTAAATGAAAACATTACAAATACATACGAAATTTCATGATTATTTAAACATAGATATTGAAGAAAACAGATTTTTTTTTAACTAATGTATTTAAACAAATTAGACCATGTACATATGAACTTTTGCTTAATGACATTAGTATTTTAATTATAGCGGATTAGATAAGAATAATAAAAACATTTTTTCTACTAAATTTCCTTTTCTTTAAGAAAGAAAGAATAACGTATAAATATAATAAAAGAGTTTTTCTTAAAAAATATGAAGTGTAAATTTCATGAAAGATAAGTTGCTAAAACACAAAAGACACTTTTTCAAATTATAGCAAAAACAGTTTGTTATTAGACAAGACCGATAACCAGTTATATATGAAAAATGAGTTCTGTGTAATAGATTTTAATAAGTACTACGTATACTTACGTAAGAAATAAATGGTATTCAACATTAAACATATTAGAAAAAAACAATTAGATTAATACACAAATAATGGTAAAAAACAAATTTATAAATGAAAACTAAATATAAAGTGTATTTATAAGACCGCATGTCTTTAAAATACATTCTATTTAGTTAATTACATAATACAAAGTAGATAAAAAGTAACACTAGTTTACCATATTATTACTCAATTTATGCATTCTTAACCTTCATTGGTATAAAACAGATGCATTTTGCTATGAAGACATATATTTGAAACAAAGTGTTCAATATGCAATAAACAATTACATAAGATATATTATTTAATATGATCTTACTATATATGCACATGTATTATTTTTAATAATTCTGTGATATATGAATAACGGTGCTTGAATCGTGAAATCAACTGTCTTTTTATTTTTTTTTGATAGATATTTTTAAAAACAATTGAAATTCATGTATGACAACAGATTATTCATTAAATTTCAAATCTAGTTTAAATTTTATAATCAATTTTGCTTAAGCATTTTACATAGAAATTCTTTATGCTAAATATTTCTAAATACCTAATTGTAAATTTGTAAAGTGTTATATATAAATTTTAGATTTGAAGTTATATAAATAAAATGTTAATTTTCTATGTAGTTGAATTAATTTTCAATTCTATTACTGTAAGATGGATCGTAAAGCAGCTATACAGATAATTTCTAGTTCTCTAAACATTTTCATTGTTATTATGATAAAGTAGTTGTTTTTTTTTGTTTGCAATTTCGAATTGACTTTTTCTATGGTTGTAATCCTTGTTATGTGATAATTTTTTATACTTAGATTGTTCAAAATTTCGCATTCTAAACGCAACTATCTTGTATAGGTAAATATTTTTTCTAAACTTTAAAGTTTAACAAAATTAAGTTAATTTTTAGTTGTAATCCCAACTAAAGTTGAAAAAAATAACTTATAATTGGCCTATCCGAAATATGTAATTTAGTTTATTAAAATTTGCTTTGTTGTATTGCGGTATATATATTTTATGTATAAAAGAATCATTGTTTCAACGTAATGATTGAACCAGAGTGATATATTGCTTAATATGTAATGAGATATTTATACTTATTCTGTTTAAATGGAAAAGGTAAATATTTATGTATATTCAATACCTCTGAAGTGTCTCGTAGTAAATGTGAGTTTAGGATATTTTGTTTGTGGGGTAAAAGAATTATTAATATCACATTTGTGAGCGTGAGGTGTGCTTATGACACTGAATATTTTTTTTATATTTTTTTTATTTTATTTTTTTTTTATTTTTTATCTTTTTTTCGCGCGTGCAGATGTGCTTATGCACTTTACGTTTACGTTTCCAATATGGTTATATACGGAATGTGTAAGGTTGAATAAACATAGTTACGGTCACCTGATGTTCTAAATAAGAACCTCCCAAAGCAATGCATATATATATATATATATATATATATATATATATATATATATATATATCCGTAATAGTTCTAGTTACCAGTTAATCTCTAACTTTGTAATTGCACGCTTTCAGAGTTCTACTTCAAACCATCAAACCAACTTGTCTGCAATGCAGTAGATTTTCACCATATTCACATATTTTGTCTTAAACTATATTGATATACTTCTTTACAGGTGAAAGTAATGTTCAATGTGAATCTCAAGAAATTTTCTCGAAAGGATTCCCTACTGACATCAAAAACACAAGGCTGGATGTCAGTATCTACCCCACCATCTGGCATTCAGGAGATTTTGTTGCAAAACCAAACCACAGGGAGCAATGTGGTGCAAGGAATCACTTCCGACGATAACAAAGCAGTACATAGACAAGTTACTGATTCTTTTGCGCAACCAGGACCATCTGGGGTAAGCTATGCGAAGGATAATGCGAAACCCGGACCATCAGGGTTGAGCAACTCAAGGAAGCGGAAGTCTGACCAATGCGATGAACCGGTACATAATGGTGAGAGTGTGCACTGCACTGATTGTTCAATGGATGTACCTAGGTATGCGTTCAAGGACACCTCAGAAGCAATAGGCATAAAGCAAATGTATGTTTGCTTGTCGATACTGGGGTTGAAGTGATTCGAAATGCGTTTAAACAACGCATTGTGTCGTACCGACTGTCACCATGCAATACATACTGATGTGTCCACCTTTATGGCAGACGTTAAAGGAACGTATTGAAGGTAGTACAAATCAGTTGCAGAAACACTACTCATTAAAATGTAATGTTGAGCTGTTTGGTTTATACTTTTTGAACAGTAGGAAAGCACAGAACTGAAATCCTTTCAGACTAAGTATGATATTCTAAGTGTAGGGACGGTTTAAAATTTTCCAAAGAATAAGTGAAATATTGGATGCAAAGCAATAATTTCAACATAAAGATTCTGGTAAGTGTGAGTTATGACTATTGGTGTAATCGATTAGTAACAACTGTTTTAGGGTGGTCCCTGGTGAATTCGTTATAGAGGTAAACCTGCTGAAATTTTTTCCCACGGGTTCATCATATGGCTGTCCCCCCGAAATCCACATAAACACGCCATAGTCAATGTAAAAAAATTAAAATTGCTGCTTTGCATGGGCTGTTGTATCGGCACTAGTGACACCAGGGCCCCGGGACAACTCTTACCCTGATTTCCAGACGTTATTCAACTGGAATGGTGTACAGTTCCCTGTTAAGCTGACGAATATTTCAACGTTTGAGACCAATAACAAATTTCCATCAATGTTTATGGGTTAGACGATACGTATCGTGATGGTCAGCGTGTCCGAGGTAGTGGGGCCTCTTATACCAAAGCCAAACAGGATTTGTTAATTTATTATTAGTCAGTAACCAAACAGATATCAGCATTATGTATATAAAAATTTTCTCGTTTACTTAGCAACCAAATCCCGGCGGAACGGAGCAATTTTTTGTGATGCATGCTTGTATTAAGATCCGAGGAGCAATTAACCCGCCACGTTACATGACTGTAACTTCGTAAAAAAAATTACCTGACTTAAACAAAAAAAAATAACCGGGAATTCCGGAAAATATACTCGGTTTCGGAACAAGAAACAAAGGTTTCTAATTTAACTGTTGGGGGGGTAATTCAGGGGAATATTTATAAGACGACTGGAAAGTGATGAAAACGGATATATAATGAACATTTCAAAGCTATTGTTCCAATGACACCATTAACGGATGAACAAAGGTTACGTATGAACGCAGTGTATGTTGTTACATATGCGGCAAGCACTTTACGGGCGATCCGACAAATCCGAAAGTACGAGATCACTGTCACGTTACTGGTAAGTATCGTGGTGCAGCACATTCAACGTGTAACTTAAACTATCAGGTACCTACATTTCTCCCCGTTTTCTACATAATCTCAGTGGTTATGATGTTCACCTGTTCATTAAACAGTTAGGAGTGAAACGGAAGAAATTACCGTACTTCCTTTAACAGTGAAAATATATAACGTTTGGTAAGCCATTTTGTTGATGAAATGTAAACAGTCATGGTATCAGGGAAAAGAAATACATTAATTTACGTTTCGTCGAATTTAGATTCATGGCTGCATCCTTAGATACTCTATCTCAGAATTTATCAGATGATCAATGTATGGGGTACGGAAATATTTTAGTAATGATAGCGACTTTTAGTGAGAAAGAAAGGTAGTTTCCCTTATGGCGTAGACAGCTTTAGTAAATTGAACGACGTCACGGTGCCATCATATGACAAATTCTACGATAAAATGGGATGCAAATATTTCCGATGACGAATACTGTCGCGTTCTACTGGTATGGGATCACTTTAAGTGTAATACACTAGGTGATTATGCTGATATTTATTTAAAATCAGATGTGTTGTTATTGGCTGACGTGTTTGAAAACTTTATTATGTATGGGTGTGTATTTAGAACCTGCACAGTATGTCACTTTGCCTGGATTGGCGTGGGATGCCATGTTGAAATGTACGAAAGTAGAGCTAGAATTACTGACGGATATGGATATGTATCACTTTTTAAACAAGGTATTCGGGGTGGAGTGAGTACTTGTATCAAGCGGAGAAGCATTAATAACGAGTTTGTTCCAAACTATGATCCTAAACAACCGAAAGTGTTTTACAATATTTAGGCTACGAATTTATAGGCTGGGGAGGCAATACCTGAGGGTTTATGTGGTTACCTCAAGAGGAAATTCACTTTGACGTATTAAGATTGATGATGACGGATGTTGGATTTTAGGAGGTTGATATACATTATCCCCAATCTGCATGACGAACACAACGATTATCCGTTTTGTCCTGAAATGATCTGCGCACCACATTCCCAGGAGGAGAAGTTAATCCCTAACCTGTGTGATAAGACCAACTACGTTATACATTACCGCTATTTAAAACAATGTATAGAGCATGGCTTAATTGTTACTCGTATTCATAGGGTTTTACGCTTTCGTCAGAGTCCGTTAATACCATACGTAGACCTTAATACAGCTCTCCGCAACACAGCACAGAACAAGTTCGAAAAGGATTTCTATAAAATTATGAATAATGGCGTGTTTGGTAAAACAATGGAAAATGTCGATAAACGAAGAGTTATTAAACTGTTAACACATTGGGAAAATAACGGTCGGGGTAGGTCTAGCACGGTACGTTGCAAAACCGCAATTTAAAAATTTTATTCAATTCACTGAAAATTGTTTGCGGCGGAATTGTCGAAACAGGTAGTTACGTAGACAAACCCGTCTATGTCGGATTCAGTATTTTAGATCTTTCCAAAATTATAATGTATCGGTTTTTTATGATATCTTACGAGCTCATTATGGCAAGAATGTCACGTTGCTCTATACTGACACGGATTCTTTGATTGTTGAGATAGTAACTGATGATATGTACACAATGCGAAATAATTTAGACGAATATGATACTTCCAACTATCAAAATGAGTTGCATGGTATTCCTACGAATGCTTCCGTCGTTGGACGAATGAAAGATGAGTACCAGGGAAAGCGATTCAATATTTTTATGGTGGGATCGAAGTCATACTGTCTGAAGCTTGCTGATAATAAGGAAAAAGCGAAAATTAAATATTTTATTAAAAAGTGTTGAAATATTAAAATTATAAATTAAATATAACCGAAATGAAAAATTGCCTTGTGTTATCGATCAACCTTCAATGGAATTGGAAATGCTGATCCTTTGAGCGAACTATTGCAGGTTGCTAAGCAAATGAATTTATATTAACCGGAAGGAAGAAGAATAGTTTGGGTACTGACACTTGCTAGTTTCTTTACTATATTCTCCCATAATGAAACTAATATTAATACTAATTTGTATTCCTTTAGTTGTTTAACATATATTAATATTATGTACTAATTTTAAAAAATATATTATACAAAAAATAAAATAAAATGAAATTTATTTACTATTTTTATTAAAAAATGTTACAAGACTTATTGCATTATATATTATATAAAATGATAATTACCAAAGCAAGTGACATAATGATTTACAATGAAAGTAACAAACGGGTTGCATAGCAGGAAGAGGTGGACTTTCCTCAAGTTCAATAACAGGCTGGGTCACAAATTTTCTGATGTAATCTGCTTTCTCTGCCCTTGACATAGACAGAATCTGTTGGCTGAATCAATCTCTCGAGCATTCTTCGAAAGTGGTGTGGTGGTTATACCCTTCTTCCCATTTAATACAGTTATTAACCAAGTTTGACGACGATTCTCTGCATCTAACGTATGCCAGGGATACGGTGATTTAAAAATAAAATGGGCAATTTGTTTCCCATTATAAATGGCGAGTTCTTTTGGTATAAAAGCTTTTGAAATTTTAAACCCTTGTACATCGACTATGACGGACATTGTATTACAACTGTCGTACTGCTTTGGTTAACGCGTTTATGTAACTAAACGATCGTGGAGTATAACACAGTATGCTGTCGTATTATATTTTGCCGTTTCAAACTCCACCGAAGAACTACTGCTTTAGAGTGCAATGCTTTTTTGATTTGAGCAATCTACGACAATCAACGGTGCAGCTGTGGTAAATTGCGAAGAGTAATGGTTGCCATCTCTTTGGTAATACGACATTTGGAATTTAAAACATTTTCAAGAAAAGCAATTGTTATCATAATTAACGTTGAGATTGTCATACGGATAACGATCCGTGTTCAAAACACCGAATATTATTTAGTGCACATTTATCGAATCTGCTCGTATCTTGCATAACATTATTTTCTCGCCCAGTTTGAAATCCTATAATAATGTATCTAGGTGTTTCTATACTAGTAGATGTTTTGATTGCCCATGTATGCTTATCTGTTGCTGGAACGGCGGGATATATGTGGGTTTCCCAACTTCTAAATGCTACTGGCGTATTTACATTTTATCAATGTATTTCGTTAACGCCAACCTCCTCTGCTAATGCTGGAATGATTGTGAACTTTCCAATATATCTTATCTATGTTAATTTTAATGCCTTCTACAGTTGAAATTACTGCGTCGGTATCAATGTTACTACGAATTAATACCAGTTCTTGTCTAATGTTCAAAATCACTTTATTGTAATCTTCCAAAAGCCAAAAATTTAAAGGTATACAAAATTAAAGTATCCTTGAGCATTTGTTAGTGTACTGTTTGATGTAGGAAACCAACCTGCATTTTCAAGGGCGAGATCATTGGACGTCAATGATACCAATCCTTTCATTGTCGACGTTAATCCTACTTTCGTTACGGAATCTACCACTATTCCATTCATTTCATATCTAATTTCACTGAATAAAATGCGATACCGTTATTAACGAACCTTTGAGAGACAGTACCATCCTGACGTAATAATCGTCCCCTACGTTAACATAGCTTTCGGATGGTAGAGTGCACATGTCTTCCTGAATGGGTATCCTGATTTCATCATTGTTTTCAAATCTGGTAGTATATGGCTGATGGGTGTGCAGTTCGGAATTAACGATAGCATTATCAACGACAACTTTTTCATTAACGTTTAATATAATCATTGTAGTACTGTAAAGCCGAGACTTTCCAATAATGCTTTGTTCTGCGGTGTCAATGCTTTGGGCGCTGAACGCTTACTGACTGTTACCTTTCCACACTTTAATCTTTTATAGTTTGTTTTGCTCTGGTTACATGCACATGTGTTTAGCGTCACCATATTTTCTTTAAATGTAGTCCTATCGTTATGACTTCCCGTTAAAATTGACGAGATCTCCGTCTTGGTCTACTATTTTAAGTGTTATTGTCGAAATGGTAGATGTATTGATAGGTAGATAGATGACATATTGAGGGGACTCTATTATTATATACCCCGCTGGTACACTGAGAAAGAACTGATGAATTATTGTGATGTTTCACCATTCTTAAAACTACCACTTGTTATATTGCACTCGATAATTAATGAGTTAATTTTGATAATGTTAATAGGATTATCAGAGGTATGCACTTTCTGAGCCTGGTAAACAGTTTTATTAAATCCCATAGGTCCTATCGAATTTTCCACATTGAAGTTAATGGGGTTGCTTTCATACTTGCTTTCATAGTATTATTATTCGCTTGTTATAAATGCTCTCGATCCTTTCACTGACTCATTAATATATTTATTCACATCCGCGATTTCGTATGATCGTGGTGGAATTGTAATTTTATCGTTTCCAAATACGAGTTGGTTATTCTTTGAAGTAACATTCTGTATAGTATTGAAAAATTCAAAACTAGTCAACCCCATTACATAGTCCGACTCATTCTCAAGAAAAATCGGTGGATTAAAGGTTGCTTGCAAGTACGAGCAGTCACATAAAAATAGTAAGACTAAATGACCGCAGTTGTATGTATCAAAATCTTGAACCTTGGTAAAGTTATACTCAATTGTGTTTCTGCTACCATCACTTTTAAAATAGTGGAGTAATTCAAAGGGTGGTTTAATATGTCCATTATCAAAATATGTAATTGCCTGTTACGCTTAATGTAAGCTGTCCAGTGTGTACCCTTGTTATTTTGATCATCCAGATTCACAATACCACATTCATTCGCATGGATTCGTTTGGGTTATCTGATATTTTAAAATTATTTATTTTTAATTATAGAATTTTAATTTTTGAATTTTGTTCATTAAATTTTAATGTAACTTTTTGTTTTTGAAATAATTGATTTTTGTAGTTTTTTATTTGAAGTTACAACATTTTGATTTGTCATTATTTGCACTTTTCAATTTTTGTACCAAATTTATCTGTCATTTGTTTTTGTCTAACCTTTGTTTTTCATATGGACGCCATCTTAATCACCTTTTAGGATGTATCAAAAGAGAATAAAAATTTAAACCCTTGCAATTTATCTGTTTTACTTTTAAATTTTCTAACTTTGTTTTTGGAGCTTTTGGATTTTTACATTATCGAATGTTTTTAACACCTCTTCTAAATGTATTCATGATATGTGTAGAAAATGTTTTGGGAACATTTAAATGTTTTATGATAGTTACTATTATCTTTTGTTTTTATTTGAAATTTTACAATTTAAATCTTTGTATAAATTTTTCAAAATCCATCCTTCTCAAGGTACTTTTCAATTTTATATTTTTTAAATTTTTGATAAAAGTAAATTGATCATGTGATACATCGCTGAAAAGGTGATTACTATTCGATAATGTAAAAATCCAAGATGGCGCCCATTGCAATGTTAGTTATGTATTTCAAAACAAATGACTTAATTTTTGGACTTTTTAAAATTGTCTTTGAATGTTAAATAATGTACAAACAAAATTTTAACTTCAAAAAAACTACATAGTAGAAATGCACAATTTTGTTTTCTTCAAATTTAAAACAAAAATTACTTCAAATCTGACTTTTAATGATGATAATAAAATTCTCTAAAACTTTATTTAACCGACATTTACTTCAATTTAAAATATAGCAAACATGCAGCGAATCAACACTGTATATCCCTCTAAAATAGAAATTTAATTGATCCACAAATTTTGATAGTTCAACATTACTTAAGGGTGACGTTAGCTTTAGTGGGAGTTTTTGAATACGGTTGTAAATATATACCTAATCGTTTATATGGCTTTATATAAAACCTTTTAATGAGCTATTCCATTGCTTGGTGTTTTTGGTTTTTCTAACGTTTTTGTCGCAGCTTTTGCGTCAGTTGGCTTTTACTGAGCACCGCCACTAGAGACCCTAAAGCTCCTAATTAAAAGAAATAAGAGGTATGAATCCCCACGTTTTGGTATTAATATTCTGCTCTTGGGTGACATAATTTTTTTGTGTTTTAGAGCGCTAAGGCTTGCTGTATTGTCGATTTTAAAGATGATCAATTTACCACCAACACGACGTCCTAGAAGAACTTTTGTTAAACGAAATTGCTCTGCGAGAATGCTTCCTTCGTCGTGATTTATTTCCCATTAATTTCTTTTTGTCCTTCCGTGATTTGCCACCCATTCCCATTGTCCGTTTTCCTTCATTATACCAGCTATGGTTAAGCAGATTTTTAAAGGGCGTCAGAACGAAATCTATTTCTTTTTTGTTGTAAAGTCTTATCGGATATGTGTCGTTAGATCGTTTGACTGGGAGGCAATATCGTGTTCTTTTTAACAAACCGCCCCTTCGTTTTTCCCCCCCCCCAAAAAAAAAAAAAAAAATCCGTTTTTCCTTGCGCGAGTAACTTTTAAAGTAATTCCTACAAATAAATTGGTATATGAACCCAACGGGTTTTATTAATTAAGTTTAAAAAATTACCTTTTTTGACATTACCCTTCAAGGACACTACCTAAAACCCTTTACAAAAAAAGGATTCGTCGGACCATCCGGCTGTGGAAAAACTGATGATTAACTTATTAGAACATCCAAATGGTTTTTGAAAATGTCACATATTGCAAATTTTTACCAACGAAATACCAGTACCGGGGTTACTGGAAAAAATTAGTTATTTCGAATACAGGATAATAGTGATGTTATACCCCTAGTGAGTCCGAAAATTAATAATGATTTTTGATTAGATGTCATAAACTGAAATAATGATTGTTTCTATCTTGTCAAACGTATTCTCAATTCCAAAACAGCTTATACGTGATAATTGAATTTACTTGTTCTTTTTAACAAGATCACACTAATCCAAAGATGATGATGACGTTAATGTGATATGTTATTTGATAGATTTAAAGACTTGTGTTTGTTGCTGGCGTGATAAATTCGATTTCTTGTGATTGACAAAGAAATGATGTTAATAACGGTCTTACCGTAAGAGATTTGACTGTTTCATTGCAGATAAAAATTCTAGGACTGTCAACGTACATCGTAATGGAGGACCTCTTAGTACAAGAATTTTGGTGCTCGCAAGATGAACAGAAATATTAGTTTGAAAGAAGATATTGCACTTACAGAACGTGCAATGGACACATTAAATACCCACAACCATTAAAACAATTAATTATAAAATGATGGTTCTCTATCAAAGTAACACCTTACCCAGAAATCGGAAAAAAGTCCATTGCACTAAATGAAGTATTTTTCAATACACCGAAAACCCTGAATACTAAGGAGGGGTACTATTGTTCCTGACACCATTAGATCTGTCAGGAATCTGTAATTGTTGATGTCACAATGACGACGAGGGAAATTTACTTTCAACAATTGAAATCGGAACTACTATGCTGGATCTCAAGCCTTTGAAGAGTATCTTAATCAATACCAAGGATTAGGAAATTACGTCGAAGGTATCTTTAGAATACCGAAGATGAAATGACAAGTAAGGTGTATTTTTTTGAAGAAGAAATATTGGCGATGCTGAACAATTTTGTTGGAGAAAATTTGAAGTCTTCCGATGGATATTAACTTGAAACACCGGGATTATATGAACACTTTTTAAAAATTCCACAAAAAAGAGGGATCAAATACAATGACATTTTGCGGTACGGCTGCCCACGTAATTATCCCTGATGATCAAATTCGAGGAACAATAGTAAAAGTATTAAATCAAAACTGCATATTATACAATAATAAACCTATTGAGTATGGAATAAGAAAATTTGATTTTAAGGGAATTATTGATCTATGTCAAAAATGCAATCACAACGAAAAATAATTTATTGACGAACTACGTAACGCAAAAGTAACAAAGTAGATCTTGTTAAAACCTACCACTATAGTCATTTTTTTTTACGACGACTATCAAAAGATAGTACTACATATCCAATGAAATTGATAAATTTGGGAATTTCAAAAAGAATGGAAAAAATTTAAAGTTAGAAATTATCTGTCTTTGAAACTTTCATTTCATTTTAATGAAAAAAAATTAGCAAAATAAGTGATCAAATACCTATCCCTGTCGCGGATATATAAAAGCATAGAACAACTGGATACAAACCGGTAGATGTATCGGAAAAAATAGTGCATCTATTTCAAACATTTAAAATGTCAAAAATTCTTGACCGTAAAACACCTAAATTTAAAGTGGGGAACATGTACGCATTAGCAAACATAGAAGCATATTCTCTAAGGGGTACACACCTAATTGGAGTTACGAAGTCTTTCGAATATCAACAGTTAAACTTCAAGCCCACTCACCTACACATTACGTGATAGTCGAGATGAAGAGATTCAAGGTCGGTTCTATGACCGAACTACAAAGTGTTAAACATCCAGACATTCACCTAGTTGAACGTGTATCCGACGTCAAGGAATAAAGCTCTCGTTAAGTGGTTGGGTTTTGATACTTCTCACAATTCCTGGATTTCTACCAAAGACATTGTGTAATACGCTAATTAACCTTAATTATATATTGTAATATTTATATGCAATAAAAGATCTTTTTTATTAATACTATCCTATACATATATATCACTACTACTAAAAGCGTCTGACAAACACACACTCACGATGCTGTTTTCGAGGATTGGTGAAATTATATTACCACAGTCATCTATTCTTTTTAAATCGTGCAGAATCTCTAGCTAATTGTTCCCATTCTCCTTTTCGCGCATGCCTGTGAGCCAACTCCCATACTACTATGTAGTGAACTACGTTTTGGACTCATTAATGCACCCTTCTTCACTGGGTGAGTCGTCATCTGATGGCTCAAAATTCGGTAAATATCTTTCTATTTCGTGTATAAATTGTTCCAATGATATTTCTTTAATTTCTATTAATCGCTTTATACAACAAATACACTCTATACCATCTACATGCGATTTAAGTATTTTCACAAAGGCGTATTCCTCCCCATACTTATTAACTAGATTATTTAAATATCATCACTAAATCTACCCATTCCATACACTTTTTCATGATCAGCATCGAATTCTAATGATTGTAACTGGCATATTAGTCTTTGGACTGCACTAAACAATCTACAGCTTTAGGCCACGACTCCGCACTATAACACATCCACATATTGACTAACATCTAATACTATCCCTATTGACTACAAGCGCGTTATCCCCTTTCAGTTATAGGTTTGGCAAGATCCATATCCATATATAGTTTCTCCTTGGCAAATTCTTCCATTTCCAGAAGGCAGGCTATGTTGACCTCAAATACATCATGCAATGGAACTATAACTTGGTGAATGTTACATTCAGGAATTGCTGCCGACTTTATTAGGTTTTTATAAAACTCTGGAAAGTTCACAGTATCTGCCAACTAATCGGTAATTTATTATCTTCAAAAGCTTCCATAACTGTTCTATAGACTCCCATCCTAAATAGACATTTTCTTCACTATCACAGAGGCGTATAATTTTTTCTTGTTAATATTTTCGTACGAGACAGTCTTCGATCCCAGTTTGGTAGGTAGCCATGTTCCTTCAGGACTGTAGAAATAATTAGTAATTACCCCTTGATTATCCATAAGTATACGCCATTCCTGCTTGTCAAACACCACTCCAACTCTTCGATCCACCGAGTTTTACGACTGGCTCAAATCCAAATTTGGGTGATAGACCGACACTAACAAACTTTGTTTTTTTTATTTAAGAAATAATGCCATTATTAAGCAAAATATCGCAATATTTACTTGAACTTATAGCACCGATAATCTTCGCCTTTTCTATGGCTTGACGTAATATGTTATCCATTATATACGATACTGTTTTACATACATTCCCTCTCTTTATATATGACACTCTCCCCACTATGTGTCCTCCTCAAGGCTACTTACGTGACCTTCACGATTATACCACACATTGTTTCAGCAACCTAGCAGTGCCACCTTTTCAAGGTTTTCTTCGTTCAACTGTTACCACTACTTCAAGGATTCCTAGGCATACTTATTTCCAAGGTTGTTTCGTTCCACTTTGCCATAACGAGGTCACACACAAGGTTACATACCCCACCATTTTCTTTTCTTATATTTAAAGGGGTTTTTACATATACCATAGTTAACGATCTTCACTATGTCAGTTACTCCAGTGCAAGACGATTGGAGACTCCTGAGTGTACCAACCACAAACCCTATTTCAAATTAGTCGCGACGGACATGTCAATTAATTCCGAACTGGGTAAATTTTGAAAAGAAGGAATACTACCGGCTTCCATAACTAAAGTGCTACGAAATAAATATGAACTGGTTCAGTGGAATTCAGCGTGGTTTGCCAAATTGAGCACCTTAATACGCGAGCATTTTTGAAAGCCAGTGTAACAGCATATGCCCACATTGTATCAATATATGTTCGCTACCATCTGGTGGACTACATGCATTTGTGTATTTGCTGTTTCGCCGATTGAAACCATCTCATTGCCGGGTAATTGACCACCACATGCATATGGAACGCTGGACTGCGCGATACCACTTGTCGTACGAATACTACTGGTGTTCCTCGTGTAGGGCACCTCTCACACAGTTATACGATGTGTACAATGATGACTCATGTATACTGTGTGATGAGGTGTGTTACGTAGACGGATCTTTTTACTGTATTTATTGTATTATATATATATATATATATATATATATATATATATATATATTATATATATATATATATATATATTGTACATATTGTATATATTGTATATATTGTATATCTTATAAAATTATAACTTATTTCTGTCAGTATCATACTGTTTTCGCTGATGTTAACATGTGTGACCCAAACTTTTATTATCCTCAGTATTACAACTGTTTGATAAACGATTACTAACGTATCGAACATGGTCTGAGTTCACTCACCTCATCGCTTGCTGCAGCAGGTTCATTTCCACATCTGCAGACGATACGGTTGAATGTTTCATATGTGGGGTTAGAATAAACCGATGGCAGCCAGATGTCAATCCGTTACAGGAACATCTACGATGGGCACCACACTGCACTATGCTCAGCTGCTCGCACCACGTCCACGCAGATGTAATGAAACGGAAGTGGAGAGACCTTCTGCACTTGTACTAAATCAAAATGTTTTATTTCCAAACAAAATCATATTTCTGAGTAATACATTTGTACATGTTTCTATGAATTAAATATAATTTGAACGTTTCTATTTCTACATGAATTAAATATATTAACATATCGTATTCCTTTATTTTGGTAAAAAGTGTGGGTGAGCAAAAAACATACAAGTGGGCAAAAAACATACAAGTGAGGTGGCCTTGGGCTAGAGTGGCAACCAGGTGGTTAAGGATAACGTAGGTCACACGGATGGCCTTGTAATTGTGGAACAGGAAAGCGAGGTTTGTGACCTTGGCTTTGAGGAACATGAACGCGCGATAGGTCGCACGGATGGCCTTGTAATTGTGGAACAGGGAAGCGGGGTTTGTGACCTTGGGTTTGTGGGAATGATAGGTAATTAGGTCAAACATTGCGCTTTTTTGACCTTGGTGCGGTGGTGACCTTGGTATTGTGAAAACCTTGGAATTGTGAGGCCTTGGAATTGTGGTGTGTGCCAGAAGTCTCCAATCTTACCTACTCCAATGCTCCGAGAAATGGTCGTCAAAAACACCAGCGTAGTGAGAGGGGGCGCTCCATCTTGTAACTATTGAACCAGCATTATCTTAAATGGATGAAACTTGTATTTTTTCAAAATTCGGTGAACACTGGAACGGGATACGCCAAATCGGGAAATGGTCGTCCAAAACAACAGCGTAGTGAGAGGGGGCGCTCCATCTTGTAACTATTGAACCAGCATTATCTTAAATGGATGAAACTTGTATTTTTTCAAAACTCGGTGAACACTGGAACGGGATACGCCAAAAGCTTGAGACACAGTTTTAGCCGTCTGCTTATTGTCCATCTGTACGTGACCCAAAACTGCCACTTCAACTGTTTCATTTCGAACTAACCCAATTGCTTCACGTTTCTTGTTTAAAACCGAACCCATTGCAACGAACTTGTCCATCAGTTGTTTAACGTACTCGTGGCTTACGTTTTTTCCTGGATGATTCGCAATGACAATTCGTGCTGTAGCTTTAGCGCAATCATGATTTCGATAATAAATTGGAACAATTTCTATCCTTTCCGCGATATTATAAACCATTTCAAACGTTTACACTTTTAACAACAGTCTGAAACTAACAGTACCGTGGTCCCAAGCAAAAAAAACGTTGACTTTTTTGTGACAGTGACGTTTTGTTATTTAAAGAGGTAATGCATGAATTCGTGTAAACTTTTTTTTTGTTTTGCTTCAGCCTTTTTATTTGTCTTTTTTGTAAAAATGATCGACACATCATTGAAAATAGGCGATGAGGTGGCTCTACATGAATTTTTTCTCCAACCTGGTAGAGGTGTATCAATATAGTTATTAGTGGCATAAAAAATACGTAACACATCAAAATTCATTTGCTTCGTCCACCATATTTCTTTACGATTACGAATAGCGGTCCGTTGAGCATTTTCAATAGACAAGCTTGTATTTGTATCGTTAATTGTAATATTGCCATCTATAGAAGGTTCGAGTGTAAACAATAAAGTCAAACCTTCAACTACTTCATTATTCCCATTTTCTATACGCTCAGGAATATTTGCGTTATAACTATTTCTGATGTTGATATTAGTACTTGTATCTTGTGAAAAACCCATTTACGTGTTAATATAAACGCATAATACGTAGAAAGGGATATTTAATAAATTAGAAATGCGACATATGTCATGTGCCTTACATAGCCAATATTATTATTATTACTATTATTATTATTTTTTTTTTTTTTATTTAAGGCACCGATTGCTTTGGTCATATGGCCTTTTGTATGTTTAACTGTTACTTTAATTTATTCCTAAATTTTGTTATATATGTTTATCCTTTTAAGAAATTCAATTACTCTTAGGATGCTTGCTTTATTGTCTTTGAATACGTCAACTACCCTGTCCGTAAGACCTAACTGTTCCATAACGTGGCTATATAATGGACAATGAATAAAAATGTGGTTGACCGTTAATGATGTGTTACATATTGTGCAGATCGTTTGACCAGTTCTGCCAAGTAAGTAGGAGGGTTATATTAGTATGCCCTATTCTTAGTCTCGTAATTGTTATTTCTTCTCTTTGATAAATAATGTTTAGTTTTCCATGGCGTTGTGTATTTTTAAGTTTCTGCAGTTTGTTGTCTGACTTGTTCCATATAGTATCTCATAGTTGCATGTTTTGGCTTTGATGTAGTTTAGTACATCGCTTTGTGTTGAATATACATTATCAATGGCGTCTTTAGTTGTTGCTTCTTTCGCTGCATTATCCGGGTTTACATTTCCGTGTATTCCGATGTGCCCTGGTATCCACAAAATAATATGTGTTTGTTGTTCCTCGTCAAAGTGTTTAGCTGTGTATAAATATAGTTCAGCAATGTATTGATTTTCCATTTCGAATAGTATGTAAGGAGCTCATGGAATCACTGCATATTATGAAGTTCGACCCTTTGTGTTCTCGCAGAAAAGGAGGCTTGCCAAATAGCGTACAATTCAGCCGTATAATTATTATTATTATTATTATTATTATTATTATTATTATTATCATTCGTTGTCGGGCGCTCTTAGCGGTTAGACACGTATTGAACTCGCTCCGTAATGAGGTTCGATTTTATTTAATACATACGTTAATTATCATTTTAAACCTCCCATGGGCCCACCTTGTCGTGGTGGAGGGCTCACCTGAGGGTAGTTTTACCCTATGACGGTGCTAACGGGCCCCTGGATCCTTTTGGTTGACGACTTGGCTTTGTTTTTGATTAACGATTTTTGGGCAGAGTAAACTACGCTACCAAATCAGTAACTCAAGGTGTTGGCACTGTGCCGAGGAGTGCATGGCTGCACTTGAGACAGTCGCTAACGGTGCGCTCCGGATACCTGGCGACCTCTGGTAGTAATTAGCCTTACCGTGGTACTGGACGCTCTGCCACGGCGGACTTCTTTCGGACCATACTCGTGGGAATTTTATGTATTCACAACCAAAACTTCTTGGGAGCCTCTACTGCATATTCAGGCCTGTCTGGTTCGACAGTGACAGATCCTGAGGAGAAAACCTCATCAAAACCAAGATATGAGTCAGGAAAAGTTGGCTAGTCCGCGGTTCCTGATCATTAAAAGAATTGATGGAGATTTTGATAGAATAAGCCCATTTATTCTAAACAAACTGCTTTTTGGGGTAATTGGAGAATTAAGGTCCGTTCGTAAGATCAAAGAGGGATTGCTTGTAGAAACGAGAACACATCCTCAATCTTCTCGATTACTTAGACTTACAAGACTTGGAGATTTTGATATTGAAGTTTTTCCACACCGAACGATGAATATATCGCGTGGTGTTATATTTTGTAGAGATCTTCTTAATTGTGATGTAGATGAGATAAAGACCGAACTTTCAGATCACGGAGTATTGGAAGTTAGACGTATCAAGTCTAAGGTAGATAGCAAGATGGTGGACACAGCGAATCACGTCTTGACCTTCAACACGGCTAAACTACCGGAATTTGTTAAAGTGGCCTTCTATAGGTTGAAAGTCAGGTTATATGTCCCTGCACGCTCAGGTGCTTTAGGTGCCAGAAGTTTGGACATACCTCTCTGAAATGTAATTCCTCACAGGTGTGTAGCTGTGGAAAACCATTTCACGAAGGTAAACAATGTGAGGAACCGGTACTTTGTGTGAATTGTCAGGAAATCACAGTGCTAGATCTAGAGATTGTCCCAAGTACAAAGAAGAAGCTGCAATACAGGAGCTGAAGGTAAAAGAAAATATACCTTATGGAGAAGCGTGCTCGTGTTGTTGTAAGAACACCAACTTCCAATAGGTCTTATGCTTCGGTAGCCTCCTACCTGCATCTACATTAGATGCATCCACCTTGGTTAAGGAAATCACTCCGTTACTTGTATCTGCAATGAAAGCTGTCTTCGTAACAAAGGAAAGTTTTAAAGAACCTGTTATTACGACACTGGAAGGGTCACCTCAACGCCCTACCATAACGAGACAAGAAAGCCTTGAGAGTATCTTAAGCATAACTGCGTCTGAATCTGAAAAGAGGAAGCGAAGGAAATCGGTCGATACTAACTCTGACGAGAGAACATGTCCAACTTGCAACTCTCGTCCAAAAAACTAGTAACCAGGCATTTTGCGGTCGGAAAAATGTCTCGCCCTTTTCTCTCGATAACACGGACACATATCTTTCTAAAACAAAACCAATATTAGATTACATCCTATCCCACTATGAAAACGATGACAGGCCTTACCTAAAGGTATCCATTCTTGGTATAGATCTGCTCGGCTTACTCGATTCAGGGGCGTCCCGCACCATAATTGGTAGCTCAGGTTGGTCAAAATTACGGCCCTTAAACCTGCCTGTTAACGATCCTCCTATCTCTGAAGTCACCGTCGCCAATGGCGAATCGTGCAAAATATTTGGAACAATAAACGTTCCTATTAAATTAAAAAACAAAATAAAAATAATAGACATACTCATTATCCCTGACCTAAAGCATACTTTAATTCTTGGAGCGGATTTTTGGAAGTTAATGGACATCATCCCTAACCTAACAGAAGACGAATGGAAATTTAGATTAGACAATATCGAAGCCAAAACACCTAACATATCATCCTATAATTCACTTTCCGCTCAACAGCAACTTCACTTAAAACAAGTCCTCGACGACGTCTTTCATGACATGCCAGACTCCATAGGTTGTACTAATCTAGTGAAACACCGCATCATAACAAATTCTCAACCCATCAAACAGCGCTACTACCCAGTTAGCCCGGTAGTGCAAAAACACATTGACAATGAGCTGGATAATTTACTTCGTCAGAATATCGTTGAATCATCTCAGTCGCCCTGGGCCTCACCTATAATCCTTATCAAGAAAAAGACAATTCTTACAGATTCTGCGTAGATTTTCGCAAAATAAACAAAGTTACCACACATGATGCTTACCCCTTCCACAGGTCACTGCCACTCTTGACAAGCTTCGTAACGCAAAATATCTCACCAGCATTGACATAAAATCGACCTTTACCAAATTCCATTAGAAGAAGAATCCAAACAATTCACAGCATTCACTGTACCTAATAGAGGTCTCTTTCAATTCACTCGCTTACCCTTTGGACTTTCTAATTCCCCTAGCACATGGCAGCGCTTTATAGATAAAGTAATTGCGCATGATCTCGAGCCTTTGTGTTCGTTTATATGGACGACATAATTATATTATCCCAAGAATTTGACAAACACCTTTCACTCATTACTGAAGTTATTAACCGTCTAAAATCAGCCGGCTTAACAATTAATAGAGACAAATGTATCTTCTGCAGACACGAACTTAAATACCTTGGCTACGTGATTAACGAAAACGGTTTACACGTCGACCACGATAAAGTCAGCGCTATATTAAATATACCTCCACCCGTTAATGTAAAACAATTGCGCCCCTATCTAGGTATGGCAGGATGGTATAGACGGTTTATACCGAATTTCGCAACCGTTGCTGCTCCACTCACTAACCTAACAAAAAAGAAAGTAAAATTTGAATGGTCGGAAGACGCGCACAATTCTTTCAAACTGATAAAAGAATATTTAGTATCGGCACCAGTATTAACCTGCCCTGACTTCGAACTACCCTTCACCATACAACGCGATGCTTCCAACTTCGGACTAGGCGCAGTTCTAACACAAACTCATCCAGATGGCGAGAAAGTAGTCGCCTTTATTAGTCGCTCTCTATCAAGGAATGAGAAAAACTTTAGTATCACCGAAAAAGAATGCCTAGCCGTACTCTGGGCGATCGAACGCTTTCGTTGTTATATTGAAGGCGCAAAATTTACCGTTATCACAGACCATCACAGTTTAATTTGGCTTAGTAATCTTAAAGACCCTCGGGGACGCTTAAGCAGATGGTCAGTAGCCCTGCAACAATATACCTTTACAATTATCCATAGAAAAGGCAAAGACAACGTAGTTCCGGTTGTCTATCACGTTCGGTCCCAATCATCGAAGCCATCGATCAAAACCCGAGTACACAAATGGGTAATGACAAATGGTATACGACTCTAAAAAATTCTATTGCCAAAAACCCTACAAAATTTTCTCAATGGAGAATGTCAGACGACGCGGTATATAAATACTTACCCGGTAAATATCCCAATCCTGTGGAACCGGAAATCGACTTTTGGAAAAAGGTAATCCCTAAACCCCAAAGAACACAATTTTTTCAGCTCACAATACTCCAACTTCAGGTCACCTTGGAATCTTCAAAACCTTCCATAAATTAAAAATTTATACTATTGGCCAAAATGCACGCGGATGTGGCTCGCTACATCAGAAACTGCGAAACGTGCGCTAAACACAAACCTGAAAACAAACCTCCCGCTGGATTCATGACAGGTAGGGCTTACGTAAATAAGCCTTGGGAACTAATCTCAGCCGATATCGTGGGTCCACTCCCAAAATCAGATGGATATAACTACATACTCGTTGTGGTAGATTATTTTCTAAGTTTCCTTATTTTTCCTCTAAGAACAGCTAACGCTTCAGCTATTGCGAAACTAATTGAAAACAATGTTTTATTACTCTTTGGCGTCCCATCATCCATAATAGTAGATAATGGCCCCCAATTTAAATCACGTCAGTTTACCAACATCATGAACGATTATCACGTAAAGATCAGATACACGTCATATTATCACGCTCAGGCTAACCCGTCAGAAAGGACAAACAAAATATTAAAACTGCGTTTCGTGTTTCGTTGAAGATAACCAACGAAAATGGAACTCATTGTTACCTAAGGTTGCCGCTGCAATTCACTCGTCAAAACATGAGATCACTAACAATTCCCCATATTTTATTAATTTCGGTTGTGAAATGAACTTAGATGGAACTACTTCTAAATTCAAAGACAACCTCGAAGATGTTCAAGTCGATCGTCACTCAACGTCCAGTAATCGCATAGCCGGATTTAAAGAACTGTTCGCTGATGTAAAGAAACTTTTGACCAAAGCATCAATTAAAATGTCTTCTACCTATAACCTAAGACGCCGAGATGTACAATGCATAGTAGGTCAACCGGTATTTAAGAGAAACTTTATGTTATCAGACGCATCCAAACATTACACAGCTAAACTGGCCCCCAAATATGTTGGTCCATTCTTTATAAGCAAACGCTTAAATCCTTGGAATTATGAACTCAAGGATAAACATGGAGTATACAAGTCAAAGATCTAAAACCCTATCTTATTGATGACCCCAATTAGACGGAAGTCTACCAGCTTTCATTTTGCATTTTTAGTTAGAATTAGTTTGTTAGTTAGTAAGTTATTCACCACTACTTCTCAAGTTGCCACCTATCCGGCGTTTCGCAAAAAAAAAAAAAAAAAAATTGTCCCAAATTTTTTTCCCTGGCAGACCGGGATATTTGCAACAGTCTTTTTTCTCGATTTTCTCAGCTGTGGAATATCATTAATTAGTTTAGGATTTAGAAATAATAAACAACATAAAAGTCCATTCTTTAATCATAATTTCAATATTCAAACAGTAAATACAAATCACCCCAACAATGTGTGTTGCCTACACTCTTCTTCAATTTTGTAAATTAGTAAATATTTGAAAGATCAATCCAAAAGGTCACAACTTTCCAGCCTTATCATTCTTGTTAAAAATTCCTGATTTTCTGATAAATTATTTTGCTTTATAAAAATTCATTTTTGTTCTGCACTGGGTTGTTTAAAGACTAAATTTTATTGAAAGTCTTCCGTTAAGGGATAATTAACAACCAGTGTAATTATTACGGTTGTTATAATCGAATTATTTTTTGGAATCGGTATTCAACCGTTACCCTTTGGGGGAATAAAAAAAGAACAGATTGCACATATAATTAGTATATGTCTCTATCTTGTATATAGTTGTTAAACTTAAAATAATCACCATACTTCTATTCTTCGCACTGATTAATTAAGCTAGGTAAGACACTAATTTTGCATCATTATATAACATACTTAGGGAAATCTTTTAGCTAGAAAATCTTGTTATATTGGATATAGTAATTGACCTCCGAGTACTCATAGTATTTCTATTCGTCTTATATATTAGTCAAGCTATAACAGCTAGGTAAGACATTAAATTTTCACAATTATATACCATATTTACGGAAACTTTTAGCTTTAAAATGGTGGTTGTAAAGTTTACATAAACAGTTATATTCCTAATAGTACGTTGGAGTTATTACGTCCTATCGAAAGGCACCATCCTCGGTTCTGGACCTGAACTTTATGGCAATCAAGTCGAACATGGTAACATCCCAAGTCTTTGGCTTATTTCCTAGAAAAAAATAAGCTGCGAGAGCATTTATTTTCATAAAAAAAGGTCAGGCTACTTTAGTTTATATCTTTTCTTACCTCTCGTACATTCAAAGTTTTAATCTTTGTAAGATACGGTCGTGCAACTTTGAGTTACTAATGAAATTTTACTTGGAACTAGTAACCGCTTCCTGATTGTTCACTTTAACAATTACTGTAGATATGTGTATGACAGTTTTTAACGTTCACATTCATTATCAGGAAACTGTGACTAAGGTACCGAAATTATTGACGTGTGCATGTATAGGGTGCGAAACAATTACACAACGTATGACCAAATTACACAGACTAGCTTACCTTGGCCAAAGTAACCCTTTACTTCTGTTACCCTGTACTCGTTGCAGTCAAATATCATTATCTAAACAAATACGCACTTCAAGTTTTAGCAATCATTAATTATATTAGAATCAAACCTACACGATTGGATCTAAGTATTCACCTTTGTGACTTCCCTTATGGAAGCCAGTTGTTGCACTCTATAAGAAGATTGTTGAGTCAATTAGATTAATCCATAGCTTATAAAGTAACCTAATACCTAATTATTCAGGTCTTGATTAGTGTGTGGTTAAGTTCAGAACGATTGTTCTTTAGTGCCTTGAAATTCAGGTCACCCTTTTAATTGCCACCTTTAGTGGTGTACTTTAAGAATTGTGTCTTACTTACTTTTGTATATATACATATATTCATATTATAATAATAAATCCAACTTATAGCGACGTTGTCTTTATCTTGTATTTATGCTCATGGTGGAACTACTAGTTCAATTGACCTAATGAACGGTTTACTAGGTAGGTCTGGCGCCCACAAATGTTAATAGGGTTAACGTTGCAGAGCCGAACCAGCTCCGTTTCCTTCACCATCTAACGTTAGCCGAGCATACGCATCATCTCCACCTGCATAGTTTTATTTGTTATCGCGCCGCGATTGCCGCAAGTCTGCCTCCTCAGACCCTATTAAAATAGTTAAAAACGAGGCAGAGGATGGGAGAAAGGTCGGGCGCGGAAACCTAAACCGTGATCATTTTTCATACATCTGCTCAATGGATAATATTCTCCAATTGAATATCCATGGCTGTATTTATAATTACTGCTCGTTCAAGTTACTGCTAGTAGAACATAAACCTTTGTGTTTAGCACTACAGGAAACACATTTTATTCCTGGACAACGTTATTCTCTTAGAAGCTATAAGATATATAGGAATGATGCTGTGCCGCTGATCCGAAGAAGAGGAGGTGTAGCTGTTCTTGTGAGAGATGATCTGCCATCTGAACTTGTTCGTATTAGTTCAAACCTACAAGTTGTGGCTGCACGGCTGTCTGCTCCAATTACTTTAACTGTTTGTAGCATTTACCTACCAGATGGCAACTGGCAAACTCAGGAGCTACAAGATGTAATCCGACAGCTCCCAACTCCGTTTCTTCTCCTCGGTGATTTCAATGCACACAACGAACTCTGGGGTTCACATTCCAAAGATCAACAAGGACGTATGGTTGAATACATTCTACATTCACCAGACCTAGTATTACTGAATGATGGATCACCGACTTAACTTTAACGCGCGATCAAATTCCTTTTCTCGAATAGATCTCAGCATCGCATCTTCCCGTATATCGCATAGGCTTCAGTGGAAAGCTCTTGACGATCTTCATGGTAGTGATCACTTCCCTATAGTGATCACTACAGATACTCATGTCCCAGTGCAAGCTTGCCCACAGCGGTGGCTTGTTAGAAAAGCTGACTGGGCCGCTTTTAGAGATTATCTGCGAGTAGTAACACACAGCGATTCCCTTGAACAGGATGTAGAAAATATTACAAATTCAATTTTAACATCTGCTGAAATGTCTATACCTAAATCTGGAGGAGCACATTACCAGAAAAGAGTTCGTTGGTGGAATACTGAAGTGAAAAATGCCATAAAGATAAAAAAAGCTGCATTCAATCGCTGCAAACGATATCCCAATAACGAGAACTTTATATTGTTCAAAAAAGCCCGTGCAAAAGCCCGTCGTATAACGCTTGAGAGTAAGAGAACCTCTTGGTCTAACTACGTATCTGGAATCTCATCAGATACAACATCCCAGGAATGTTGGAATAGAGTTAGGCGTGTCTCAGGAAGAGGATATAATCCTCCCATCGGGTACCTCAAGTATGAGGATGAGGTAATTACCTGTAACCCTCAGAGTATTGCTGATCTAATTGCAGACCAATTTGAAAGTTCAAGTAGTTCGTCAAACTATGACGCTGGTTTCCTCAGAGTCAAGCGTACAAAGGAACAAGTCGTACATTTTAAGACGGATGAAACTCTGTCTTATAACGTTCCTTTCAACCTGACTGAATTAGATTCGGCACTATCATCTTTAAAATCGTCTGCTGCTGGCCCTGACTCTATCACCAATATTATGCTGTGTAATCTGACTTCAGATTTTAAACTCTACCTACTCTCAGTATATAACAAAATTTGGCATGAAGGCACTTACCCTTATGCATGGAAGGAGTCTATCGTCATTCCGATTCTATAGATTGGAATATATCCGTTAATTTCGTATAGCTATAGACCTATAAGTTTGACTTCAACTCTGGGTAAACTTCTAGAGAGAATGGTTAATAACCGACTTGTATGGCTGCTGGAATCCGGTGGGCTCCTTTCGGATAGCCAGTCGGGTTTCCGTAAATTCCGTTCAACCACCGACCAGATAGTTTACTTAGAACATGCCATCCAAACAACTTTTAGAAAACGGGAACATTTGGTTGCAGTATTTTTTGACCTTAACAAAGCTTATGACATGACTTGGCGCTACCATATACTACATAAAATGCATAAGTGGGGTTTTAGAGGAAATCTTCCTCTTCTTATTGCATCTTTTTTGCGAGATCGTCGATTTAAGGTGAGAATTGGAACAACTTTGTCTTCCGTCAGGATATTAGAGAATGGTGTACCTCAAGGTTCTACCTTGAGTGTTACGTTATTTCTCATCGCGGTTAATCACTTGGTGCGGAATATAGATAGAAGAATCGGAATCTGCCAATATGTCGATGATCTTAGCATATTCTATGGTGCTGATCGAATGGGCGAGATCAATAAACATCTGCAAACTGCGATAAATCAGGTCATTAGAAATGCAGAATCTCTCGATTACCAATTCTCAACTGAAAAGACGCAATGTATGCACTTCTGCAGATTACGTCGGCCCCACTTTGGACCAATGATTCGCCTTAAAGGGGACTTCATCCAAGTTAAGGATAAGATCAGATTTCTTGGACTCATTTTAGACCCAAAACTTACTTGGGCGGCACACGTGAAAGAGCTCACAACGACGTGTCTTAAGTCGATGAATGTCATTAGAGTCCTGGCTGGCACCAAGTGGGGTGCCGAATCTCGTATGCTCCTCCAGATATATCGTTCACTTATTTTATCTAAAATAGATTACGGTTCTATAGTGTACTCTTCTGCATCCAACAGCATTCTCAAAATGCTTGATCCGGTTCATCACTTGGGTATTAGAATTTGTCTAGGAGCCCTACCAGGCACATCCTCTGCAAGTCTCTGTGTTGAATCCGGACTAGCCCCTCTTCACATTAGAAAGACATTAGAGACATTAGAAAGACAGTAATCTTGTCTTATTTATGTCGACTGAGTGCACAGTATAACCATAGGAATTTTAATGTAATTTTTAAATCCAATACAACGTCACAGGCCCTACACAATCCGTTAAGTATCCGAGCGCGAAACTTGTTAACTGAATTGAACTATCAGATTCCAGCTGTACTACCACTGGGATTCATTGAAGTACCTCCATGGAACATCCCTCGACATGAAGTCATACTGGACCTTGCTCAGTACGACAAGCATGCCACGCCAGCGTCCTTATTCCATAGGAGTTTTCTCTCAATTCTTGATAGCTACACGGGAGCGAAAATTCTATACACCGATGGTTCTAAAACTAACCACGGAGTGGGAGCTGCAGTTGTCGTAGATGATACTGCCCATTCTTGGTCGCTGTCACCAGACGCTTCAGTTTACACTGCAGAACAGTACGCTTTGTGGCAGGCACTGCTTATTTGTTCTTTCGCATCACGTCCTAGCCACTTCATTATTGCTTCAGATTCGCTCAGCGTTCTAACTTCTCTCACTAACCCCTACAGTAATGATCCTCCTTCAGATGATTTTATCACTCTTGCTATCTCTAGCAGAACAGGGCATAATTGTAAGATTTATTTGGGTTCCAAGTCATACTGGTCTTAGAGGTAACGATCTAGCTGATAAGGCAGCACGTTTTGCGGCGGAGCGGGATGATGTGGAGGCGCATGTCATGAAGCACACTGATGTCAGAAGTTCTGCATACAGTAAGATCATGGAAATCTGGCAAGCGGAATGGGATTTACTCGGTAACCACCTACACAACATTAAGACCTCAGTTAAGAAGTTCAACCTGACTGAAAATTTCTCTAGACAGGAACATGTCAAAATTCGACGTCTTAGGCTTGGATATACATTTTTGAGTCATGGTCACAGATTAACACGTCAAAACCCATCAATGTGCAACAACTGTCATACGCAATTTTCCGTCCAGCACGTTCTTGTTGATTGCCCAATTTTCTGGCCAGCGAGACAGTTGTATGACATTAATGACGACCTCAGTAATCTATTGTCCGAACCAGACAGATTAAGGAATGTAATCCGATTCCTCAGGGTCTGTGACTTATACTACAAAATTTAAACTTACCATTTTAGGTATACATTAATTTATTTTGTAAAGTTCTCTTTTGTTATTTCTTACTGTTCTTTTTATTTATTTGTTTTTGTGGTATTCTAATAATAGTATTTTTGAGCCGTTTTCTATGTGTGATCGGGCTAATGACCACTGTAGTCGATGCCCATAAACGAACAGAAAAAAAATCATTTTAAATTTAAGTTTCTGTACATAACGTTATATTGAATGATAAATAAAGTTTAATAAAATAAACATGAAGTGCAATCAGTGTGACCTGGAATTACTATCGCAAGAAGTTCATTGTAATGGATGTAACAATCAATATCATTTTTCTTGCTCAATCTCAGAAAGCACATATAGATCGAAATCTCGTACATGTAAGCAAGCATGGAGATGCTCTGAATGTCGCGATGCTAAAAAAACATCGGGTACAGCGGAAGCTGCAAAAGAATTTGAATACGAGGCTGCCGTAGTGGAATATCAGTGGACACCTGATATAAAAGAAAAAATCGACGAAGTGCTCTCATCGATTAGATATATGTCAGATAAGTTCGAAAAAATGTCAACAAGTTTCGATCTATGCATGAAGGAGAACCGGGAGATGAAGAAAGAAATTAAATCTTTAAAGCAGGTTATTGAAGTAAAAGACACACAAATTTTAGAATTAAATTTACGTATTAATAAACTAGAACAGCACAGTAAGCGAAAGTTTGTAGAAATACATGGGGTTGATGCAGACAGTAAAATGTCACCGGATGATCAATTTAAAAAAATTTCTGCGGACATTGGGTATGATAAGAATGAAGCAAACAGCATTTCAAGAATCACATTAAAACACACGTCATTCTTAATAGCCAAAATGAAAACGGAGGATGATAAAAAGAATTTCATTCTGAAAGGTAAAAACTGGTGTAGGAATTTCTCACAAGGTGATAAAAAAACCAAGATCTACTTTAATGAACATTTGACATATAATAACCGGGATATATTAAAAGAAACAAAGTCGCGAGCTAGGATGTTTAATTACAAATATGTCTGGATTAAAAGTGGACGCATATTGATAAGGAAATATGATAACGGAAAAGTGTGTAGTATTACATCTACAACAGATTTACAAAAACACGTTAATTAAGTTAAAAGTACTTTATTATTTAATTAGAAAACAATTTTAGTTTCAGTCTTATATTTTCGCAAAAATGGCATATATAATAAATTTTATCGACGTTCACAGATACATGCTAAGTGATTGTAAATCATCGTGAATATTAAATCTAATAATAATACCAACATAGACTCTAATTTATATGTTATTTAGAAACTATTTACTTTTTAATTTTTATGAATTAATACAAAATGACATTATAAACAATATTAGACAATTTAACTTTTTAAAGGAAATGCAAAAATTTATTCGGTAAATATTTTTCATGTAAATATCCGATCTTTGAAAAAATACTGGGATGAACTACAAATAGTATTTCATATAGGGAACTTTGACATAATCCTGTTATAGGAAATTAATGTAATAGACGAAATAGACAGCTTTAAGTTACCCAATTATAGTCGAGAATATAAAACACGTATTAATAAAAAAGGAGGTGGACTGTTAATATTTTATAAAAACAATATTGAATTTAATTCAATCTCAGTAGATGTCAACTATTGCGAATGTATAAAGGGAATATTTTGCACTGGAAATAATAAAATGCAAGTTCACATAATATTTGTTTATAGACCTCCAAACTTAAACGTATCAAATTTCTTGGCGGAATTAGAAATGCTGATAAAGAATATCAAGGAGCAAAATGTTGCGTTAGTGGGAGATATTAATCTGAACTTATTAGACTCAGAAAATAGTTTGATTTCTGAATATGAAACAATGTTATATTCAAATGGTTTTATAAGTGTAATAAATGATATAACTAGACAAGAAGTAAGAGAAGGAGTTTTAACACAATCGATGCTAGATCATATATTTGTAAGAACACAAAGTAGCAAAATTTATTCTGCAGTGATACACCAAGAGATGTCAGATCATTACCCTATTTGCGTAACTTTGTGCCACAAATACAAAAAAGTAGATAATAACAAAAGACACTTCCAAAAATTTGACGAACGAAAAATAAATAAATGCATTACAGAAAAAGACTGGAGTACAGTGATAGATAGTGACGTAAATCTGTTTGTAACGAGCATGGACGAAATTTATTACAAGACTACAATAGATATCAAGAATAAAGAGCATAGAAGAAAGACAAGAAGAAAGGAAAGCGAATGGAACACGGAAGACCTATGTAACAAGATCAAGAAAAGAGACCGATTATTCAAGAAGTGGAAATCGAATACAAATAATATCCAATATAGGGAAGCTTACAAGAAGTTTAGAAATAAATTAAATAACGAGATCAGAAACAGGAAACGACAACACATGAACAGAAGGTTTGAAAAAGTGAAGTGTGACCCGCAAAAAGTATGGCATGAAATCAACAATATAATATATAGAAAACACAATAAAAATATCGATGAAAAAATTATGAGCACTATAGCAAAATAATGAGCTTGCCATGCATAGCGAGCTTTAATACCGTTGCAGTTGTATTGTATTATATTTTCTAATTGAGCCATTTTTTAAAAATAGAAGTGTTTTGAATTTATAGATAACTCCTTAATGTTATCGAAATGATAAATAAATAAATACATGGAGTTGTATACAGGACAAAACATGTTAACTAATAAATAAATAAATAAGATGTATATAGGACAAAACCACGTTAGCTAATAAATAACATAGAAAATAAATAAATAAATACTATATTATCACAGACTATCTATCACAAACTATATATCACAGAGTATTTATCACAGACTATTGATCACACGATATTTCAGTTGATGGGGCTCTTTCCCCCACCCCTGAAATATTGGCTGAGTTACTGCTGTCAGATTCGTCTTCAGAGTCGATCTTGGCTTTCCTTAACCTTCCTTTTGGCCAACCTCCTGGTCGCTTTTGAATCTTATGTTTGTTTTCAAAAATAGGCCTTCCTTCGAAACTCTGCAGTTCCTCAGTAGGAATAGCTGGACTGAGCTGGCGTTTTAGTTTTGACGCTTCACAGTCGACCTCCATTTCGTCTGAGGATGACTTCTCTTCTCCAGTTGAAGATCTTATCGCTGGTACCGAAGGTATTTTTGTTATAGATAAAGGTTGAGGAGTTAGGAATAGCTCCTTAGGTTTTATTAACTGATCTTGTTTTCTCTGTGTAACATTGGTTGGAATATGTTTCCTAATACCATTGTCTATCATTTTCTCTATGGCGGGTAAGAGCGTACTTATTACCTCATTTGCAATATCGGTATTTGATTTTGCTGCTGCGTTTGCATATGTCTTTTTCGACAAGACCGGTGATAGTTTCAGCTCTTCCTTTGCTTCAAAGTATGATAGCCTTTTTGTGGTTTTTATTTCTTGTATAGCTAATTCTTCTTTAAATTTCGGACACTCTCTAGATCTGCATAATACATCTCATTGCTGTTGGTATGTACATTCTAACTGGTAACAATTATATTCCACCAGTTATGCGCTGAGGTAAAGCCGGTGTGTTGAAGGTAAGGATGTGGTTTGGAGTATCAACCACATTACCGTTCCTTTTTGTTTGAATTCTCCGTACTTCTATAACATTTTGACTTCTTAGCTCATCCAGTATTTCACTGACAGTGCAGTTCAAAAAATCTTTACAAAATACTATGCCTTTACTTTTATTTAGGGTATCGTGTGGTGTAATCTCTACGTTCAAATCGCAAAGACGATTGGTAATTAGTAGCTTCCGTGATTTAAGTTTACTTATGGTTTCGATTAGTAGACCGTCTCTTATCTTTTTAACCGATTTAGTTTGTCCAGCAACGCCAAATAAACTTTTTGGAATTAAAAACGGCGATACTTTATTAAAATCACCTTCCAGGCTTTTTAAGAGAAGAAACCGGGGAAGTTCCTCCTTTTCTTTGCTCATAAAATTGGGTTTATTACGCGACTCCCTCGCGTCTGGTTGAGAGGCCAGAACCTCTTTTGGTTTCGGTTTTTTGCTCATAAGATATCCCACGAGTGAGGAACAAGTAATAGTCCGGTACGGCAGTGGTCCATACCGCAGTAAGGCAAAAAATACTGTCGGGGGCTGCCTGGTACCCGACAGACACCGTCCCCGACCAACTAACGTATGCCCATTCATCCCTCGGCACGGTACGTGTTACACCTTGGGTTACGCCTTTGTTAACGGGGTCAGGTCCGCTAGACATAAAACAAATGACATAGAACCAAGACAACCAAAGAAACGAAGAAAGACGATGTGCGACCAGCGTTAGCGTTACCCGGGGAGTACCACGTGGATGTGCTGGTTCGACTTTACTCCCCTATTATTATTATTTTTTTTATTTTTTTTTTTACTGTGTAAGGCACCGACTGCTTTGGTCATATGGCCTTCCGTACGTTTTGCTAATTTACTTTAGTCTTAGATTCTCTTATATAGATTGATCTTTTTAAGAAATTCAATCACTTTTAAAGCGCTGTCTTTGCTGTCTTTGAATATGTCCTCTATTCTGTCCGTAAAACCTAATTGGTCCCTAATTTGATTATATAACGGGCAATGTATAAAAATGTGGTTGATCGTTAAAGCCACGTTACATGTTCTGCAGCTCATTTGACCGCTTCTGCCAAGTAAGTAGGAGTGAGTTATATTAGTATGACCTATTCTTACTCTTGTTATTATTACTTCTTCTCTCCTTGATAAATGATATTTACTTTTCCATGCTGTCGTGTATTTTTATGTCTTTGTAGTGCATTGTCAGACTAGTTCCATATAGTGTTCCACATTTGCATGTTTTTGCTGTTAAGGTAGTTTCGTAGGTCATTTTGTGTTAGGTACATGTTGTCAATCACGACTTTATTTGTAGCCTCTTTTGCTACATCATCAGCTTTTACATTTCCATGTATTCCGATGTGTCCTGGTATCCACATAAATAGTATGTGTTTGTTGGTCCTGACCACAGTGTCAAGTTGTTTATATATGGAATTTAGAAGAGGATCGATTTTTCCATTCTGTATGGTTTGTAAAGAACTCATGGAATCACTACATACTATAAATTTGGATTCTTTGTGTGTTTCGCATAGGAGAAGGGCTTTCCATATGGCGTACAATTCAGCCGTATAGACGCTTGTTTTTTTGTGGTGTGACCAACTGTAAAGTTTTTGTTCCTGAAGATGTTTTTGATCCGTCTGTAAATATTGGTAAATATCCTTTATATTGGCATAATATATTTCGAAATTTTGCTCGGTACATTTCAGGTAACGTATTGTCCTTTTTGGTCTCTGCTAATTCTGTTATTAATATTATTTCAGGTGTCCTCCATGGCGGAACTTCTTCGAGTTTATTTTCCATTACTGGTGGTATTTCTATCTCCATAGTGTTTAGAACCTCTTTATTTCTAACTATTGCCGGTTTACTACACGTTGGCCTTGACCTAAAGTCTTCTATGTTCTCATTGCTTTCCCATAGCGTGTAGTTTAGGTGTTTCGGTGTTGTTATAATGTTTGTCCAGTAATTGCAGAGTAGCATTTGTCTACGGATACTTAGAGATGGGATACCGGCGTCGACCAAAATTGACATCAGCGGGCTCGTCCTAAATGCACCCGTAGCCATTCTTATTCCACTTGTATGTATGGTATCTAGAGGTTTCAATGTAGAAGGTCTGGCCGATGAGTATACTACACTGGCGTAATCAATGACAGATAATACAAATGCTTTGTATAATTGGAGAAGCACTTGTCTTCCTGCCCCCCAGTTTATACTACTCATACATCGTATTATATTTAGTCTCCTTTTGCATCTTGCAATTAAATTATTTGTATGTTTTTTAAAATATAACTTTTTGTCGAACGTAACACCAAGTAACTTTAGATCATCTACAGTTGGTAATAGAGCTCCAGTTAGATATAGTTTGGGTTCCCTGTGTTCCGTTCTCAGCCTGCAAAAATGTATCACTGACGTTTTACTTTCGGAGAACCTCAGACCTTTATTTGTAGCGTACATTGTAATATCGTCAATCCTGCCTGCAGTTCCTTCTCTATATTTTCCATTGAATTATCTTCATAAAATATAATTAAATCGTCCACGTACATGCACTTATTTATTGGCGGTTTAATTACTGCCAACATTTGATTAATTCCTATTAAGAATAATGTGCAGCTAAGAACCGATCCCTGTGGAATACCATTATCTTGGACCTGTACTTAGAAGTTGCAGTTCCACCGTACAACAAAACTACGGAATGATAGAAAACTTTTGATAATTTGCGGGAGATTACCTTTAAAATCCCATTCCTGCATTTGCTTTATTATACTGTGACGCCACATTAATTCATACGCCTTGTGAAGGTCAAAACTGACGGCCACCGTATGGCTTCGTTTTATGAAGCTGTGTAGAATGTGGTTTTCTAAATACACTAGTTCATCTGTTGTACTATGAAATTTGCGAAACCCTGTCTGGTAGGTAGGTATTAATTGTTTGCTTTCCAATAATCACATTAACCTACGGCTTATCATTTTCTCAAATATCTTACTTAAGCAACATGTAAGAGATATAGGTCGATAGTTTACAGCTTCGGTGTTGTCTTTTCCGGGTTTAGCTATTGGAATTATGACCGAGTGTTGCCACTGTGTGGGGTAAGTACCTTGTGCATATATGTCGTTATAAATACCTAGCAGTTGTTCTTTTTTGGTTACAGGTAGATTTCTAAGCATTGCATACACAACCCTATCTGGACCAGGAACGGTATCTTTTGTGTTTGCCAGAGCTTTGTTCAATTCATTTGCAGTGAATGGGATATTGTAGTCCAATTGCATATCGGTTGTAAAACTAATGTTACTTTCCTGTTCTTGCTTTACTTTTAAGTAAGGCTCACTATAGTTTTCGGAGCTGCTATTTTTCTTAAACTGGAAGGCCATAGCTTCTGCGATGTCAGCGTTTGCTGTCAGTCTCATACCATTTGCTATTATTAGGGGTGAGATAGTTTTACTTTGTTTGCCAGCTATTGCTTTAGCTTTTCGCCATATTTCACTACTACATGTATCTTTGTTGAGTTTGCTAACATACTCTTGCCAGGATGTCCTCTTTGCGTTTAAAATTGTTCTACGCATTTGAGCTCTTGCTTTTTTGAAAGCTATAAGATTTTCCATTGTGGATTTATGCTTAAAAGTGTTAAACAGCTTTCTTTTTTCTTTAACTGCGCTTTTAACTTCATTAGACCACCATGGAACACTATTCGCTCTCATTTTTCCGCTTGTTTCTGGAATTGAATATAATTCCGCCTCAATTATGCTTTGCGTGAAAGTATGTATTTTTTCCTCAACGTTTAGATTTATGTTTAGGTGGACATTTTCCAGAATTTGGGAGTATTTGTCCCAATCTGCTTTTTTGATTTTCCATGATTTTGGTATAGCATGTTCTTGTTTTTTGATTTCGGTTGAAATGAAAATAGGGCAGTGGTCGCTACCATAGTAGTCGTGATGGGTTTCCCATTCTAATTTTAACGCAACTGCTTCAGAACTCAACGTTAAATCTATAGCGGTGAATTTTTTTGATTTAGTGTTTAAATGTGTATGTTTCCCTGTATTTATTATTACTAAATTGTTGTTATCTATGAATCGTTCTATTATTCTGCCTCTCGTGTCAATGGAAGTGGATCCCCACGTAGGGGAATGTGCATTAAAATCTCCTACTATTATGTAAGGCTTTGGCAATTGACCAATCAATTTTTCCAAGTCATCCAATGTCCAGTGAGATATTGGTGGTAAATAAACATTGCAAATTGCTGCTTTTATTGGATATTGGACTTCAATGGCTACCACTTGCAGATTGGTCTGCAGCTTAAGTGGTCTATGCGGTATACTACTTTTAATGTAGGTAGCGACTCCACCGCTTGCTCTGTTGTTGGTCAGACAGTTTTTGTTGTAACCAGCATAGCCCCTAAAGTGAAACCTTTCACTCTCTTTTAAATGGGTTTTCTGGATACAAATGCAAAAAGGATTGTGTTCACTCATAATCATTTTAATTTGGCAATAGTGAGCCTTGAGACCATTACACTTCCATTGTAATATGCTTTCAAACTTATCCATAAGGTGATGTTTATTTGATTTTGCTGTGGCCATTTTTGTTGAAATGTTAATTTTTTTCTGATATTAATGGAACTAATTGCCCTAGGAGTTTTAAGCATATTTAAATAATAAATAAATAAATAAATAGGTAAATAAATAAATAAATATGTATATAGGACAAACACAACTATATACAAATAAGATAATAAATAAGTTTTGTAGAACGAATAAATATACACATAACACATAAAATATCACAGTCAGTTATCACAGTTGATTTATCACAGTATTTTCGCACTCGCCTTGAGTCCCTTTCTTTTGTCTACTGGTTTGACTAGATTGAGAGGTAGATGGGTTTTCATCTGAACCTTCATCTTGATTAGAGTATCTCTTTCTAGGGCGACCTTTTACCCAACCAGGTTTTGCCTTTTTTTGTATTCTTCCAGTTTTCTTTATTTTCGTGGACGTGGGCCTTTTTATCAATGCATCTGCATCGAATTTTGTTAGGCCCATTTGCTCTAGAGATGTATTTTCGGAAGTTTCTGAAATGTTATCTCCATCAGTTGCCATGGTCTCAGCGGGATTTAACATTGTTGTAATATCATTCGACTTTGTTACAGATGGCGCAGTTATTTCTCTAGCTTTCTTGAGTTGAGTTTCGATATTGGTGTAGTTGTCTATATGTTTCTTAATACTTTTGTCAATTATTTTTTCTAATTACGGTAGTAAAGCTCTTATGACATTTTCACTATCGTTACTATCGGGTGATGCTGTTACTGTCGCATAGCTTCTAGAGGGGACAACTGGTGATAGTTTCAGTTCCTCTCTTGCTGCGGAGTAGGATAATTCTTTAATCGTTTTAATTTCTTGTATTCTCATCTCTTCCAGGAACTTTGGGCATCTGTTATAATTAGCTAAGTGGTTGCCGCTACAGTTTACACACCTAATATTATCTGTGCATGGCCCATCATGGAGTTCATTGCCGCATATACACATTTGTTCCCGTTTGCAGTTGTAAAAAGAATGCCCAAAGGTTTGGCACCTTCTACACCTCATTGGCATTGGGATGTAATGTCGTACACGAAGTAAGTATATTCCACCTTTGATCTGATGTGGTAAGTTTGGCGTATTAAATGTAAGGATATGGGTGGGAGTGTCCACTAATATTCCATTTCTTTTAGTTTGTACACGACGAACTTCTATAACCTTTTCTTCTATTAATTCTTCTCTAATCTAATCAACTGTACAATTTAACAGGTCTGGACAGTAGATTACTCCTTTTGATTGGTTTAAAGTTATGTGTGGTGTGACATCTACATTCATTTCACACAGTCATTTTACTGTCAACAATTTCCTAGATTGTAGGAAGGATGAGGTTTCAATTAATAAACCATCTCTAATTTTCTTAACAGACTTAGCGTTTCCAATAATACCGTATAATGACCTAGCAAATAAAAAGGGCGATGTCTTTGAAAAATCGCTTTCAAGATTTTTCACGAGCAGAAACCGGGGTAGGTCCTCCTTTTCCTGATTCGCTTGAGTAGGTTTTTTACGAGACCTTCTCTCGTCTGTTTCAGAGGACAGACCCTCATCTAAGGCTGACTTTTTTTTACTCATAAAAAATACTTAAAATCCATTCCCCATGCTCTTCACCTTCCTCGGAGCTCCAAATGGGACGACAGAGCCAGATCTAAGCTAGATGTCGCCAAAGATACATGGAAAATGTAGCCACCCAGGTTGAGGATTGCGAGCACTTTCCTGCCCTGCAATGACTCGCCAACGTCGACCCCAAATAAAGAAGACACAGAATCAAAGATGTATGAAAGAAGGTAAAGAGAGGAGAGAGAAAAGGAGGAGAAAAAAGGGTAAATGTGAGCAAAAGATAGAAAGGTCAGAAGGAAGTGAAGAAGAGATAAAAGAGCCGACAAGCCGCTTGATCCCCCCTGGCTAGGGAGGGACCGCCCGTCTTGGAGGAAGCTAGGGCCAAAGTAGTGTGTTGAGAAATCACACCACAACCGCCGGGAATGATTTCCCTCAACTACCAGGATCCCCTTTTCCCTCCTTACGGGTCGCACGGCAAACACGTGGGTCCATTGACCGCCTCTTACGATCTCCAGGACGGGAGTGGGGCAATTCTTACCCCGCGCCCACAGGGGTATATTATTATTATTATTATTATTATTATTATTATTATTATTATTATTTTTTTTTTTTTTGGTAGTGCGTCGACTACAAAGGTCATTTGCACTTTCAACAACGTATTTTACTACTAATACATAAACATAATCAGAGAATTAAATTTTATTCCGGTACTAATGGTATACTCTACATTTATCAATGACTATTTTGTTAGATTCTGCTTAACATGTTTGTATCTTTTAAGAAATTAATCAGACTATTTATGTTTTTGGTTCATCGTTTAAGCACACTTTTAATGTCTTGCTTAAGTCGTTATTGCGTCTTTGCTCAGAGTATGCATTGCAGTGGATTATTATGTGTGATATGTCTAGAGGTACTTCACATTGTGGGCAATCTGGCTTCGCTTGTCCAGAAAGTAGGAATGAAGATGTAATATTAGTATGTCCGATACGCAGTCGGGTAATGGCTACCTGTTGTCTTCGATTTATTGATTTTGGAAAGATCCACTTTGTCAATACTTTTTTGATTTTGGTGAACTGTGACTTAGTGTTTAACCAGTTGTGGAAGGCATTTTTAATTATACACTGCTTTAGATAAATTTTTATGTCATTGGGACGTACTAGTCTGCAGTCAAGAGAATCATTGTTTGCTGCCTGTTTTGCAGCTTTATCTGCTAATTCATTGCCTGCTATTCCGCAGTGTGAAGGGCACCACGCGAAACATATTCTTTTACTACTCCGGTTAAGCCATGCCATGCTATCTAAAATTCTTTGCACAAGTGGATCACGGGAAAATATATTGGATATTGATTGCAGGGAGCTAAGAGAGTCAGTACAGATTATAAACTTGTGTTTGTTGCTTGCATCGCAATATACTAGTGCTTGTAATATAGCATATAATTCGGCTGTATACACACTGGCATAAATAGGTAGAGACCAGCTGTGTATTGTGTCAGTAATGAATATAGCGCATCCAACTCCTTTTTCGGTTTTTGAGCCATCTGTGTAAATAATTGTGTGGCTTCTATGGGCTGACATAATTGTTTTAAAATCGTTTTTGATCAGTTCTAGGCAGGACTCATATTTATTAAATTGAGAAAGTTCGACATGAATAACAGGAGAGGGTATTGTCCATGGCGGAGTTTCCAATGTCCCATATTGATATACGTCAAGAGGAAATTCAATCGTGAACTTGTTTGCTATGCCCATAGCTCTCCTTCCAGTAGGGCGCATAATAGTAGGTCTATCCTGGTATAGTTGGCTATTTCCTGGATTGAGGACAGAATGGAATAAGGGGTGAGATGGTTGAGCATTTAAATTATTAACATAACTACATACGGCGTTATCTAGGATGTATTGTATTGGAGTGGTATTACATTCAAAACAGATGTCTCCTAGTCCAGAAGTACGGAAAGCGCCGTTACATAGTCTTAATCCCGTACAATGTATTTGGTTAAGTTTCATCGTATGTGATTTCCTGGCACTGGAGAGTATAGCTCCACCATATGTAATTTTGCCAAAATTAGGATTTATACAGTTGTATGAGTGTCTCCTTATCAGCCCCCCAAGATATGTGGGATACGCACCTAACAATATTCATTATCCGCTTAACATCATTAATCATAGCATCTATATGCTTTTTCCAATGCAATTTAGAGTCAAACACAATACCTAAAAACCGAGTTTCACTTTTTATTTCTAGCGTGTAATTGTTGATCGTAATCCGGGGTTGTCATGATCTGTTCGTAGTCGACAGAAGTGCATTCCGTGTGATTTAATTGGAGAAAACCGAAATCCCATTTCATTAGCTGTTGCGCTTAGTTTATTTACTTCTTGTTGTATTTTATGTGTAATGTTAGTTGACATTGGACCTGATACGTATATGACTAGGTCATCTACATACATTGTTTTCCTATATCTGGACTTAGACATTTGACCAGTTTGTGCATAGCAATTGCAAAAGAGTACCACTAAGGATTGATCCTTGTGGTATTCCATTTCCTTGAATATGAGGTTCAGATAAGATATTATTTATGCGGACCTGGAAGTTTCTATCTGTCAAAAAATTTTTTATGAAAGTTAGCATATTGCCTTTTATGCCTATATTTCCTAGTTCAACTAATATTTGGGGTCTACTTGTTCTATCAAAGGCTTTTTCTATGTCGAAGAAAACCGCAAAGACATGTTCTCTTGCAGCAAAGCTATCAAGTATGGCAGTTTCGAGCTGGACTAAACAGTCCGTTGTTGATCTAAAGTGCCTTAGACCCATTTGAGTGTTGGATGCAAGATTATGGTGTTCTATATACCATATAAGGCGAGTATTGACCATTTTTTCCAAAAGCTTACAAAGACAGAAGTTAAACATATAGGTCTATAGTTGTTAAGCTTTTGGGGATCTTTGTTGTTTTTAAGGCATGGAACGATTATTGCCTTCTTCCACTCTCTTGGAAATTTGCCAGACTCCCATATAGCATTATAAAGGTGCAAGATTTTATCTTTTCCAATTTCTGGGATATGTTTTATAAAATCATAGTGTATTGAGTCCAAGCCAGGAGCTGAACTTTTAGTGCTTGCTAGTGCGTAATCAAACTCTGTTTTGTGAACGGCACGTTGTAGGACGGTTGTTCCTCTGAGTTGTTTATTGGTATACCGGTTTCTGCTTTATCTAGGTCTAATGTGCTGCGAAAATTAGCTTCATAATAATTTGCGAAACTTTCCGCAATGTCGTTTGGGTTGTTGACAATGGAATTGTTCACCATTATACTATTTATGGTATTTAGTCGTGCAGTGGAGTTGATCGCTTTTATTTTATGCCATATTTCGCCATTAGAAGTATGATTAGATATATTATTTACGTAGCTTTGCCATGACCTTTTCTTAGAGAACGTAATAATTATTCGGGCTTTGGCTCTCATTTTTTGAAGTTAATTGCATTGGCAACGGATGGTTATCTTTTGAATGCATTTAAGGCTTGTTTACGATTACGAATTGCATGATCAACTTCCTCGTTCCACCATGGAACGCTTCTTTTGATAGGCTTACCGCTAGATTTTGGGATGCTGACTTCGCATGCATTTAAAATCTTGAAGGTGATATCATTGGCTGAATCATCGATATTTCCAGATGGTAAGTTAAAAGAGGCAAGATTCTCTTTAAACTTGTCCCAGTTGGCCTTTTTATTATCCATCTTTTGGGGTGGTATTATTCAATCGTGTACTAGGCATGGTGATTTTAATAGGGGCGTGGTCTGAAAAGATATCCTCAAGAAGCACTTTCCACTCAAATCTAACTGCCAAACTTGGGGAGCAAAACGACAAGTCAATCGCTGAGAAAGAATTACTTCTCGCATTAAAAAAGGTACCGTCACCAGTATTTAACAAAATTAAATTTTGTCGGCTATGGTATCTTCTAAAATTCTTCCTCTTGCATCTAAATGCTTTGAACCTCACACAGGATTATGAGCATTAAAGTCGCCGACCAAGAGAAAGGGGTGAGGTAATTGATTTATTAAGTCGACAACTTGCTCTTTATTCCAAAATGGATTTGGAAGGTAAACGCTGCAAACTGAAAATCGTATCGGGTAATTAATACTAATTGCTATCGCTTGAAAACATGTTGTTAAAGGGATTGAGGAATGAGGAACTTCGTCTTTAACTAATATAGCTGTTCCTCCGTGAGCACGATGCCCTGGGTCTACATCTTTCCTATATGTTTTAAAGCCTTTGAGTGAAAATTTTCGTGCGGCTTAAACCTTGTTTCCTGTAAACAGACACACAAGGGGTTCTCTTTACATAGTAATAAGTTAAGCTCGGCTAGATGACTTCTACATCCATTAATATTTAGTTGTACTATGTTGTCCATAATGTAATAAAATATATGAAAGATAAAAATGCGTAGACAGATAACGTGAGTGTAAAGAGTTAAAAGGTAGGACAAAACAAGCAACAATAAAAGAAAATACATAAAATAATTGTAAAAATATAACTATAAACAATAAGATATAAATATCACAGTTCTCTATCACAGATATATTACTAGATAGCAATTATCACTTAGCTATGCTAGTGGAAGGCATAGCCTCATTTTTGGGTTTTCGAGGAACGCCTTTCGGCCAGCCAACTTTTTTCTTTCTTTCTTTTCTAAAGTTGGGGTGAATTATAGGGTCGTCTATTTCCTCAAGGGATAATGGAGATATAGGAGCTGATCTTTTTCTAGTCTCGGTAATATCTTCTGCCTCCATTTCACTTTCAGTTTGAACGGTATTGTACGTAATTTTATCTATATAATTTTTTAATGTAGATTGTAAACTTGAAATTTGATTTTTGATAGTGTCTTGTAGGACGGGTAAAATAATTTCAGATACTTTGTTGACTATCTCCTTGTCATTGTCTTTTGGCTGTATTACTTGAGAGAAAGTGTTTGACGTAGTAACTATAGATGTTTGGGCCAGTGTTTTCGCTTCTAGAAAGCTTACATTGTGTAATACTTTAATCTCTTGGACTTTCTTTTCCAACTTGTATGAGGAGCACTCTTTCGACCTGGAAGAATGTCTTCCATTACAATTCACGCATACACAATCTTGCCCGCAAGGGGAGCCTTCATGCATTGGACTACCACACACACATAGAGGGTCGTTCTTACAATTTAGTGATGTATGACCAAAACGCTGGCAACGGAAACATCGCATCGGCTCTGGAATATATGGTCTTACTTTAAGGTTGTACATAGCGGCCTTGATGGTTTTTGGGAGCTCGTGTCTTTCAAATGTTAATAGCAACATGGGAGTGTCTACTAAGTTGCCGTTCTTTTTACTTTGTAAACGTTTGGCTTCAACGACGAGTTCTGACTTTAAACCTTCTAAGATTTCGGGAATTGTTGCATTTAATAAGTCCTGACAATAAACGATCCCTTTGCAATAATTTAACGCTCCGTGAGGTTTGACCTCAACTTCCATATCACCTACTTTTTTTAACGTTTGTAGTGTTACTGATTGTTTCTTTGAAACGGTTTCGACCAAAAGTCCATCTTTAACTTTACTGATTCTTTTTGTCTCTCCTGCAATACTGTAAATACACTTACTGATTAAAAACGGCTCACTCTTTCAAAATTACCTTCTGGTAAACGTTTAATGACCAAGAACCGAGGGTAACTCGTCTCACTGGTCATCTTTGTGTTGCACTTCAGTGCAGGAAAATCGTCCCCTTTTAAAGAGGGGGGCAACTCTTGAAAATTTTTGTGTTTCAATGCCATCATGTCCCACGAGAGGAAGAAATAAAATCAATGTATGGAAGTAAAATAATGGAATATGGAAGGATTCGAAAGCATAGAAACTATGGAACTATCGAGAATGGTATTGGTTACAATTATTTTTGTGATATTACATGTTATATTATGATTGCATTTCAATATGGAACTGCAACAGACTAATAATACAAAATGTATAAATTATTTAAGTACAATACAAATCTAAGTGAATACTAAACTGTAACTTTGGGTACCAATCGATAAGTTTTATAACTTGGTTGGACCCCTATACTGTATTTTTGATAAATAAACACATTCCAACATTATTATTATTATTATTACTACTATTACTTTTATTAATTTTGACGGATAATATTTAAGAACGTATTTAATATATACAATGAAAAAAATGCATAACTATATAACACTTAAAATTTATTATTTAATACTTAGACGATTTATATACTGTAATGTTACATAAATCTTAATTTTTATACTAACAGAAATTGTATTGACATTCACGGTACACTAGAATACATCATTAATGCCAAATAATTGTTCAAAAATTTTTATTATTATTTTTATACGTTTTACTGTTTTCATTCCTTTATAGACACATATTTGCAACTGTAAATAGTAGCACATGTGTTGCGCCAGAAACCATAATTAAGTTTAACGTTGTTTGTACATAAACTTTATTTTGAAGTTGTATTTTAATGTAGCCTTTAGGAACCGACCGTAAAGTTACAGACTTGGTTGTACCTGTGTATGTATATTTTCTGGAGAATAAAACATTCAAACAAACATTATTACAATTATTATTATTATTATTATTATTATTATTATTATAAACGATTATTTTGAATAAACAATCTGGCAAATGTTTAAATAAATGTATGGGTGATATAAAATAATCATGTAAAACGTTTTATTTTTAATATTATATCAATAAAACAATAATTTGTTAACACCAGGTTAATTAAAATTGATACATAATTGTTTTGTAAATTTATCTTTATGTGAACGCAATAATTTTTGTTTTCCTATATACTACATTAGTAAGATAAAGGTTTGAAAATACAACCACCAAAGTTATGGGTGATAACTAAGTTTTTAGAAATTTGCAATAATGACTCAAAGAATGATGTTTTATTTAACAAGAAGAATGTTAAATCTTTGAATTGTTGGTCCTTCACCAACATTAAAGTTTTAATTCTTTCTCTGTCTTCAATGTACCTACATTACACAAAAAATCAATTTTTCTGTATTATTGAGATATAATTTAAGTTATATGTACTCTTTAAGCAAAACGATTTTTGTTTAATATTAAGATTTTGCCTAAATGTTCCGTAATTATTAATTATTCCAATGCCTGGTATGAAAAATTTTATATGTATAATTAAAAATTAATTTCTGTTTTCTTTCACTTAAAGACACTTCATTTACAGAATAGATCAGAATGGTTTTTATTATTATATATACTGGAATTGTATATTATGTTAATTTCAAACTAGAAATCAGAACTTTTTTTTTACAGATTAATTATTATAACATTAAGTTTCCTTACTTAAGGCGCACAATTGTGTATGTTTAAAGCTGAATGAAATTTATTGTATTTGTTTAATTAAGGCACCGACAAATAAGTCTGTAGACTTCGTCGGGCCTAGAACGATGTAAATTTTTCGAAATAAACAATTTAAAATTCAAATTCAAATTCAAATTCAAATTCAAATTCATATTCAAATTATTATTATTAATATTATTATTAATATTATTATTATTATTATTATTATTATTATTAATATTATTAAAATGAATGAATTAAAATGAATTACACAAACTATGTATATGGATGCAAGAACATAATCTTGTTACAAATTCCAAAAAAACTAAGTTCATGATATTTTCTACACCACACATGCAACGTATAAATGATACTGCAATTGTAATGCATGATTGCAGCTACGAAAAACTTACAAATGTATACAACTGTAAATGTAGAAAATGAGAAAGGGTTTATGAATTTACATATCTTGGATTGACAATGGATTCTAATCTTGTGTATCACAAACACATTGAAAGAATACATAGAAAAATAAACGATCAACTGGAAGTTTTTATTTATTAAAAAGATTTGCTCATACAAAATCCATGATTATAGTATACAAATCCTTAATTGAATCAGTAATAAGATATGCAGTACGTGTATGCGGATGTGCGGCCGAAGTCCATGTAAAACGTATGGACTCGCTGCAAACTGCACTGCTTAAATTGATTCTAGGAAACCAGAACCTGGAAAAAACATTATTACATATAACAAACACAATGCAAAAAATTATTACACTTACCTCAACATACTAACTTACTACCATAGCAGTGACTGTAAACTTATAATAGAATCGTAATCGTAATCGTAATCGTAAACGTAAACGTAACCGTAATAGTAATCGTAATCGTAATCGTAAACGTAATCGTGATCGTGAACGTAATCGTAACCTCAATCGTAATCGTAATCGTAATCGTAATCGTAATCGTAATCGTAATCGTAATCGTAATCGTAATCGTAATCGTAATCGTAATCGTAATCGTAATCGTAATCGTAATCGTAATCGATAATCGTAATCGTAATCGTAATCGTAATCGTAATCGTAATCGTAATCGTAATCGTAATCGTAATCGTAATCGTAATCGTAATCGTAATCGTAATCGTAATCGTAATCGTAATCGTAATCGTAATCGTAATCGTAATCGTAATCGTAATCGTAATCGTAATCGTAATCGTAATCGTAATCGTAATCGTAATCGTAATCGTAATCGTAATCGTAATCGTAATCGTAATCGTAAACGTAAATCGTAATCGTAATCGTAATCGTAATCGTAATCGTAATCGTAATCGTAATCGTAATCGTAATCGTAATCGTAATCGTAATCGTAATCGTAATCTTAATCGAAATCCTAATCGTAATCGTAATCGTAACCGTAATCGTAATCGTAATCGTAATCGTTATCGTAATCGTAATCGTTATCGTAATCTTAATCGTAATCGTAATCGTAAGCGCAATCGTAATAGTAATCGTAATCGTAAGCGCAATCGTAATCGTAATCGTAATCGTAATCGTAATCGTAATCGTAATCGTAATCGTAATCGTAATCGTAATCGTAATCGTAATCGTAATCGTAATCGTAATCGTAATCGTAATCGTAATCGTAATCGTAATCGTAATCGTAATCGTAATCGTAATCGTAATCGTAATCGTAATCGTAATCGTAATCGTAATCGTTATCGTAATCTTAATCGTAATCGTAATCGTAAGCGCAATCGTAATAGTAATCGTAATCGTAACCGTAACCGTAAGCGTGATCGTGATCGTTGTCGTGTTCGTGATTGTAATCGTAATCGTAATCGTAATCGTAATCGTAATCGTAATCGTAATCGTAATCGTAAACGTAATAGTAATCGTAATCGTAACCGTAACCGTAAGCGTGATCGTGATCGTGATCGTAATCGTAATCGTAATCAAACGTAATCGTAATCGTAATCGTAATCGTAACCGTAATCGTAATCGTAATCGTAATCGTAATCGTAATCATAATCGTAATCGTAACGGTAATCGTAATCGTAACCGTAAGCGTGATCGTGATCGTGTTCGTGATCGTAATCGTAAACGTGATCATGATCGTGACCGTGATCGTGATCGAGATCGCGATCGTAATCGTAATCGTAATCGTAGTCGTAATCGTAATCGTAATCGTAATCGTAATCGTAATCGTAATCGTAATCGTAATCGTAATCGTAATCGTAATCGTAATCGTAATCGTAATCGTAATCGTAATCGTAATCGTAATCGTAATCGTAATCGTAATCGTAATCGTAATCGTAATCGTAATCGTAATCGTAATCGTAATCGTAATCTTAATCGTAATCGTAATTTTAATCGTAATCATAATCGTAATCTTAATCGTAATAGTAATCGTAATCGTAATCGTAATCGTAATCGTAATCGTAATCGTAATCGTAATCGTAATCGTAATCGTAATCGTAATCGTAATCGTGATCGTAATCGTAAGCGTGATCATGATAGTGATCGTGATCGTGATCGTGATCGTAATCGTAATCGTAATCGTAGTCGTAATCGTAATCGTAATCGTAATCGTAATCGTAATCGTAATCGTAATCGTAATCGTAATCGTAATCGTAATCGTAATCGTAATCGTAATCGTAATCGTAATCGTAATCGTAATCGTAATCGTAATCGTAATCGTAATCGTAATCGTAATCGTAATCGTAATCGTAATCGTAATCGTAATCGTAATCGTAATCGTAATCGTAATCGTAATCGTAATCGTAATCGTAATCGTACCAGTAATCGTAATCGTAATCGTAACCGTAACCGTAAGAGTGATTGTAATCGTAATCGTAATCGTAATCGTAATCGTAATCGTAACCGTAACCGTAAGCGTGATCGTGATCGTAATTGTAATCGCAATCGCAATCGCAATCGCAATCGCAATCGCAATCGCAATCGCAATCGCAATCGCAATCGCAATCGCAATAGCAATCGCAATCGCTATTGCAATCGCTATCGCAATCGCAATCGCATTCGCAATCGCAATCGTAGTCGTAATCGTAATCGTAATCGTAATCGTAATCGTAATCGTAATCGTAATCGTAATCGTAATCGCAATCGCAATCGTAATCGAAATCGTAATCGTAATCTTAATCGTAATCGAAATCGTAATCGTAATCGTAATCGTAATCGTAATCGTAATCGTAATCGTAATCGATATCGCAATCGTAATCGTAATCGTAATCGTAATCGTAATCGTAGTCATAATCGTAATCGTAATCGTAATCGTAATCGTAATCGTAATCGTAATCGTAATCGTAATCGTAATCGTAATCGTAATCGTAATCGTTATCGCAATCGTAATCGTAATCGTAATCATAATCGTAATCGCAATCGTAATCGTAATCGTAATCGTAATCGTAATCGCAATAGTAATCGTAATCTAAATCTTAATCGTAATCGTAATCGTAATCGTAATCGTAATCGTAATCGTAATCGTAATCGTAATCGTAATCGTAATCGTGATCGTAATCGTAATCGTAATCGTAATCATAATCGTAATCGTAATCGTAATCGTAATCATAATCGTAATTGTTGCGAAACATCGCAACAACGCAATTATATATTTTGTTTGTAATAGATCAACTCTCTCAAAGTTAGTGAAAAAAAAAAAGAAAAAATGTAACAAAGTTTTTTATGTAGTTTTGTTGTAATAAATTAATTTTAATTACAACTGGTCCTTCGTATTTATTTATTATATTGAAAGTTCGAAGAAGTAGTTGACGCAAACGGGAGCCTTAGCTATCGAAGGAAGCATTAATTTAAAGGCACCGTTTTCGCGCATGGTCTTCATCGAGCCGGATCTCCACTCAAAATCTCCCACACAAGTAAAAAGATCTCAACGTTTTCCTATCCCCTGGCACATGGTTGATTTGAAGTTCCAGTTACGTGTGAACTCCTATTAGCTGACGCCTCCGCATATGCCCAAGTCAAATCCACACTACGAAAGATTCCAGTAAGTTAAAGTGATCATTTGTTTGGATTAAAACTCTGAGAAAAGGTTAGTGAACTAAATTGTTTACATAAAACTATTGCAAAAACTCTCAAATAGTAAATACGCATTCACATTTATTTAACTCTGTTATTTATTGTTTGTTTTGAATTGTCATGGATTTCAAACAATTAAAACTACTCGCACAAGTGCTAAAAGCAAAATCACTCTTATTCAGAATTGGGTGCAGAGCTATCAAAATTTGACATTAGATGTTCAAGAATTTTCATGTAGACAAAAAGATTGGAAGCCGCGTTTTCTGAATACGAATGTGCTCAAGACGAGATAGATTCATATTTATTAGAATTTGAAGATAATTCAGATGTAGAAGATCGTGAAAAATTGAAAATCAGTATTTTACAACGTTAGCCCTTATTGAAAAATGTATACAAAATTATCTCCTCAAAATGTCACTGTAAGTCACAACAATGATTCAATTAGAAATAGCTCGATAACACAACGAATATAAAATTGCCACAAATTAATATTCAACTTTACAGGAAATTTGCACGATTGGAAGCCCTTTAGATCTCTTTGATGCGTTAATAATAAACAACCCACAACCAAAAACGTTTTTATTATCTAAAACACTGGTAAAAGGTGAAGCTTTTAGTTTAATTGAATCATTGTCATTGACTAATGAAAATTTCTACAGCTCTTTTATTACGCAAAGATATGAAAACAAAATAAGATTGTTAATTCATTTCGAAAATTTGTTAAATGCTCCTTGTATAACAAAATGTAATTCACAAAATTTGAGAGAATTGGTTACAACCTGTAAGAAAAACCTAGAATAAAAAACATGAAGCTCTCTGTTAAATGTAATTTTGAATTATTACTTATTTTTCTTTTAAAAAAAACTAGATTTCGGCTCTAAGAAATTGTTTGAGGAAGGTCGGAAAAGACATTGCCAAATTTAGCAGAATTTTTGAATTTCTCGAAAATCGTTGTGTAGGGAAAAACATTTGGAATGAAACACTAGTCAACTCAAAATGTAGTAAAGTAACACTATACTCGAAAAGTGACAGTTACGCCTCTCGGCATTTTTGATAAATCAAAATTTACGGGTGTCCACAATTTTGGAAATATCTCCTCAAGAAAGATTAAAGTTTGTTCAAAGTAAAAAATGTGCTTAAACTGTTTAGGCAAAAGCATACAGGGAAAATTGTTCTTCAAGTGCAACTTGTTTTCATTGCTCTAAGAAGCATCATACTGCGTAACATACAAAATGTCCCTTCAATAGTTCAGGAAAATTAGGTTTTTCAAACTCATCATAAACCCACAATTTCTTACTCAAATGCACAAAATAACGGTTTCGGCTTAATGTACCAAAAATGAACATTCTGTGCATTCAAATAAACCTCAGCCATCAAACAATCACCCAATTTCAACTCCACTTCATTATCAAGACATAAATAGAGCGTCAACTTCGCAAGCAAATCAGCAACCGGCTGAAAATTTATCCAGTTTTTCCGCTCTTTCCCCAAAAATTGCCACGATTACTAGCCACAGCTCAAGTAACTTTGTTTACTGCGCAAGGACGACCTATCCAAGCAAGAATACTACTAGATAACGGAAGTCAGAACTCGTTTTGTACTCAAAACTGGTTAATCAGCTCCGATATAAAACCTTTAATACAGCTTTGAATATTTCTGGAATTTCTCAAAACAAAACTTTCTCAAATAAAGCGGTGAATATGTATATACACTCAAACGTAGACCGCTCTAAAAGATTCAAAGTTTCTTGTGCTATATTAGAACAGATAACTCATAAACTTCCACAAATAAAAATTCACTCGGATAAGTTACAAATCCCAGATCATATTAAGATGACTCTAGCTGACCCTCATTTTCACACTCCATCCGATATAGATTTGCTTATTGAGCAGATAGTTACTACACACTTCTCACGTACGGCATAGTGAAATTAGGCAGAGGTTATCCTACTTTGTTAAATACGCATCTGGGCTGGATTATATCAGGAACCGTTCCTAAAAAGTATACATTTGAACCATCTACTTCCACATCCTATTCTCATCATTCCACTAACCACTCAAATGATACAGATGAATTAGAAACTCTTAACAAAATTCTGGAAAATTGAAGAACTCTCCGAACCTCCCTTGCTCTCTCCAGAAGATAAAAGTCTGAACAAATTTGTAATACTACTTGTCGCATCCTTCAAAATGGACATTATCAAGTAGATATTCCTCTGAAATCTACAAATGAACATAATAAACTCGGCGATTCTCTTTCTTTATCGCAAAAAGATTCTTTCTCTTGAAAACGATTTGAAAAAGATCCTCCCTCTTTCACGAATATAAAAATTCATCGATGAATATGTTTCATTAGGTCATGCAAAATATGTTCCACTATTTCCGACTAACAGTAGGTTAGAAAGGAAATACTTTATTCCTCATTTGTGCGTAATCAGAAATGAAAGCGTCAGCACCAAGTTGCGTGTGGTTTTTGATGCGTCTTGTAAAACATCTTCAGGACTCTCATTAAACGATGTTACCTTAAAAGGATTTCAAGTTCAACCAGATCTATATGACATTTTGTGTAGGTTTCGCTCGTTTAGGTTTGTACTCACCGCTGACATTGAGAAAATGTATCGGCAGATTTTCACGAATCCTCGCCTAAATTTTCTGCAAAACATTATTTGGCGTGACTCACCTCGTCAATCTTTAAAATGTTTGAACTTCAAACCATCACATACGGAACAAACTTTGCTCCCTATGCTGCCACTCGGGTTTTAAATGATATCGCTCTCAATAATTCCGATTATCCCTTAGCATCAGATGCTCTGCTTACTCAAACTTATGTGGACGACATTCTGTCGGGATGTGAAACGGAAAAGATTTACCTAAACTTTATTCTCAATTAACCTCTCTCTAAGCACGGGTTTCACTTGCACAAATGGTGTTCAAACTCAAATGATTTCTTAAAAATATATCTCACCCTCAAACCACAGAGGTGGACTTCAATCTGGAAAATCCCATGTAAAGTCTCGGCTTGAAGTGGAATCCTCATCAGACAATTTTCAAATCTTTATTCCTTCACAATCTCTACAAGATTGCCCCATTTCGAAAAGAAAAATTTTATCTTATCTCGCTCAATGCTTTGACCCTATTGGATTGGTGAATCCTCTTATAGTTAAAGGAAAAATTCTTATGCAAAAATTGTGGTTACATAAGGTAGAATGGGATGAAGAAATACGTGACATTTCGATTTTAACAGAATGGAAAGCTCTCTGCGAACTCTTTTCTCGATTAAAAATCTCACAATCTCTCGGTGTTTATTTTCTAGTAAAAATATTGCAAATGTAGAATTTCATGGGTTCTCTGATGCAAGTAATCTTGCTTATGGAGCTTGTGTATATTAGAACCATTTACCAGACAACTCGGTGTCTTGTAATTTATTGTCATCTAAATCGCGCGTAGCTCAATCAAGACAATTACAATCCCCAAACTCGAACTTTGTGCCATGTTATTATCAAAATTGATTAATAAAATAGTGTCGATTTATAAAAATAAACTAATTCCTACCTCTGTCACACTTTGGACAGACTCGCAAATTGCATTATACTGGTGTAAAAGCCACTCAAGTCGATGGGCAGCATTTGTGTCGCATCGAGTGTCTGAAATTCAGAACTTACTCATGACTATAAGTGGAATTATGTAAAATCAGCGGATAATCCCGCAGACATGCTGTCCCGTGGTCATTTGAACTCTGATGCTTTAACTTTTGGTTTAACGGCCCAAATATTTGCTCAATCCTAAATTTGAAGTGCGAAATGTAGAGAATTTTCCTTTCTCGGTTGACAATCCTCCTGAGGAAAGAAAATATCTTTAATCGTCAATCAATTTTAGAACATTTTGGAATTCAAAATTACACGTTTCTCGTCATTTTCTCGATTGCATAGAACAATTGCATATGTGCTACGCTTTGTTCACAACGTCACTCATTCTCAAGCAAAAACAACAGGCCCTTTGACTATTTCGGAGTTGGATTCCACGCTCACTGTAATTATAAAAAGGTTCAACAAGAACATTTTCTCAACAAATCTTGGAACTTGACTCAAACAAAGTTCTATCTCACAAGCAACTTCGCTCATTAAAACCCTTTTGGGCAATCTTGGACAGCTGCGTGTGGGTGGTAGGTTGGAAAATGCAGAAATTTTGTTTGAACAAAACATCCTCTTCTCCTGTCCTCTAAGGATCACGTTGTTTCTCTCTTATTGAAGTTTGAACATCTTCGATTATGCCACGCTGGTCCTCAGAATGTACTTTCCAATGTTCGATTACGGTATTGGCCACTAGACGGACTGCGTCACATAAAACGAATTATTCGGAATTGCACTATTTGTTTTCGATTTAATGCACAATCAGTGCAACAGATCATGGCTAATTTGCCAAAAGACAGAGTGACTGCCACACGACCATTCCAAAAGTCGGAGTCGATTTTGGTGGACCGTTCTTCATAAAGTCCTCCCATCTACGCAAGGCACCGGTAATGAAATGCTACATAGCTATATTCGCATGCATGGCGATTAAAGCAGTTCACATCGAGCTAGTGTCAAATCTGTCAACTGAGGCTTTTCTAGCCACTCTTAAAAGATTTATATCTCGAAGAGGAAATCCGTCGGTCATTTATAGTGATAATGCCACTAATTTTCTGGGTTCGAAAATCAGTTAAAGGAACTATACGATTATTTCCGAAATACGGATGTGAACACTTCTATTCAAATTTACCTTTCTCAAAATGAAACCAAATGGACGTTCATCCCCAGATCCCTCATTGGAGGACTCTGGGAAGCCGCATAAAAGTGCCAAATACCACATCTCGCGTGTTGTGGGCACTACTCCACTCACTTTTGAAGAATTTGCCACCATATTAGCTCAAATTGAAGCTATTCTCAATTCTAGACCCTCATTGCTCTCTCAAACGACCCTTCAGATTTTCAAACACTCACCCTGGGCATTTTCTAATAGGAACTAGCCTCTCATCATACCCTGAAAAGACATTTCCAACTCAGCAGAAGCCAAGTTGTCCTTTTGGCAGCGATGTTCAAAACTTCAGCAAAATTTTTGGAAAAAGTGGTCAGTTGATTATCTAAACCGGTTACAAAATCGACCAAAATGGATGACTGAGACCCGAAATTTGCAGCAAAATGATTTAGTCTTGCTGGAAAAAGAAAACTCTCCCTCTGCATTGGCCAATGGCCAGGGTATTGGAAACATTTGAAAGCGCCGATGGAAAAGTCAGAGTTGTCCCCTAAAAACACAAGAGGAGAATTCACTCGTTCCATAACAAAAGTGTGCCCTCTTCCACAGGCAGATTGCTAATTTCTCTTGCGAAAGAAAATGTAAAAATATTCCTTATATATATATTTGTTGTTTGTTTTGTTTATTTTATTAAAGTCCTCGCATTCCCGTTCTCTCAGTAACAAATTTATCTCGGACTTAATCCTAACTTGTTCAATAATCTCCGGTCTCTTACGCCGAATTATTTAGTTAACTTCCTGATTTCAATCAGTTGTAAATTCATGTAGATGTTTAGACTTACAATAATAATTTTTGTCAACACACTATTGCGGTGGGCAGTATGTTGCGAAACATCGCAACAACGCAATTATATATTTTGTTTGTAATAGATCAACTCTCTCAAAGTTAGTGAAAAAAAAAAGAAAAATGTAACAAAGTTTTTTTATAGTTTTTGTTGTAATAAATTAATTTTAATTACAACTGGTCCTTCGTATTTATTTATTATATTGAAAGTTCGAAGAAGTAGTTGACGCAAACGGAGCCTTAGCTATCGAAGGAAGCATTAATTTAAAGGCACCGTTTTCGTAATCGTAATTTAATCGTAATCGTAATCGTAATCTTTATCGTAATCGTAATCGTAATCGTAATCGTAATCGTAATCGTAATCGTAATCGTAATCGTAATCGTAATCGTAATCCTGATCGTAATCGTAAGCGTTATCATGATTGTGATCGTGATCGAGATCGTGATCGTGATCGTAATCGTAATCGTAATCGTAGTCGTAAACGTAATCGTAATCGTAATCGTAATCGTAATCGTAATCGTATTCGTAATCGTAATCGTAATCGTAATCGTAATCGTAATCGTAATCGTAATCGTAATCGTAATCGTAATCGTAATCGTAATCGTAATCGTAA
>JARFJB010000451.1:0-110142 GCA_036346205.1 Vesta saturnalis | reverse complement strand
GGTCAATTGGTTTTGAAAATTTAAAAAACGAAAAATATTTCGTTTTTGCAGTAAACAAATGGTTAATTTGACAGCTGTCACAATGTGAGATTATTCGGACAATTTTTAAGACGAATAAGATGGCGTGTATGACATATCACAATAGTCTTTTGTTATCCCACAATCTGCCTCAACTTTCATTTTTCTTATGGCAGCCATATTGATTTTTCGATTTTGGAAAGAGCGTAATATTTCCAGTTTAGTGATGTCTCACAAGTGCATAAAGATTAGAGTTTCATCGAAATATCACACTTTCTAAAGTTAAGTAAAGGAAAATAATTTTAAAATGTAGTTTATGACTGTGGACAACTTTTATATGACATTTTTTCGTATTGGTAAGTAAGAGGAGTTATGGAGCAATCTTTAAGTGGGCCACTGTATGTATGTATGTATGTATGTATATATATATATATATATATATATATATATATATATATATATATATATATATATATATTGTAAGATCTATCTGCATCCCTGCTGATAATAAAGATGGGTAGTTCGTGATGCTACCGCTAGAGTTAGATAGTCACAGTGAGTTGTCAAAAGACATTGTCTAGTATATTTTATTATTTTAAACCCTAATTTAATTGTATAAATTCAGTTTATATAATATGGGTATGCTTGGTAGGTTAGTTTGGTTTTGGAAAAACAGTTTAAATTCAATTGCTGAAAGTACGTATTTATTAAGTTACATATGGAATTACATAAAACTATTTAATATTCTTACCTGAAAGTAAACTGATTATACAATTAAATTAGGGTTTAAAAAATAAAAATATACGACAATTCACTACGCAGACACGCACACACACAACACACACGACACTACACATCGAACAACACAAACAACACAGATATATATATATATATATATATATATATATATATATATATATATATATATATATATATATATATATATATATAGCAACTAAATAAAGCATCATTTAACTAACAATAACGCATTAAGTAGTCGTTACATTTTCCGTAATAAATGTCATTAGAAACAATTGTAAAATCACAATAAACGCTTTACAGAAGTCATTAGGCTAATAAATTCCTCAAATTCATTAACTTCATTTTATGGAAAACAATTAACTAAACAATTAACTTCTTGGTTATATAATGGTCGCACATTGCATTCTTGACGTAGTCACATTCTTGGCTCGTAAAGATGCTGCAATTTGTAAAAAGTCAAAAAGGCAACGATATGTTAGTCTACAATGGTTTTATTCAAGAAAAAAAAATGCGTTGTTGACGAAAAATCATAAATCATAAAATCATTACAACAAGTGCAAATGTTCTGGAAAGTCCATACATTGGAAACTAGGTCGTGAAAAATTCCATACTGATGAAGCAAGAAAACTGTCTTCGGTTTCTTTCATGCAAACGAACAATAGCACAAAATAAAGCTACACAAACCCCAAAGTTTAACACATGCTTTTACCTGTCCAGACCAATCATGGTGTACTTTCCTTTTATATGATAATGGCCTGGTGAACTGCATTCTGTTATTTTCCAGAAAGAAATTTTACATTTATGGAGCACTGTGAACACTGGTATTGCGGATGGTACATTTAAATCAGCTCCACCGTTAACTATAGTCAACTATACACATGATACAATAGTGATTAATTCATGTATATACATTGCTAAACAAAACAGAAGAAACTATATATATATATATATATATATATATATATATATATCGTTTATTCAACAGTAAACAGATACAGTGAAGACTGACTGTCTACATTTACGACAATGCACCTCACTTTTGTACCAGAGGAAGGCATTGTGCAGCTAAAATTACTTGATACACTTTTATATGGAAATTAATTGTGCCGTTAGCAGTATAATTACTTTGAAATGACGTTTAGAAGAATGCGACGAAGACAAACATTATTTTCAGCGAATATGTGGATTTGTTACTCATTGTTGAAGGAAGATTTATCAGAATTTCTCTTCAGTGATCAGTATATGGAAATGCTTTAAAAAGAAATTTACCACGCACAAAAAAGTGTATAAGACACTGCAAAGAGAATTATAACAATAGTTTCAGTACGGCAACAGACCACATTTACGAGGAATCTTTTAACTTAATTACAAATTTAAACTGACATTACCAAATTTGAATATTAAACAAAATATAAATTAAAAATAATAAAAAGGTTTAAATAAAAAAAAAATAAAATTTGAATTTCAACTACTTATGTTACATTATAATGTTGTGGTAATTTAACATATAATTAGTAAAGAATTTTTTCAAGGTCTAGGAAAAACAGCAAAAACCTAGACATACCAAAAGTCAAAATTAAAACAAGATTCGATTATTAGATATTTGTCATCTTTAAACGCGAAGATTCCTGGACTAGTAGATCTCAAAGGTCTTTGAGATTAATAACATTGTCTCAATATGAAACTAGTGTAAGAAACAATTATTGTCGATCATGAACGTTAATTAAATCTTGTAAAAGTCAAGTCTCAAACGCACCAGTCATTAATTTTGACCTAGTTATTCTTTACTAAAATTTAATTCTATAGTTGGGTTTATACGTTTCAAACTGTTATATTAAAAGCAAGCTGATGTTTATGTTTTAATTTTTCAGCTTTTAAAAATTGTTTCAACATCTTTCACAATTTTAATAGATATTACTACTGACGAAGATAACTGTGTTATCGAAACGTTTAGATTGTATAATATAAGAATACACCATTAAAAAAAGTATTTTATTATAGTAATAATGATGAAAGTTTACATTTTCATATGATTACATTCAACTTTTCCATATCAATGGAATGTTTAATTTAAATAATTACTATTTTGTAAAATTATTATATTTAAATAAACTGCACGTATTCTATTTGTATTTCCTGGAGTCAGCTCCTTTTCGAACTTCTCGCCTATGGACGGACTTGCTCGTCTGGCGGTACTGAAACATTGGTTAATAACCACGTGTAAGAACTGTTAATGGGACGGTATTGTTATAGTGGTAATAATTAAATAATTAGTGTAATTAGACCGAACGCCGATTCAAATCAATGTAAATGTGAATGGTGTGTTTACACGTTAAATTTACTGAATTGTTTTATTAGGTGTAGGTGAGATTTTGTGTATAAATATCAGAATCTATGGGTGTTAAATAACTTATCGACGTTGATTTAAATCTAAGGAGGATTCACGATTACCACGATTAAGGTATAAGTGTGTTAATTGAAGATGTAAATTTTATTTTCGTAAAAGACATTAAAATTGACAGGTTAATGTAATTAAGGGTATATCAGGCTAGATAATTATAATCCGCGAAAGCGTGTGAAGAAACCCACCTTGGCAAAAGATACAATATTAAACAGTCCTTATATAATCATCAGGTACGTACACCAGGAAAGTATATTAAGAACAACTGTTCAGTTCAGTAGTTAGAACGGATAAGCAATTGGAAATCAGGATTAAATACTCGATGGGAGACTGGCAAATATAATTAGATAACAGGTTACACGAAATAAAATAAGAGCAGATTTATATAATTACATAATAAAACTACGTATAATGCAAAATTCCAAGGTTCTAACAAAATTTTACTATTTGCTTAATACATATTTTCGGTGCACGATCTCCGTCTAACTTTAATCCTTCGCACGATCTCCCGTCCGTGGAAAAGTTATATCATAGGAGACGCTAATAGACATGAAGACCCGTCCGGCTGCAAAATTTAATTAACACTTCCCTGTTTTAATTTTGCTCCAACTTTTCAACAGGGTGTACAAGGCTGTTGATATTTTGACTTTTCCTGTACATGACTAATAAATACAAATTTCAAGGATAAGCCAAATTTACTGTTTCATTACCTTAGGCAGGTATATTATACCGAGAAGCGTCAAGTCATTTTGACCCTATCGGTTTAATGTGCCTTTATTCTTAGAAAAGCAGTAGGAAATAAAGTAATTCTCTGAAGTTATAGTCCATTGCAAAATATAAGATCTGTAAAACCCTACCCGCGTCGCATTCCATCTTTATCTATACCTGGCTTACCTCTGATGCTACGAAAGTCAGATCTTATATCTTACAACGCATTTATAGTGGAGAGCGCTACATTTATATAGTGCGGCAATTCATTTGATGAATTAGTTGAGTCAGTATTGTAGCAGTGTCCGTGCATTACATACGTTTGTTGTGTTAGTAATTATTTGTGCAAATCGAAGTGCCTCAATGTGGAAGAGAAAATTCTTACACGGTACTTTTTGTAATCCCAAAACTGTAAGCTGTGATTACTCTTGTTCAAATAGATTGATATAATTTTATTGTTACAGAAGAGCCATCTACATCTCACATATCCGTAAGTCAACATGCAGGAGTGTGTTGGCATTCAGGAACTACAATAAAACTGTGGACGACCATCGACAATACACAAAACGTCGACCGAAGGAGCAAATAATACTTTTACTTCTGGAACCATTTTCTTTGAACTATACTGCATGGAAAGTTATTGACTGTGGAGGCAAAACTTCTGGAAGAACACAAATTCATAACGCCTTCAAGCAGACTCCAGGGCTACACCATATGCTAAGCGACGTATTATGGATGAGAACATAATGAGTTCATGGCAGTTGCTCATTTCTGACCCATTGTTGAAGTACATAACGTTCTGCACTGAAGCTGAGACTCAACAAGAGGCGAAGAAATCTGGGCCACCCATTGGAAGAACTTGAAGCGTTTATTGCGTTGTTATACGTTCGCGGATCGTATAAATGTGGAGGAATGGACTATGATCTCTTATGGTCCAAAGATTGGGATTGGTTTCTTTGAAATACAATGAGTCGTAACCGGTTCCGAAATATTATGCGATATCTACGATTCGACGAAAAAATTACCAGATCCGAACGTCGGAAAAGTAACAAATTTGCATTGATTTCATCTGTATGGAACATATTTATTGAAAACTGCATCTTATGTTACAAACCCAGCGGATTTGTTGAGCAACTTCTTCCAACAAAAGCACGCTGTCAATTTACGCAATACATGGCGAACAAACTGGATAAATTTGGTATAAAATTCTGGATGCTGGGAGACGCCAAATCAAAATATATGTGCAACGCGTTACCGTATTTAGGAAATGATGACCATTGAAAGTCTGACCGAGAATGTTGTTTGGCATCCTATAGAACCATTTCTCAATAAGGGTAGAATATCACTACTGATAATTTTTTACTTCAGTGAAATTGGCAGAACGTTTGCAGGCAGCCAATACAACGATTGTAGGAACAATGAATAAAAACGGAGGAGATTCCAGTCGAATCAAAAATAGAAGAGCACAAAGAATTGCAGCATGAAGACTGCACTGTGACAGTATATCAAGGAAAAAGGAAAAAATGTGATAATTTTGAGCACTATGCATTCTGACATTGACATTGGATCTACAGAAAAAAAGTTCCAGAAACTGTACACTTTTATAATAACACTGAGTACGGTGTTGACGTTATTGACCAGATGGCTGATAGTAGAGCACCAGAGCTGGTTCGCGGCGTTGGCCAGTTCAGGTTTTTATAACATTCTTGATTTGGCACTTATAAATGCCTGGACTTTATACAAGGAAACTACAGGTAGAAAACTTAGCCACCACATGTTTTGCAGAAACTTGCCGAAGAACTTCGAAGAGCCTACTGCCAAAAAAATTTGAATCCAAAAGAAAAGATCTATATCCATGTATCTATATGACGAAGAATAGTCTGTGAACGTTTCCAAAGTAAGCATAAGTACCAAATACTCAAAAATGCAAGAAACAAGACTGTCGACAAATGTAAAGTTTGCCTTAAATTTACTTTCCGAAAATGTACTCAAGAAACTATCAAATTTATGACCTATGCTAACCATTAGCTTTTTATAAAAATCTTTATTTCTTCAAAATGTAATAAATTAAAGTTCTAAAAAAGTATGAGTAACTTTCTTAGGGACCCACATCCTACACTATTTAAATTAATAATAAAAACAAATGGTCAAAATGAACCCTGACGGCTCTAGTAGGTATATGAAATAGCCGGCGCTTCTAGTTATAACGTGTTATATGCTTATCTACTAGCCCTTATTAAAAGTACAGTAGGTATTTTTCAATAATGTTTCTAGAAATTGTGTATTTCCCATTTTACCTAAACTTATTAATTACGTATCTTCCATTTGTATCTATCTAAAGGAGGGAGGGTAACTCTATAAAGCAAAGGGTTGTTTCAAAATGTTGATAGTTGTCAATCATGGCTTTAAAAGAAATAATTGGGCAGCGTGGTAACCCTTGTCTAGTATTAGAAAACTATACTTTTTATAAGTATAGGGAAACGTGTTGGAACTGTGTTAAAAAAAAGTGTAAAGCCAAATTATACACTTTAGGCGATTGTGAAAGTTATATTTTTTCGAAGAAGTGCTGAAGCCATGACCATGATCCACTCACCGCAAAGGTATTGAATCGACAAACAGTTAACAACGGTTTAAAACGAAAACGAGAAGAAGAAGTCTGTAGTGAAGAATCACCATCTAAACTGATTCACACTTTTTTGGAGACGTCGACTAACGTTTTGGATACTCTCAGTATAAGGGACATCACTTACATAAGAAACAACATTGGCCGAAGTCAACGAAGAAAATTTCCAGTTGCCACGTAACGCCCAAGCAGTGCATGATTATGTAGAATCGATGCAGTTCCACCTTAAGACTGCTTATAATGAGAATTTTTAATCATTAATGACAATATAAACAACATTATAGTGTTTTTCTTGCAAAGGTAACATGGAACTTATGTGTAAATGTGACAAGTTTTACGTCGATGGTACCTTTGATTATTGCACCAGGTATTTTGTGAACTGTTCACTATACGTGTATTTTCTAAACACGTATACATTCCTGTGGCATTTTGTTTACTGAACAATAAACTGAAACATACCTATCGGAAACTGTTCACGTCTATTAGTGAAAAATGTAACATATTGGGATATTCATGGAAACCAAAACAATTTGTATGTGATTTTGAAGTTAGTATTCATAACGCTATAACAGAAGTATTTCCTGAAGCGCAAATAATTGGATGTAGATTCCATATTTCTCAGGCTTGGTTTCGAAAAATTCAACAATTTGGATTAGTGGTGGAGTATAGAGACAAGACATCACCAACTGGCATTCGGTCTACTTTTTCTTCCTCCAGAAGAAGACGGAGATTGTTATATTTTCGATTTTATGGAAGACGCCCTGTTGATGAACGAGTGGAAAATTCTCAGACTATATCACTGCAACATATATATCAGAGGACTCTATTTTTCCACCAACCATATGGGCTAAGGATTTTGCCGAAATGACCCGTATAACTAATACATGCGAGTCATTTCACTCCAAACTTAATAAGCATTGCTGCACACCCCATCCAAATATAAATTCATTTATTGCTGCTTTAAAAACATGCAAAAGATACTTATATTAAAATCAATTTAGCAAATAGTGGAGAAATAATCAAAATGAAAGAAACTTTGTTAAATTACAAATTTGTCTCAGAAAAATTTCTCAATACCAAATGTCGTTAATTTCTCGATATAATTTTGTTAAATGTGTAGCTGTGGAGTTTTGTAACACTGACTAAGTTTCATTATTTATGTTACATAATAATCTTTAAATAAAAATGCAAGATTTTCTTTTTCCATTATATTAACGTGGTTGTGCACTTTCACCCTCAATAGTTACATACAATCGGGAGTAAATGTGCGCAATTGAATAATTAAAATACTGATAAGGACTTGGACGGGAGAGTGTGAGGATTGTCGACTGTGACGTCACTCTACCGATTAGACGGGACTTCAGTGTGCTCCATATTTTAATAGTGTCTTAAGATGCACTTTCAAATATTAATGTATATAATGTCCAATGATTTGTATTTAAAACAGAAGGTCAAAATACATTTTTAAGTAGTTTCTAATTTTGGATGCGTGTACACCATTTTATAGTGTAAATGCTTATTAAAATAAAATTTAAAACAATTTTAACAAAAACAAATTTCCTTCGTTGCATTACCAGTCAGATATCACTTGACTATGTGACCGTTATGTCCATTTGTATTTTACGTATGTTGTTAGTATGTTATTAAATTGTTATAGATTTTTAATTTTACTATTTTTGTTCATTTTAGTTCGATAATCGAGCTGGAAAGTACGTATATATGCGTTTTTCACCCCAGTTGCAAATCTTAGTTAAAAGTCTCAATAATTTTAATTTAAATACCATTTATAGTAGCCCAATCAGCTTCAAATCTAACAGTTTTTCAGTGCGTTCATGCGTGTACGAAATTTCAAATAGCTCCATTTTACAATAATTTACTTGAAAAAACTGAGAACTGTGAAGGTTAACAGGTACTTTTGGTGGTCCTATATGTTCCAGATGGATCTTCGGTTTTGCCATAATAGCCGTATGCCAAATTTCATCACTCCAGCTCAAACGGTCTGACCGCTATTGTGTTTACATTACGCGCGCGTGCACACACTCGTGTACGCATGCACACACAGCATGTCAAAAATGATCAGCTTGGATTCAGGAACCCTCAAAACGTAAAGATCCGTCAAAATCTCGAGGTCGAATGTTTTCATGATCGCAATACCTTCCATTACTCTTCGTATAGTATACGGGAATATAAAAGGAAACTGTCTAACACATTGTAACTGAAAACTATGACGAATCTTACAATTATGGACCAATGAAAACGATAATTCCTTTCATTTTGTAAATTTTACCGATTTTATATTAAATATTCAAGGATGCAGTAATGCCTTAGATCTCCACATAGACCTTGTAAATGGTCTTATAGAACTATTAAAAAGGAGCGACTCGTTTCTCTCAACGAGCAACGAAACAAAGATGTACACGTTCCAACTTTGCCTCCAGAATTACTAAGAGGTTCGTCACTTGATCGCACAGATTCGGTAGGCAGCTCCGATGGTAGATCATATTGATAATACACAATACAAAAACCTAAGTATTTTTACTATAAATATTAAAACTCGACGAACTATATTTAAATAGGACCATCTCTTAACCTTTCTTAGTTTTAACAACCTTGTTGAGGAAACAGCCATAATGCATATTCCTTTTACTGGAAGTTACGATTACATTTATTTTGTTAATACAAGCATATCTGATTACAGTGTTACTTTAATTGCACTTAAAAGAAATAGAAATTCAAAAATGATAAAACGTAATATCTTGGCCAAGTCGTACCTTCAACAAATGGATGTGTTATTAGACAAATCAGTTTGGCGCCTTTTACATATCGCTACCGTTTTGGCAAACTATCGTAATCCGCAATTTTGTAAAAAATGGATTTTCTTACTATCGTAAGTAGCTCTTGCAAAAGAACGATCTACCAAAGTATAGTAAGTCAATAGTAGCTGTTAAAACAGGAAAATGAATTTGATTATAGCGTAAGTGAAGATAATTTGTGCCATGACAACCAAATTAACGTCAACGGTGCACAGTCAAAGTATCGTAAACAACATCACGTGATGTCGCTTACGATACGCCTTTCCTGGTTACGATACATTAGTATTGTTGTGCTTTGCTACATTGTGACTAACGGTAAGTGTTTTTAACGATTAAATATTATTTATGCTCGTACCTATAGTCAGTACTTGAGGCCGGCCTCGATCTTGAGCTCAACTTGAGATAGGGTGCGTATTAGCGTGGCCCAAAATTTTAAATTTACTCTACACCCCAGGGCCCCACTATTTTTTTTACTCTAGTTGATAGTAGTAAAGTACCAAAATTTCAATGCCCTAGGTGGACTAGAAGGTAGTGCTCAACGTCTATAAAGTTTTAAACATTTTGTTATTTTCTTATTTTTTACATATTAATTTCCGTGGGTTATCCTTTTTTCCAGATGCTGTTTTTATGAAAGAAATTACAAGAAAAATATAATAAGGAGTTAAGAAATTAGAACTATCAACAATGGTTTGTGAGGACTGTTTTTATACAAGTGGTTGTTTTGGACTTTTTTGTGAAAATATGGCTTTGTCATCAACTTCGATACGTCAAGCGGACACGATATTCTTGATAGGTGTCAAAGATTTAGAACCAATATCTAGATTTAATCAATTACCAACTATAAGGCAAGTTCTTCATAGATTCCATTATTTCGTGCAAGAAAAAAAATCTGTTCGAAATGCAAGTCACAACACTGTAGAAGAATTAATTTCAGTGTGGCAAAAAGTCGTTATCCCGATTAGACTTCTAAAACATTGTATTGATAAGCTTGAAAAATTACACTCTGAATGGCTTCTGTTAAAAAAAAATAAAGGAAGAAACTCTGATGCACAAAAGAAACGTGAAACACTATTTCAAGAGCAGCTAGATATGGTATTTGACATTGCTCACAGTGATACACTTGCTATGTGCAAAGTAGATGAAGACAGGGAGTTTTTAATTGATCAGAGGACGGCAAGGAATATGATGATTTCATCAGAAGACAAGAAATACAACAAGAAACAAGAAAGAATTCTTCAAAGAAAAATGAAAGAACAAAAGAGACTTGAAAAAGGGAAAGACCCAGGTTCCTCTTCACTGATATCTCCAACTGTAACTGTTTCAGATTCAGAAGATGAATCCGCAGAACATTCTGATTCAGCTAAAGAAGATGTATTTGTATATAAGCCATCATCATCTCTAAAAAGAAGGGAATCCCAAACAGACTCACAGACTGAACCAATTGCAAAGAAATCTTTATTTTCTACACATGTCATTAGCGCATTAGATCGCAATAAGGTGTCTGATAGGGAAGCCTTAAGATTAATGGTCTCTATTACAGCAGCATCGGGATATGACCCTAGTTCGTTGCCATTATCACGAAGCACTATCCAACGCAAAAGGAAAGAAGGAATAAAAACTGTTTTTGAAGAAATAAAGCAATCTGGTTCTTTTGACGATCCAGTTATTGTTCATTGGGACGGAAAGATTCTTCCTGATATTTTGGGCAATGGAAAAGTAGATCGTTTGCCCGTATTAGTATCAGAAGATGGTAAGGAAAAATTGCTTGGAGTGCCAAAACTTGCAAGTGGTACTGGTGCAAACGCAGCAAATGCAGTTTATAATGTACTAACGGAATGGGGTTTGGAAAATAAGATTGTTGGCATGTGTTTTGACACTACATCTGTTAATACAGGGTGGAAAAATGGAGCTTGTGTTATGCTGGAACATAAAGTTGGAGAAGAATTATTATGGCTAGCATGCAGGCACCACATTTTGGAGATTATTCTCAGTAAGGTATTTACCCTCTGTTTTGGACCATCCAGTTCTCCTGACATTCCTTTATTCAAAAGATTCAAGGCAGCATGGCCCTTTATACACCAAGGAAAATATCAACCGTTGGAAGAAGCTCCTGACAGTAAAAATTTAAACCTCACTGCAGTAAATGCTTTATTACTTGCCTTACGAAGGAAAAACCAGCCCAGAGACGATTACATGGAGTTAGTAGAGCTGTCTCTACTAGCTCTTGGCCATATTCCAGATAAAATTCATTGGAGAGCTCCAGGTGCAGTACACCATGCTCGTTGGATGGCGAAACTGTTATATGCCATCAAAATCTACTTATTTCGTGAGGAAGACGGTTTTAAAACCACACAACAGGAAAAATTGCAGTTAGAACGCTTTGTGAAATTTGGAGCTCTGGTATATGTAAAATATTGGTTTGGAGCCCCTATGGCTGCAAAGCTGCTTGGGAAGATCTCTCTCTCTCTGTGGAAGGACATGACTAATTATGAAGTTATTGATCCTCAAATTAGTGAAATGGTTAAAAAGGCCATGAAATTTCATCTTTGGTACCTCTCGGATGAGTTACTTGGCTTAAGTTTATTTTCAGACAAAGTATTAGATGAGGCAAAGGTGGAAATTGCCAAGAAGTTGGAGTGTGAACCTACTGACCGGAAGGTAAGGGGAGATTCGTCACTTTTAACTGACCAAGCCGTTTTGGCTGATTTTTCCAATAAAAGGTCATTGCAGCTGTTAGACAAGTTAAAAATAAATTCACTTGTTTTGACCACACATCCAAATGAATGGAACAGCAATGAACATTACATTAGTGGTAAACAAATCATAAAAAATTTGAAAGTGGTTAATTATATAGCTGAGCGTGGTGTCAAACTGTTTGAAGAGTTTAATAAGCTTCTGACTAATGATGAAGAAAAAAAACAGTTGCTCCTGCAAGTGGTTGAAGCTAATCGAAAGTGGGTTCCGACCAAAACGACAAAACAAGCAGTTGTTGAAAGTTTGGAGCCGTCAACTTCAAAGGATTAAACCAATAAACCATGTTTATTTACACCAGTCACTACTTTCCTATAAGATTTTTGTATTATTCAACAATATTATACTGTTATACTATTATATTATGAAATAAACTAATTTACTACTTCTCAGTTAGTTGTACTTAGTTTCAAACAATCCTCAACATTACCGATTTTTCAACTTTATTCTTAATATTATATGTCTTTGAGCACTGTCTTCCAATTGGAATATTATCTTCAAACTTTGCCAAAATAATTGTTTTATTAGTAGTAAAAAAATTAGAGGGTGCCCAGATATGTAAACTAATTTTGAAATTTTGACTATATAATATGGGCCACACTAGTGCGTATACTATGAACAAATCTAGAGCACAGAGTGAGGTTAATGCGCTTGCGTGACTTGAGTCGTACTCAAGTCCACTACAAAGCAACCTGAGCTCGACTTGGCATATATTCGGGTTCTATCGACAGGTTCCGTTGTTTAAATTTTGTTTACTTTGTTTTTAATTGAATTGTTGCGATGGATAATGAAAATCTAGAAGATTTGTTGAATTTATGGACATCGTTGATGAAATGCCGAATACACGCGTGCCAAAACAATACATCAGAGATGCGGCAAATCCTATGGATTTCTATGGTGAAGAAGATTTTCACAAGCGGTATATATTCTCTAAAAACGTGATAACAGACATTATTATTCCAATTGTAAATCCCAATTTACATAAATTAAATAATAGGGGATTACCAATCCCCCCACTAATTCAGTTGTTAACAACCCTCCGCTATTATGCAATTGGAAATTTTCAAGTAAGATAACTCCATTAAAATTTATATCAAAATAAAGGTACTTATTTTTTTTTAGTTGGTGAGCGGTGATTTAAGAGGAATAAGTCAGCAATCTGTGTCTGCAATGATTAAACGGGTTTCTGAATGTATTGCAGAAAGGCTTTCAGAATATATACATTTGCCCAACACACTGGAACAGAAACAACAAAATGTAATTATGTTCCAGAATGTATCTAGATTTCCTGGTGTTGCAGCATGTTTGGATTGTACACATATCAAAATTGTTAATCCAGGAGGTGATAATGGAGAGGTATTTAGAAACCGAAAGGGTTTTTTTTTCATTAAATATACAGGTACTGTGTTTTTCATAAATTTTGAGAACATTTTCATGTCTTTTATATTATAGGTTGCTGTGGGACCACAAATGGAAATGATTGATATAGTTGTACTACATCCTGGTTCCACACATGATAGCGTTATATTTGATAGGAGTTCCTTAAGGGTACATTGTGAACATGGAGACCTGGGGGGATTGTTACTAGGTGATAATGGATACCCATGCAGACCATATTTATTAACCCCAGTTATACATCCCGGTAAATATAAACCAGATGTATCTAATACAAATATTTGATGGATGCGTCATTTCACAGCTCTAAATTTATTGATTGTAATCAAACAATTGATTATCAACAAGCACGTTAACCAAATTTCAATATAGTGTATATGTATGCATTGATTTTCTAAAGTAATATTTTGTAGGGAATCAACATGAAATAAGATATAATGGGGCACACATAAGAACCAGGAATATTGTGGAAAGGGTTTTTGGAGTATGGAAAAGACGATTTCCTTGTCTACATAGAGGTATTACTACCAAATTAGAGACGAGTCAAACTATTATATGTGCAACAGCTGTTCTTTATAATATATCAGTAAGGTGCAAAGAAAACTTCAAAATGATGTCGATGTACATGTGGTAAATGATGGACAGTTAGGATTAGTTTTTAGAAATAATTTTATACAAAATCATTTTTAAGTTCTCTCAAGTAGCTTAATTTGTATTTTTTTTTTTTGATAAAACAAATAAATTCCTAAGATACTTGTCATTCAAAGCTAATATCACTTGACCTAATAATTATATTTACAACTTCACTTTACTCCAAAGCAAATTTCAGCTCAAACCATTAAAAAGTAGACAGGATCGTACTTACTTATTTTGTTCCAATTGCATTTTAATGTTTTGTCTTTAGGTGTTTATTATACCAATTGTACTATGACTTTTTAGAATTATTTTATCGTTTAACTCGTATGTATTAATTTATTTATATTTTGTATTAATATTTTCTGTTTAATGGATTAAGTCCATAAATAAATAACATTAAAGTATTTCAAATCATAATCCACACCAATCAATAAATAAACGAATTATTCATTAAAAAAAATTATAATCATGATATGCATATAATAATTATAAACAATGTTTATTCTTAAATAATTGCAACTGCAAAGCTGCCAATTCACTTTCGGCCTCTGCTTTTTTTGCGTAGAGCAATTGCAGTGTTTAATTGCTCATTTTCTATTTTTAATTTTATACTATGCAGTTCATTCTGCTGTTGAATGCTTTGTTCAACTTTTTGTGTCCGTAGACTTGCCTCCATCTTCACAAAATCCATAGCTTTCTGTTTACCTACTAATAAAATGATCTTAAGTACCTATATTGTTTTCACTGTTATCAATAATAAACTTAATTAAATATAAGCCAATAGTTCCCTTTTGCAGATGATGTGATAGAATCTATGCATCTTCTATTGTGCTGTGTTGTTGATGACTCACCAGTAGTAGCAACATCTGATATATTTTCAGAACCTAAAATTTTAGTGTTGTAATATCCCATGATACAAATACACAGGTATGCTACGTAGAAATCTTAAATCGGTCGAGGCCGCGCATGACGTCATTCACGAAGCACGGCGGCCATTTTGTTTATTAAATTGCTATTTGCTTACATCGTTGTAGGTGTTTAGGTAGTGTTTGAACTGTGTATTGTTTATAAATATAATATTTGTTTGTGATTAGACTACTATAAACGAAATATGCCGGGCTGTGCTGTTGCAAAGTGTGCTAATTACACCCGTAAAACGAAAGGCCAACAAACACATCTTATTTCAAACTTATTTCAAACACATCGTTTGTACCAGCCGAATACTTGGAAGAAGAAATGGATTCTGAAATTCTGGGTCTTGTATCAGACTTTGAAGTCAAATAGAAAGTGAACCAGGAAGCTATTAAATATGTTGCTGGATAAGTCACTCACAAATATAGAAATAAATATACCTTAGGTATTCTAACAAGCAAGCTAAATACTACAAAAGCACCAGAATGGCTGACTGTTGTATCTCAGGGTTCATTATCATGTCCAAATGATGATTTACTTCAAACTGCATTGGTGCTCGAGAATGAATTTTTGCAATGCATGGTTCATCACTATGAAAAGAAACAATATTTCACAAACTAGCGGATCAAACAGTAGCGAAATTATAAAATTCAACTCTAATTCCTTATGAAGTCGTTTTGTGCCTCAGTAGAACGCGAACTTACATAAGATTGCGAGATCTCAACCGTAAAATAAGTTTTAATAATTGCCAAAAAAGTAGGTAAAAATTGTCTAAATTTACTAATGTTAAAAAGTAAATTTACCACTTCACTTTAAAACTTTTTTTTTAGTAAACTTGTTATGAACTCAATTATTTTTGTAAAATTAACTAAGTACCTAGCTACTTATTAACTTTTACTTAATGCTTTCTTTTTATTCGAATTAGAATCTAAATTCTTTTGTGCCATTGGTAAATGTTAATAACGTAACTGTGCTTAGTATAAATGTAAAATTAGTTGTAAAACGGAGATTTATTTGTAGTTTAAAAATAAATTATTAATTTAGAAACTGATACTACATACACTACTGGAATTAAATAAATGGTAATGTATAATTATAGATTGTTTTATCTATTTTTTATCTTCAAGAGGGTTTTTAACCTACAAATGCAAATTAGTCTGATGTAAACATTTATCTCATCACTTACAATAAAAATCTTAACAAGATGTAACTTTACACTAAACTTCCTATAATCCTATCTGAAGTGTCTCTAATTTTCAGAAAACTGAAGAAAAATCCAATCGAAAGGTATTCGTCCTTCTTGCACGAAATTTTGCGCCGCGCGTGACGTCATGCATAGGTCACATTCTGAGGGTTGAATGCGCCGTAGCATACCTGTGTATTTGTATCATGGTAATATCCCAAGATAATAATACAAAAAATATTACCTGAATAAACGGGTAGTACATACGCATGGTCTTCCAAACTTGAAGATATAGCATTTTCAATATTATCTTTTATTTCTTCTAAAATAAATCAGTTACAGCAAGACAGGTAACAATATGCAATATCTACATTACTTACGGGTATTTTTTATGGCTGCATCATCTTCAAATACTGCTGTTGAATCCCATGGACATGTTAAGTACACATCAGCATGTGGTGCAGCAGCATCCACTGCTTCCATAACTTTTCTTCAGGTTGAGGCCACCACCTGTTAACAGCCTATTAAATTTATATTCGGTAGTTGCTTTCCTTTTCTAAAAATATATACCCTATATTTTTGAAAACAAAAAATACTACCCCTATACCTTTGTTTTAAATTGCACCACAACTGTTTAAAGCTGCATTGCGCTCCTTTTAACACTGATCAAACTAGCTTGGCAGTTATATACTTGAGCAACAATTTCCCAAACTTGTTGTTTTTGGTAGACGGTTGTGGCATCACTCTTCTTATTTTCAATAACATTTTTGTGGGCATCCACTAACAATTTTCTTTTTTGTATAAGCAACAGATTTATCAGCTAAAAATATAAACAAGTCAGTCACCTACTTATTAAATACAGTTGTTTCTTACATGTATTCATTTTTATAAATCTCCAAAATTGTTTCATTAATTAATTAAAAGTAATCGTGAGGAACAATAACAAAAAATAATAAAACCATATATAAATAATATAAACAATAATATTCAGGTTATGGTACAGTTAACCGAAAGCACGCAAGATTTGTCAAAATCACTAGAATCTGAGTAATACTTTTAGTTCTGTGAAGCGATAAAACAAAAGTTACTAAAAACCTCGAGGCCGATCTCAACTTAACCGAGAATTCACAAAATCCGGACTATAATACACAGCACAAACTTGAGACCAAGTCTGACTTGGCTGAGCACGCCTCAAGTCGGAGTTTGAGTCAGGACTATAGGTACGGGCATTAGTTCATTTCTAAACATTAGAGTTATTATTAATTAATGTGCAGTAATATAAAAGATATTTTGGGGACAAATGGATCGCTTTGTAAACTTTAAAATTGAAATATTAATATTGAACATTTTAAAGAATAACTTTGCCAGCTTCCTTTAATTGAAGAAAAACATAATATTTAATACAATCGTTGTTCTTTGTTTATAATTATTGTTGTAATTTATTATTCAACAAAAATATGTATAATTATTTTAGAATTAAAATTAAGATGGAAAACATACGAGCTGGTAAGATATTGGAAGCTGCTCTTACAAAAAACCGGGAAAGAGTAGATAATGATCTTAATATTACAACCTGCTTTAATGATAAAGACTTTGATGAAATGCCCTTTGACATAGTGCTAAATTCAGATGATGAAAAAGAATTAAGTAAAGATGTTATTATAGAAGACATAGCCCGTTGTGATCAACCCATTTGTGATGAAAACGTTCAACTTGACACGTAAAATTATTGATGAATTTGAGACTAGTGACAACATTTATCTTTTAGAGCAGGGGTTTTCAAAGTGCGGCCCGCGGGCCAAATGCGGCCCGCAAAGCCTGTGAATGCGGCCCGTGATATCGATACGATATATTATATTTTTATTAAAAAATAAATAAGTAAATAGTAAAATAATACAATAAAATATTTTAATATTTTTAATAAATTGTTACAGAACTTTAACCATAAGCGTTTGTAGTGATAAAATATTGTTTAGTTTATATAAAAAAAGTTATTGTAGTATGTCTAGTCTAGTTATTACACGTTTATACAGAAATATAATATAGTAGTCTCAAATAGATACAGAACTGTTAATCATTTCTGTCGCATCTAATGCAACACACAATTTCAAGGAGTCAGTAACGAATTTAACGTTTTTTTTCAATGATGTGCGCTGTGCCGCACACTACAACTATAATTACGAACGAAATGCGTCTTTCGCGCAGTTCTATTTCTATTTGAGACGATAACGCAGTAGTGTTTACATGTACTCTGCTATCTATATCGGTGCTACCTGTTGAAATAATAAAACCGTTATTATTTTTAGTTACAGGTAATAATTTCAATTTTGTTTAAGTTTTAAGTCATTTAAATATGCATAAAGATATTTTGTATTGCAGAAAATGGAAGATAATAATAAAAATTCAAAAAGCCCAAAATACAAAGAGAAACGAAAATTTCAAGAAAAATGGGGTATTTTATATTTTGTAATTGAACAAAAAATCAAATTACGTGTCTTATATACAACAAAATGTGTCTGTTTTCAAAGAATACAATATAAAACGACACTACGATACACATCACAGTAATTATAATGATATTACTGGTAAGAAAGACAAATAAAATATGAAACCCTACAAAAGTCCTTTAGTGGTCAGAAATTAGTGTTTAAAATCATTTCAAACAAAATGAATCCTCCGTTTTGGCTAGCTATGTTATAGCGTAAGAAATTGCCAAACATAGTAAACCATTTTTAGAAGGAGAATTTTTTAAAAATTGTATGTTGAAAGTTGTTAACATTGTGTGCCCAGATAAAAGTCGTTTATTCAATGATATTAGTTGCTCGAAAATGACCATTACTCGTAGAATTGAAGATAGTGATGAGAATACTTTACATCAGTTACAAGAAATTTCAAAATCGTTTACTGCTTGTTACATTGCTTTGGACGAAAGTACCGATATCTACGATTCGGCACAACTCTTAATATTTTGTTCGAGGAGTTACTGAAAATTATATGATGTTTGAAGAGATATTGTCAATGGAAAGTTTAAAAGACCGTACAAGGGGATGTGATATATTTTCCGCGGTAGAACATGCTTTTGATTCGAACAATATTAATTGGGAAAATGTTGAAAATGAATAATGTCATGAATGATGTTATTAAGACAGTTAATTTTATCAAAAAGCATGCTCTCAATCACCGCCAATTTAAAACTCTTTTAGCAGAGTCGGAATCTCCATTTGGAGACGTTATATATTTTTCAGAGATCAGATGGCTTTCCAGAGGACAAACATTAAAAAGGTTTTTTTAGTTTAAGAAAAGAAATTACAGAAAAAAATCGTGATGTTGCTTCATTACAAGATATTAACTGGTTATGCGACTTGACATTTCTAGTAGACGTAATTGGTGTTATGAACGAATTAAATTTAAAACTGCAAGGTAATGGTAAGCTTATTTATGATCTTCTTGGATATGTAAATTCCACGGAAAGAAAATTTCATTTATTACAAGAACAGCTTCAAATTGGTAACTTTTGTCATTTTGAAACATGTGGAATATTAGTAAAGGAAAATACCGAGGCATCAGTTATTCTTCAATCGGAAAAGTATTACAACATCATACAGAGTTTGTTAGAAGATTTTGATAAACGTTTCAATGATTTTAAGAGTCACGCGGACAACTACATTTTATTTTCAGATCCATTTTCTTGCAATCCGCGTGACGTTTCTGAAGACATGCAATGGAATTACAGGAAAATATCGATGCTAAGAATTCTTATCGGAACAATTCCTTAATTGATTTTTATAAAGGATTATCATGCGTGAATTACCCGAAAATACGAAAACATGCTCAATAAATGTTTTCATTATTTGGGAGCACATATATTTGCGAAAAATTATGAGCATAAATAAGTCGAAATTAAGATCAAAATTGAGTGATAATCATTTACAAGCAGTATTAAGAATACATTCGACGGACATACAAGCAAAGTTTAAAGACATCATTCAAATAAAACAACTACATAAGTCGCACAATACAAATGAATAAATTTATTACAAGTTATTATATTCACGTTATTTTTGTTAGTGTTAATTAATAGTACTAGTTTGTAATCACTGTTGCAATGATTAAAATTTATATTTAGAATTATAAGTTTAGTTCCAGTTACATTTGTTTTTGTTAATAAGTAATAGATTATTAGTTTGTAATACTTGTTGCTATAGTTATAGTTCTGTATTTACAATAAGAGTGATTTTACTTTCGTGTTTAGTATAATAATAATAATAAAAAAAAAATAAGAAATAGTTAAATATATTTAAAATAAAAAAATGGTGGTTATTGTTTTGATTTTATTCCGTTGTTTTGACCCGCCAAAAATTTGTGTAATATTAAATTGGCCCGCCTAAGAAAAACTTTGGGAACCCCTGTGTTAGAGAATGCCGTTTCGTATTATTATATTCCGCCAACTGGACCACCTTCAAGCAATAATATTACTAATATCGAGACCTTAACTAGTAATGGAAACTTTCCTGCATGCAGCTTTATTGATGATAAATTTTCTACTTCAAATAGAAATAATGTCGAAGTTGCTTCGATTCAGGATGACTTATACAATATAAATTCGCTTCCTAATGGTCAGAAATCTAGATTGAAACTTGTGGAATATGGCACTTCATCGGAAGACGATCATGGTAACAAGTCTGAAGAAAATCTAACAGATATTCTAAAGAATAATAAAACATTATTTAAACGATATAATTCTGATAGATCATTCTTTTCAATAGAAAATTGTAATGAGGATTCAGATTTGAGATTTAGCGATGAAAATAGTGGAATGAATGAAAATGAGGAGGGCCTTGTAGGCAACAGCGGTATACGAAATAAAAATAAACTAAATAAAAGAGTATGGAAAAGGCTAAAAACTCTTTTGGTAGTGAAAGAATTGAATGACACACCATGTAATGTGCCAAAATCGTTGCGCTCAAAAATTCACCAACAGTGAACGGCATGATCTTCATGAATTTTACTTGGGTTTAGGAGATTATGAACGTCAACGTAACTGGCTTTTAACTGGTACCGAAAAACACCAATCCGCCGTAGAGTGCAAACCGCCTCAGTTAGCCGAAGACATAACACATATAAATACTTTATAGACTGGAATGATAGGCGTGTAGCAGTTTGTCAACAACATTTGTTAAGGTCTCTTCACATTTTACAGATGACTTTAAGATACGCTGTTTGCAAGTCTGTCCATAAATCGGCGAAACCAGATGGAAGGGAAAATATGCACCACACAAGACACCTAAGAAAGTTAAAGAAGAGGTACATAACTTTATTAAAAAGCTTCCGGCGGTTCCGTCCCACTATTCCCGAAGCAAGAGTACCCGCAAATATCTCCTCAATGAGTTAAGAAATGTTAGTTTTCTATACAGAATATTTTTAAAGCATCAAGAAGAGATACTTTCACGTGCTCGACCATCACTAAAAGTTTTCAAACAAATATTCCTAAAGACCTTAATTTAGGATTTGACCAGTCGAAAAAAGATAAATGTAGAATTTGCGAGTGCAGAAAAGGTAATGATTTTTAGGAAACAAAAGGTTCCAAAGATGCGTTTGTAAAGCATTTGCAAATGAAAGAACAACAAAACGTTATTTTTATCTGACCAAAAAAGTATCTTACTGATGACGGTATTTGAAAGTCGTACTAGAAATGGCATTAGTTTTGTATGGGTCGAATCCAATGGAATAATTTGGAAAGTGTAGATGGGAAAAATTTAAAGCATGTGATAGCTGCTCAGTGCAGAATCGAAATGGTGCAATATTAATAATGTTGCAACAATTTCTACAAGTGTATGCAAAAATTTGGAATCTATAAAGATTGTTTTCTTGCTACCTGGACATACTAACATGCCTGTTGACTCCGTCCGCGAAATAACCGAACGATTTGTTAGAAAAAGAATAGTCTGGGCACCTTCAGAATGGGATACTACCGTGTCAAATGCAAGAGTTATCCCAAAGATTTTGACGTTGTGAGAATGTAGCACACTGACTTTAAATGCTGGAAGAAGTTTGGTGATGAATGTTTCCTTCTAATGTCAAAACTTCGGATGGTCAGTATTGAAAATAAGTCAAGTAATACAGGCAATATTCCAAAAGGAAAATCCAACTTTGAAGTGAATTATAAATATACTAATTCTGGTATGGAAGCTTTGATGGGCAAACAAAAGGTTGTAACGTGTAATTTGAGAAACGAAATTTTGTTAGTACCATTTTGAGATTCTTATGCCTGTTGTTAGACAACTCACTTTACACTATCAATTTTCAATTTTTCTTAGACAACAGTGCATCTATTTGCGTTCTATTTCTAATAAATTTAAAAACTTGATAAGGCCGAATTTTGTTATTTGTTAAAAGAAACATGTTACTAGTTTCTGGTGTGAGTAACGAACGCCAATTTAAGAAAAACGAAAATTTTTGCGTTGTAAGAAATTTTAGATGGTCAAGATTTTTCTGCAACGTCTATAAAATTAAGATTTCATAGAAATTACATACAGTGGATATTGGTGTTACATTCTTTTCCATATTTAAATTTGATACTGCATATTTGTAGTGTTCGTTTCGACGGATTTAAAAATGTCTTAACACCCGTTTTCATTGGATCAAGAGGTGAGTTAAATTGTTTCTTTCTTTTTATACTGATCACCTGAGTAAACCTTTACATTAATAAAATACATGTGTTCTAATTCTACATAAATTAAAATAACAATTTAGTATACAACGCAAAAGCTAAAACAAAATGGTTTCTCTGACTGTGATTGTGGTCCTTTCGTCGCTGTTCAGTTCAATCAATGCTGTAACGGAATGTCCCACCGGTATATAAACTACTCCTTTACACCTGGATAAGAATATCCGATTAACAGTTCTACGTGACGACTGACTATCGAGCAGGTTCTGCACCAGCCCGCAGGAAAATAACTCGGTTCTCACTAAAAGAACAAGCTTAAGTCACGTACGACACACGAACACTCCTTTTACCATCGATTGATGGGTCGGCCTCTTAAATGTTTAATTACTCCATATCGGTACTCTCGATCGAAAGACAATTGTTTTAAGTGCAACTTCGACCTACTTTATAAGTGGTTCGTTATTAAACGAATTACAGCTGTAAGCATAACACGATTTTTTATTGGTGCGGTCCCCATACATGGAAATTAGACATTGCTTAGGGGTTATATCTAGCGAGGTTATGTTTCTGAAATTATAAAATATTTACTTAAGATTTACTCTCATTCCAACTTATTGAAGTGTTCACTTTTCCTTATTACTTTGGTTTCTTCAGTACTTTACTGAGAACACTTTACTAATTAAAATTTGGGAATGTTAATTGTATTAGAAACAGCTGTAGTCAGTTACATCTGTTCACTGTGAAATTAAGATAAGTCAATTATGTAGGGGATCCGTCTTCTAACCAAAGACTGATGTGTGTGTAAATTAAAACGCTTTATACTGCGTGGTTCAAATAATGAGTAAATACTGCTAAAATTAAACTGTTGAATCCACGTTTTGTATTGTTTCGTTTGCTATGTATTAATATCTAAACTTCAATTGTTACGTTCTAACAAACGTTATCATAAATAGGGGAGCTATTAGTAATTCATGAATGTGAATATTTCAGCCTTCAGCTGGAATTTTCTTACTTTTTTTTTGTTTGCTGGGTAAAGCTTTAGCGTTTGTGCACATTAAAGCAAATTCTAATTTATGCCTGTAGTTTTGTGGTTAACAATAGTAGCGGCTATCATGTTTATGTGCGTTGCTTGCAAATTTTACCTTTACTTTATTTTATCTTTGTGCATTGGTCATTAATTATTTTCAGATCTAAACCTTTTATGCAATGCTAGACATCTGGCTGAGATTGTTAGTTATTTATATATAAGTCAGGTTATGATTCGGTTCATTTAAAACCGAGAGGGCCGTTGTAAGGAAAGCTCTTCCTATGACTACGGTTTTATTCTTTTAGTTTACATTTATTTTGGGTTATGTATTTTGTTTCTAGGTTCAACGCTGGATTATACAGTATTCTTGATTCAAGCAAATTTTGAATTCTTTATTTTATTTAGCTGAATCACTAGAAGAAGTGTGGTACTAATCACAAATTTTATTTTCAAATTGCGGGTAGGAAACTTTAAATATTTTCGGGTTGTTTTGCTGAATAATAGCTATCTCGATTTACGATATCCGTTGTTCGAAAGTGTATATACTACCCACTACGTTGGGCTATTCACACTAGTATGCCTTCGGCGAGTTTATGTTAACCATTTGTAATAGATTTAAGTTTTGGGGTTTATTATTATCAATACCGATTATATCTACAACGATTAAACAGATTTGTGTTACCTTACTAATAATTGTTTTCTTTACTACAGCGGTTTAGGAGCGATATCCTAACCGAATCTATTCCCTTCTTGGACTGTGTCCAACTGTATTTATTTAACTGTAGCATCTCTCTTACTGTGTCGTAGCCCTGTTCTTGATCTAAGGGCGATATAAACATAAATCAAGTACTGCCCTTTTAGTTTCTCTGTGTACCTACGCCAACCACACGCTCACGCATCCAAGTGCCTAACCGACCGATTGAGCTTCTGGCCTGATTCTTTCTAGCTGTTACGACACACCTTTTACTTTTGCTACGACCGTGCCTTTGTGCATGTAACAAGGTGAGCCAATATTTTGTTAATTTTCCTAATAGAATAATTTTATCCCATCTTTATAGGTCGTAGAAATCATTTTGTGGTAATGTTAGAAGTATTGTATCCAGGGAAGTTACCTATTTCTGCATTGTAGAAAACGAACCTTGACAAATTGTGCACCCAAAATGCCAGAGAATGATTGTGAAGATTTAACGGACGAAGAAAATACCTGATAATACTTAGACGCTCATTTTTTGTTGTCCTTTATAAATAAGTCAATTAAAAAGTTTTTATTTTTGAATATAATGAATAAATTGTTTTGGATTATTTCAAGTTTTTTTATAATAAAAGGTATTAGGTGACCTTGCCTTAATGCGAGCCAGAAAATCGTAAGTGTAATCAATGTACTTCTAAAGTACCGGAAGTTTGTAGGTTACGATATTGTTGTATCCGTATTGTGGCCCCGCAAAAGTAAGGTAAGAACTAAAACATCACTAAAAGTAATTTTAGAGCAGAAAACACAAATTTTGTGGAAAATGTACCCACAAATAGGTATTATGCCGATAAACGCTCTGTAACTACAGCCAATTACTATTAATTCGACTATTCACCAATAGATGTCCATGGTCATGGGACCTCCACCATACCAATTAAAATAATAAATATATATTTATTTAGAGAACAGAAGTGCGTTGTGCACGTATTGTTAAGTTGTTGTAAAATACGTACTAAATAATGAAGAATCAGGATATACCAGGGTAAGACAATATTGTTTTGTACAAACAGGGATTCTTATACAGGTTTAATTTTAGATGCAGCAAATATTCAGATATAAAACTCGCAAAAGTAGATTAGAAGGGCTAAAACAAAGTGAACTAGAACATTTAGTAAGCAACTTAGATGAAATAAGTGATATAGAGGACCCATACTCAAGCGACGATTATGACAAAGCATGTAATCCCGAAAGAGATGTTAGTGAGATTGACGAGGCGAGGACAGTCTAGATTATGATAGTCAGTTGGACGAAAATGAGACTGCGGAAGAAACGCAGATCGCACAATCGGGCGGTGAAAATGATGAAGAAGTTGTTTCAAACGCAACAGCAGATCAAGGTAATATATGTGACAAAGAGCTATGGGTAAGCGAAAACGAAGAACCACCAGAAATAGCTTTTCTTGCACAACCTTATTATAACGTCGACTTGCCAGATGATGCCAAGCCAATTGATTATTTTTACCTCATGTTTTCTCAAGATATCTTAGATATTGTTGTCCAGGCGACTCGAGACGAGGTGAAGAAATAAAACTCAACTACCAGATCCAGAAAAAACAATGAAAATAACTGGAAGGAGTTAACAGTTATTGAACTAAAACAATTTCTAGGTGTGTGTTGCTATCATCCCATTTTGGTCAAGTAATGCCGAGAAATCGATTTCAGGCCATTTAGAAATCTGTAGATTTGTCGACCATGCAGAAGTGGATACTACAGATCGATTGTATAAAATTAGAGTTATTATAGATAAAGTTATGTGTAATATAAGTAAACTTGTCACTCCAGACAGATATTTATCTCTGGATGAGTCCGTATTTCCGTAACGTGAAGATTATTGTTTAGACAATGTTTAAAAAATAAGAGCCACAAATACGGCATTAAACTGTATGTTACTACTATGGATGAATTTATACTCAACTTTCTTGTCTATACTGGTAAGGAACAATCGTAAGTAAAATTCTACACATACAGCAGAAGTTGTGAAACAATGAATGAAAAACTATTTAAATAAAGACTATTGAGTATTTATGGATAACTACTATAATAGCGTAGGCTTGGAAGAATATTTAGTCAAAAACAAGACTTACGTAACTTTTACATTAAATCCAAAACGGAAAGATGATCCTAAATCTCTCATGAAGAAAACACTCAAGAAAGGGAAGCCGCTATTAGAGAAAGGGTCCTGTTTTGGTCACAAGTTGGAAAGACATACGATAGGTCAGAATGAATACTACTGACCATATACCCAAATGGTTGAAGTGACAAACAGAAGAGGGATAAAAAGTAAGAAACCGGAATGTATTATTGTTTCTTACAACAAATACATGAGTGGAATAGACAGATCGGACCAGATGGTTTAGTACTATGCAGCTACAACAAAGACCATCAAATGGTATTGAAAAGTTTTCTTTAGACTAGTTGCATTCTATCTTTACCGGAAGCAGAGATCAGAAATGCAGATTACTAACTTTCAGAGAAAGTGATATTAACTCATTAATTTACTCGGGTACAGTTGTAGACCCTGTACACCTTCTGATCACACAAAGAAGGTGTAAAATTGTGCAAAAACAGATGAGAAAGCAGTCCAGATATCTATATCCTTTATGTCCTGGAACTACAACACTCTGCGTACATCCGTGTTTCAGAGAGTGGCATGAAAAATCATTAACAATTTCATATTTTTTCTTACAATCAGAATTTTAAGGTTGTGCTTTGTTATTTTTTTAGTAAGTACTGTTTTATTGTACTCTATTTGTTTTATTGTATTTTGCTAAGATTGCTAGTATGTCGAAAAAGTTTAATTTTATAATAAATATTACAAATACGTGTTATTTTATTAGACTAGTTAACTAGTTATTGGTCTCTGTTCAATTCTCTGATTAGAGAGATTGATTAGTTGGGGTTTAATGTGAGGGTACGCCGTCACTCGTACCAATTGTAGACTAGTCCTCACAACCCTGTTGAGTAATTGAATAAAAGATGAGATTCATTCAAGAACTGATTTATTCGATAATATTTACACTTTATATACAATGTTTTACATGACGTGTTTTATTATTTGACCTAGTTAGTAGGTCATGTTTTATTCTTTTAAGCGCCTTTTGTGCTTACTAGTTATAATGCATATCGTATATGTGTAATTTCAACCTTACACACTTTTGTATCAGCACAATTTGTCGCAATAATTAACCTGCTCTATATACAGTTTTGCTTGCTATTCGTTTTACACATTTCTTAATTGTCAATTCTATTATTACTAAATATAAAATTACAAAATTATTAACATTATTAAAATACCCTGTTTAATCTGGAAGATTAAACATCCTGTGGCCCGAAGTTCATGTTCATTCGCAGATTGAACATTCTGCCGCGACGAGGTGGTTGGCATGGCGTAAAGCTGTTCCATTGTAAACTTCGCTCTTGCAACTGTTAACATTGTTAAGAGTCCAAGTGCTATTTGTAGTACGTGAGATTGTTTTTGTTTCTTCCTTGCCCAAATTTTCCAAAAGTCCGCCTTCATTTTCTGCACTAGTGTCCATCTTGTACTTAGATTCTCTTCTATAGCTTTTAATTCGTCCCGGAACTTCACCCATTTTGCTGCTATGTTGTCCGGCACTTGCTGATCCCATTTAATTGCGCTTATCCATAATTCTTGTATTATTAGTTTGGCTGTTATGGTTATTGGACTGACCCACCCTAGCGGGTCGAAGATTTTGCTGTTTCTGATAGTATGCTTCTTTTGTTAATGCTTTGTTGTTGACTGCTACCTTGAATTGAAAGCTGTCTTGATCTGGTAGCCATCTCACTCCTAGGGATTTTCTTGACTCGTCTTGGTTGATATCCAGTGGTTCCGATGTTTCTTTTCTTCTTTCCATAGTTCTTTGTGATTTCCTGCCCATTTTCTTAACGTAAACCCTCCTTTCGCTGCTAATGTGGTTAATTCGTCCTGTAACGTTTTTGCGTCTTCTATTGTTGTGGTTCCAGTTAACAGGTCGTCCACGTAATAATCTTTCAGTGTTACTGCTGATGCTTGCGGGTAATTGTTTTCTTCATCTTGGGCTAGTTGCTGTAATGTCCTTACCGCTAGGTAAGGTGCAAGCTGTTCCATATGTAACGGTTGTAAGTGATACTCGTTGATTGGTTCCCTTGGTGTGGTTTGTTGGTAGTGTTCTTCACACTCTTCATCTTGTTGGACCATTTTCACTGCCCTTGGAATTTCCTCGAGTTCCCAAAACTTTTCTAATTGCGTTTCTTCTTCCCGTGATACCATACTGACTATCATCACTTCTTTTTTATTTTCGGGGCTGCATGCTTCCTTAACTTCTTTGGTTGATGCGTGCGCTGCCGATTTTGTTTGCTGGTGTGTTGCAGGTTTTTTGTATTCCTGGTGTAGTAATGTGTGGTGCGGGTACTGACACGTTGTGCACCGTCGTATTGCGTGGCATCTGATGTTGGAACTGTGGTCCATGCAATTGAAACATAGACGTTTTTCTCTCACAAATGTGATCCTGGCTTGTGCTGATAACCCTTTGAATTTGATGCAGTCACTCAACTTGTGATTTTGGTTGCAGTAGGCGCATGCTTGCCGTTTATTCTGCCACTGGGGGTTCCATTGGGGCTGTCCTCGTGTGGTGGTATGGTGTGACTTTCTTGCCTGGAACATTGCTTCCATTGACTGGAATCTTAGTTTGAGGAATTCCATTACTTCCTCCATTAATGGTATTTCATTTGGTGCTTTCAGCGATTGTTCGAAAAGTTTGTTTGTCTCGGCGTCCCATTTTCTTGCTACTATGTGAACAATAAGAGGACCCCAGGAGGCTGTTTCTACTCCTAGGTTCTTTATTGCTTCCAGACACTCATAAGTGGTGTCATGCAGACGCCTTATTGCACCTGCATCTTGCTCTTGGATGGTGGGAAAGTCTAGAATCTTGTCTATTAAAACTTTTACCATTAACCGTTTGTTGTTGTATCTGCTCTCGAGAATTTCCCATGCTGTTTTGTAATTGCATTCTGCTATTTGAAGGTGTTGGATTAGTTTTGATGCTTCTCCTGTGACGTTGCTTTTAAGGTACTGCATTTTTTCTATTGTTGTCACTGTTTTGTTGGAGTGTATTATTTTTTCAAATAGGTCTTGGAATGTCATCCAATTTTCATAACCACCGCTGAACATAGGTAGCTTTATTTCTGGCATCTTGATGCTGCATGTCTTATCTCCAACCATTTGTATTTTGTTTCCGAGTTCGATGCTTATTTGGTCACACCATTGTTCGGTTTTCTCGAACTCGCTGTTTGAAAAATAGTTGTCCTGATGTTTTGTTTCATGCACCTTGATGTGTTCGTGCAGGTCTTCAATTGCAGTCCATTGGCGCTGAATCTTGTCTTGCCATAACTTAAGTTGGACCGTGTTTTCTTCTTTCTTCAATCTTTCTTCTACTTGTTGTAATAGAGCACCTAGTTGTTGTATCTTGATCTCTTGTCTTTTCAATCGCTGTTCTTGTTCTTTATCGACCCCATCGTCTTCTTGCGAGGTGGTTGTTAGCTTCTTTTCCAGTTCTGCCAGATAGTTCTTAATGTGATTATATAGTTTACCCAATTTTTCAAAGTATTCTGACGTGTGGTAGTCATGATCATCTATCTGCAGTTTGGATATTTCATTATTGTGCTGTTCGCTTCTTCCACCATGTTTCCAATGCCTTGCTACGTTCATTAATGTACACCTTGTTCTTCCGTGCCGCCGCATTCTTCATATTTGTAAACATCTTCTCCATAGCCTTGCCAATTTCATTTTGGGTGTTGGCCAATTTGTTTATCTTCTCCATTTTTCGCTTTGAGTCTTGTGTTGTTTCTTATTTATAAAGCTTGATTTTCTTACCCACTGTCGATACGTTTCTTCTTTCCTATAAGGGGCGTAAATCCTTATAGTTGACAGAGGTAGACTTGCTGCTGTAACTTCTTTTGGCGGTGGTGGTGGTGAATTGAATGTAGCTGGTGGTGTTGATGTCTTCAATAGGCTGATGTTCAATAGCTGCTGCTGTTGGTGGTGGACGATGTCTTCAATAGTAATTAATTTTACTGGTTGCCGATGTTGTTGGCTCGAAGGACCATGACTAATTTTACTGGTTGCCGATGTTGTTGGCTCGAAGGACCATGACTAATTTTACTGGTTGCCGATGTTGGTGGCTCGAAGGACCATGATCAATTCTCTGATTAGAGAGATTGATTAGTTGGGGTTTAATGTGAGGGGTACGCCGTCACTCGTACCAATTGTAGACTAGACCTCACAACCCTGTTGAGTAATTGAATAAAAGATGAGATTCATTCAAGAACTGATTTATTCGATAATATTTACACTTTATATACAATGTTTTTACATGACGTGTTTTATTATTTGACCTAGTTAGTAGGTCATGTTTTATTCTTTTAAGCGCCTTTTTGTGCTTACTAGTTATAATGCATATCGTATATGTGTAATTTCAACCTTACACACTTTTGTATCAGCACAATTTGTCGCAATAATTAACCTGCTCTATATACAGTTTTGCTTGCTATTCGTTTTACACATTTCTTAATTGTCAATTATATTATTACTAAATATAAAATTACAAAATTATTAACATTATTAAAATACCCTGTTTAATCTGGAAGATTAAACAGTCTCCTATGAGGAATTCTTGTCACGGAGCTCAATGACTAGTTAATTATTCAACAATGGAGGCACCCAAACTGTTCTAAAATTATTTCTGAACTATTATCATTACAAAATATACAAGGACTTAAACAAAACATTATCATATTCCGTGCGCGCCCCTCCAGAAAAATCATAAGAATAGCGTTGGTCCTCAACCTAAAACCAACAGGACTAGTTAACTAGTCATTGGTTAAGTTCCTTTTATAATCCTCAACTAAGAAAATCACTAAACGTGATATTCTAATAAATCAAGAGAGTCCAAAATTAATAACACTTCGTGATTCTCATTTAAACCTCTTTCGAGTTTAAAGTATAGCAATAAAATAATTTAAGATCTACCTTCTCTCTGAACCATTGATAGTTGTTATGCATTTTAGCGAAAAATATGAAATATGACAAACCTGTAGAAATTGAACAGAAATTGCATAATGTATGATAATTCCATCTAATCTATTCAACGAAGAACAAAATTGTCAAAATCACAAATCACGTTGGACGAATTAACTAACGCTCTATACTTATTGAACAAAAGGCGCACCTAGTTTAGATGACTTAACTATTTATATCTATTTCTGTGAATATTTGAGAGGCTAATTTTATAGTATGTTGTCAGCTACCGAACACATGCGTTTACCAAATTCAGCAAGTACGTCAGTAATTAACCTGTTAGCTAAAGAGAGAAGATTAAATTTGGAAAATTGGATACCATTTAACCACAAAATAATACAATATTAGCTAAAACAAGATTCATAAGATTGTCTAAGGTGATCAACGAAGTTCCGCTCCAAAACAAAGCAACTCTGTGTGATCGATCAATATATGACTCCCTACATCTCCACAGAGTTAATTCACGTTGCTAACGAAGACAACATCCATCTGGCTACAGTATTAAAAATCAGCATTTGACAGCATTCGTCACAACTACATATCGACGGTGAAGTTCTAATAACGCGCAACCAACATTTTTTTGTAAAAACATATTTTTATATCATTGTACTCCGTAACCTATTCTGCATCATTGTAGCAATAGCTAGTAAGCCACAAAAATTTAAATTTAGTATTTTTGATACTTTTCTAATAGCTTGTATCCAAGAGTTACTTATGAATCAAACTAATATCTCGTATCCCCAAAAACTAATATCTCGGCGGCTGTGCATTTTTATATATTGCAAGCAATATCTCGTATCCACAATGATACGTTTCACATTTTGCAGTGCTTGTCTGTGTTTTAAAGTGTTGTAGTGATTATTACATATTATTAACTTCGTAATTATTAAAATGCAGTCGAGAACTGCTAAAATTTTTGAATTACTTGAAGGGGACCAAGGTAAGTTGTCAAATTGAAAAGGTGTAAATACTTTTTTACAATAATTTCTATTTGGTTTAGGATTGCTAACCCAAACAAGTAATGTACCACGTGGTAAGGTTGTTCAATCTCCAATTCCTGAAAATGCGATCGGTGGTAAACTGTTCATTTTACAACCGTTAGAGGTTCAGTAGTGAATCCAACAAGTAATTTTTCAAATGTTACAGGTCAGTATGACATTACTAACCGCGAATTTTTCACTTTCGTCAGTCTGCACTATCTATATCGTGTTCACTCAATCCTGAACAAGAGCGAAAACAAAAATTTAAAATACTTGCACAATATTAGATTAGCATCTGCACGTATTGTAAAATTTTTGTTTTCACGTTTTTCAAGATTCGATGACCACCCTTTAGAGCTCGGATTTATAGCAATTAAGTTATACATTAAAATTTATAGTAGACAAATTTAGTTAAATTTCTATACAAATTGAGACAAACCCAATCATAATATCAAAAATTTTTGTCTTTTTTTTTTTGCTTTTTTCTAACGCGTACTGTTTAGTGTAGGTAATGTTTATTTAGTACTATTTTAAGCATTTTAACGATATTATGTGTCGTTTTGCTCCAAAATTTCTTTAATTTGTTTGATTAAACGGTTTATCATTTATTTTTGTGCTTATTTTGTGGTTTTTAGGAACTTTTAACTTTGTGTGTGTTGCTCCGGAGATTTCGTCAAAATATTACACTAATTCAAATATTTCACGAAAAACACAACTGAGATTATTCAACTATTTTGTTAGAATCAAAAATTATGTCGAGCATTTTTATCGTTTGACACATTAGATACAAAAATTTGGTATTTTTAAGCGTTTTTTGACTATTTAATGTTTATTTATTTTGTGCCTTCTTAGTGGTTTTTCTTGTTATTTTTAAAGCTATTTCATTTATAGTGGCCGAACTAGAAAACTCGTTCTTTGAAACACCTGTGCAATACGATGATATTTTGGGAGAATTTGTAGTAATTAATAACTCATCTTGTAAAATGAAACTTCAGTTTCTGAAGCTACTGTTAAACTTCTGCTTCACAAATTTCTAAAGAAATGCGTCAAAATCCTGAGTATGTAACTATAATTGTGATGGTTCTGAATCAGTTGCACAAGCTTCTGATAAAGACGATATTGAAAGTTCAAGCAATGGCGTACCTGAAACTGCTACTAACACTGAAGTTGATTCTGAAATGAACCTACCCGAGTATGGTTATATGGCCGAGGACGGAAACGAAAAAATAGCTGACCCTCAAAATGGGCAAAAATAAATCAACAAAATTAAGAATGCAAGGACAACTATACCTCGGCTACATGCTAACAAAACGGACTTGTAAAACATAATGCTTTACGACAAGAGAGACGCATTGGACTAACTTGCTCTTCGAAGCAGTGTTTAAGGAGTAGTAACAGCAATTGCTCATTGATAACAAAAGAAACTCGAAAAATATTTTTCAAAAGTTTTGGTCAACGATGAACTGGGAACAACGAAAGGTTTTGTCATTAATCATGTTTCTAAAATACAAACAAAAATAAAGTATACCGAAAATGACTCTAAAAGAAAGTACACACTGGAATACTCAGACAGTCGCCGAAACTACAAATCTGCAAGAAAATGTTTTATCGACCTTAGCTCTAGGAGAATTTACTGTTCATAGTTGGATTAAAAATAGCAAGTTTAGTATGACCAACAGTCAAGAAGTTTTCAATAATTCCAAAAGAAAATCTGTGCGTCAGAATAAAGAAGAAGCTAAACATTACTTGATTAAGTTTTGGAATCCTTACCAAAGCTACCTTCGTATTATGGTAGGCACGATTCATCTAAACTTTATCTTGAACACACTACATTTTATGGCACATCTTTATACGGTGTACACTGGAAAGTGCTCAGAAGAACAAAAATCACCTGTTTCAAGAACACTCTTCCATGAAATGTTTTCTTCTATGAACCTTTCACTGTATTCTATTAAAAAAGACAAGTGCACAGTTTGTACAGCTCACAATGTTGTTAACTTGAGTGGCGATGAATGGAAGATCCCTGTTCTAAAGAAAGATCGAGCCAGACTTGGAAAAATTAATGATAAGGCAGCTGCAAATGCCGATCAGTGTAGATTATTAACAATGCATCTTCAAGCAGTTAAAGTGGCGCTTTTACCCAATCAGATGCAATCTTCTTTAAAACCAAGTTAACATGCCATAATTTTACAGTGTACGATGTAGTTAGTCGCCATGCTAAATGTTTTGGTTTACCGAGATTGCAACTGACTTAACAGCATCAATTTTGCAACTTGCATTAGAGAATATCTGGAAATGTACTGCGCAGGTAAATCTGTTCCAATAATTATATTTAGCGATGGGTGTACCTACCAGAACCGCAATGCCCTACTTGCGAACGCCATTTTAAGTTTTGCAGCAGACTACAACACTGTTGTAATTCAAAATACTTGGAACCGGGTCACACTCAAATGGAGTGTGACTCGGTTCATAGCTTATTGAAAGGAAGATAAAGGGTAGGAAATAAATTTGCCTAGTGACTACCTATCAGCCTCCAGGAGGCTACACAGAAACCATTTTCGTATGATGTCAAGTTAATGGAGTATCACGATTTTAAAGATTATACAATTAAGAAATTTCAGAGATATACGAATATCAGGCCAGGAAAGGTAGCAGGGGATCCCGTTGTAACAGATATTAAGGCTCTAAAATACACACCTGATGGCAAAATATTTGTAAAACTTTTTAGTTTTGACGATGATTGGCAGGAATTACCAATTAATTAAAATCTGTGTTACCGGCAGACTGCCACCCATTTTATGATTCTATCCCTCGCCAATGTGAATAGTTGTCAATCTTTTTCTTTAATTTCTGAGAATAAAATTTTATTTTTTATTATTAGGTTTGTATTTGACGCAAGTTTGCTAAATGAATAAATAAAATATTATGAACAATATCTCTCAACCCACCTCAGCTACCAAATATACAAGAGTAATACCTCTTATCGAGCAATAATTTATTTAATTTTACTATTATTTAAAATTTTAATGATAAAAGTGTTTGAAACGCCTCTTTCTCTTTCAGTCTTGGTGGTTAGTGCCACTAACCACCTATTTCTGATTTTAAATTAAAATCCACGCCATCTGGTGTCAATCGGATGACTTATCGTAAATGTTCGGACCATGCTTGACAAGTTCTGACCAGTTAGTTGTATATTGAGTGTAAGACAGTGTACTTGTGTAGAATTGAATAGTGTAGTAACGTACTGTTTTCATGTTTTTGATACAAAAATCTGTGAAACAGGTAAATAACTTTTTCTTCAATGTTTTTACACAATGTCTTCTTATATATTCATTCTATATGTATATACATAAAAACAGTATTAGTTTTGTGTTTATGTGCAATCACAACGAAAATTCAGTGGTTAGTAAACTAACCACCGTGACTGATTGCGGGTTTATGGTCATAATCTACATGAAACTTATGCATGTAACTAAACGTGTTTTTTTCATATTTCTTACAGCATGTCGCGCTGGCTAACAGATAGAGAAATAGAAAATCATTGGTTGGAAGACATTCCTTCGGGTAACGAGAGTATTTGTAGCGATGAGGATGACGCAGAAGATACAGAAGATCAGCCAAATCCACCGGTATTATTAGGCGATTCGATTGGAAAAGTTCATGTAACCGACTATAATAACTGTAATTCCGATGATGATGATCTTCCTTTGGCTACTAATACAACGGAATAACAAACCGATTACAACAGCTCCAAAATGGAAGAAGAATTATAGAATGAACATTCCCGGAGAGTTTTCTGAAAGTGTGGGAATAGCTGATCAAATTCTTAGCATGGAAAATGTGACACCTTGTTTACTATTTCGCCTTTTTGGACGGAGCATTTACAAAGACATTTTGTTTCCAAACTAACCTTTTCGCTACTCAGTCCGGAAAACCTTATACAGCCACCACAATAGAAGAACTTGATGTTTTCATTGCTTTGAACTTAGTGATGGGTATTAAAAATTGCCAAGCTACAGAGATTACTGGTCTTCAGCACCTGATTTGCATGAGAGCTATGATTCGAAGTTCATGAGCTTCAATAGATTCAGTTGGCTTTTGAATTACTTGCATGTAAATGACAATAGTGTAATGCTTAACAGAAATTGCTCAAATTTTGACAAACTTTTTAAAATTAGACCTCTACTCGACATTTTGAAAACTAATTTTCAAAAGCACTACAAGCCATCAGAAAAAGTTGCGATTGATGAAAGCATGATCAAGTTCAAAGGAAGAAACTATTTGAAACGATATATGCCGAAAAACCGATTAAACGAGGGTACAAGGTTTGGATGAAGTGTGTTCAGTCAGGTTATTGCCTACATTTTGATATTTACACACGGAAGCAAGATACAAACGTTGAAACTGACTTAGGTGGTAAAGTTGTGAGAAAATTTTGCGAAAATTTGAAAAATAAAAATCATAAGGTCTATTTTGACAATTACTTCAATAGTTATCCTTTGCAAGTAAAATTGCGAGAGGAAACAATTTTCGCCTGTGGAACAGTTAATTCAAACAGAAAGTTCTTGCCAACGCTAAAGAGGATAAATATTTACAAAGAGGCGAACATGATTATCAGATTAGTGACACAAAACTAAGTTTGCTGAAATGGAAAGACAAGATATCAGTATTTATTTTGTCAAACTATCATGATCCTAAGAATATAGGAAAAGTTAACCGTAGAGAGCGCGGTGGTACCAGTGTTGAAATATCCTGTCCAGAAGCCGTGAAAGACTACAATGTGAATATGAATTTTGTTGACAAATTCGATCAACTAAAAGTAAGTTATGCTGTTGATAGAAAAATCCCACAAGTGGTGGCGCAGGATTTTTTATTTCCTTGATTGTCAATGCCTTTCTAATTTATAAAGAACTGCAATCCTCTTCACGCCCGGATCTAAGCACATTGACTCTGAAAGAATTCAGACGAAGCATATACCAGGATCTACTAGCGCGAGCATATGTCAGAGATAATCAAAGGCCCCGATCAGTAAACAGCAACCGTAGTTCCGCCGCCTCTTCTCCAGGACCTGCATTTATAAAACGACACAAGCCTACAGTCCCTCAAGAAATTCGTCTAGAATGCAGTCGCCATCAACCTGAGAGAAGTACTTCGAGACGATGCTGCAAATGTAGCACTAAATTATATCCAGTGCGTACTATATGGCAGTGTAATACATGTAAAGTACCCCTTTGCCTACGCAAAGGAAAAACATGTTTTGCAGATTTCCATAAAAAGTAATTTTACGTTATATTTGCCTGTGAAAAATCATTATAACCACTAATATTAATAATTAATATGCATAATCCAACACAGTTTTATTTGTATCAATAGTCATGATGGTTAGTGTCACTAACCACCTCATTCTACGAAAACCTGAATGCCTAAATTTTTTTCTACTTTCTGTTATATTTTAGTTGTAAATGATGCTAAAACTAAAATTAAAATGTCCGAAATATTCTGAATGCAAAACGTGACTGAAAGAGTTAATTAAAAATGAAAACGAAATGAAAGCCGCACTTTGAAATTATCATTAATACTGTTTTTGTTCCTCCTGTAAATTTAAGTTTTACAAAGTTACGAGATATTAGAACTTCACCGTCGATATGTAATGTTTTAAATACAATTAATTTTAGTAATTATTTCGTAATGTGTAAATTGTATACAAACGGAAAAGTCCATATCAGACTTGACAAAATTCTTACAAAAGTAGTTGAATCGCACAGAGGATTCAAACAAACGGTGTCTAATGAGGAATATTTTATAGGAATATAAAATATTTATGAGATATATAGCAAAGAATAGGGTTCAGAACTCAATCATGACAAAAGTAAATGGCTTTTGGGTGAGAGAATGGAAGAACAGAGGCAATGGACCCTAAAACTCCACTGGTCGTCAGAAAGTATAATGAGTTTTAGATATAAACTTTTTATAACAGTGCCCCAAACTCAAACAAAGATATAAGCTCTAAATCACCTCAATTGTCAATGTTATGTGGAACAAGAAACATTAGACACCATTAATATCATCCTTTATATCCAGCCGATCTCATTAGAATTGTGCAAAATACAAAAATAGAAATTGGCAATGTTGATCCTTCTAACAAAAACAAGAGTAAATTGGTATGGATTATTTACTTATTAATTAAATCGAAAATTCGATATTTTAAAAAGCTGTTACTTGCAGGAAAGATTTTCTAGAACTAACGCTTTATAGTTGTGATAGCAATTAAAATGCAGGGTTTATCAAAATGTGGAGCATAAAATGTGTCACGGTTATCTACAACGTAAACGAATCAAATCGGCATTTTAAATTCCTGAAATTCTTTCGTTGGGAAACGAAACAACAAAGTTCAAATTTAATACTTTGAACCTCATATTATGAGAGGGTCTTATTAAGTTACTCCTAAGCGATTTTTAGAAATAAGGAATCTTCACCTCAATCAAATTTTTTGCTCAATAATGATTAGGTTAGATCAGAAAGGATTTTTTCTTCTGCTTCTTCATAACTGAAATGTACATCTGCAATTCATTTTCGTTACCATTAATTAGACATTAGTTTCTGTTGAGTTTTTTCAGTATTTATCAATTTCAGTGAATTTTACAGTTCAAAATTGTTTCGTAGTTGTTAAAACACGTATGTAAGCAATGGCGTAAAGTAGGAGAAAGGCGTGTACCTTGGAACAGTTTTACCTTGGTATAATTGCTATTACGATTTTTGAACTTTAGTGCAAATCTAGGAACTACATCATTATGTTGGCAGCAGATTGTGAGTAAACGACAGTGAACTCTATACTACGTAACTGGAAGGGACCTGGCGGTTGTCATTATAGAGTGTGTGTCAGTGGCAACAGACAGAGAAAGTTAATGCGTGTAGTATTCAGGTCTCTGTCCAACTTGCAGAATTCAATTAGAAATTATAACAAGGTTTAGTTTCAGGTGAAATATTTTACGTTTCGTCTTGGCATCGTCTTCTAGTTTAATTGTAGTTATAAGTGGGTTTCTTGTGTGTATATATGTGGAAGAATTTATTAAAAATATACAGACTAAAGTGCGGTTTTTACATAAGTAGTAACAATGGTGTTAAATTGTGTGGCTTATGGTTGCAATAATTTACATGATAAAAGGAAGGCGATTTCTTTTCATACGTAGGTAAAGAACATTTAATGCATTTGACAATTAATCTGTTTTGATTGATGATTAAGAGATGTATTGAAAGACATTGTTACGAACTAGGTGTATACTTAATGCACAAATACACATTTAAAGTACACTTTATATTCTAGATGGGTATTGGTTTATTGTTGTAGTTTCCCTTTTAAACGTCCTCAGATCCTTGAACTTTGGATAAAAGCAGTTCATAGGGAAAACTGGGCACCAACAAAAACAAGTCGTCTCTGTGGAGAACGTGTTCAACAGTCTAATTATAAAGGTAAACCAGGATCTACTTCCAAAATTTTAAAACCTGATGCTGTTCCGAGCACTTTTTCATATCCAAAACATTTAGTGACGACAGCTTCTTTACCACGAAGAAAACTAAGAAAGCATGTAATATAATTTAAATGTAAACATTTCAATATGAAACAACCCATGTTGTACTCATAATAGTAATGTTTTATTTATTTCAGGTTGCACCCACCTTAAATAAGAAAAACGAAGTTGAACCTATGAACAATGGCTTGCCATCGACATCAATAGAGTCAAAATGTTTGTTTACGAAGAAACTAATCAGAAATTTAACTAATAGATATAACAAATATATGTACAAATATATATATATATATATATATATATATATATATATATATATATATATATATATATATATATATATATATATATATATATATTTGAAGATTCTACAGATCTACACTTTTCATACAAGATTTTCCTTCTATTAGTTAAATTTCTGTTTATAAAATAAGTGACTTATTTATTGTAGTACGTTTTCTACTACTAAAGATCTGTTCTTAAGAAAATATTTTTTGTACTTAATAATAATAATAAGAAGAAAATAAAATGCGCAAGATTCTTTGTTTACTTTTTGTTGTGTTTTTGTAATTATCCTCAAGATGTAATTTTTCTTCTGGTGTTGAATTCTTGAAAGATTCACACATGGCACATTGATCTTTCTTTGGTTGGAAAAAAGAAATATTAAACCGAGTATTAAAGATATTTTCATAAGTACATTTTTTGGCAAACGGCAACCCTACTGCTTCTTGTTCTACCTTATAATATCTATACATTTGAGGTAATGTCAGTGATCCGTCAATAAATTCACGGTGGTCTGAGCTCTAAGGTAGTGCGATTCTATTCTTTGGAAACCATTTATGTGTTCTACAATTTTTTCTTTCACTGGGGAACTAATTGTTTCTCTTTTGCTATAGTTTTCCCTCTTGTGTTTTTCAGTTTCAGTGCTTTTCCAGGGTGTCCTCATGAATTTGTTTCCTATATCTAATGTGTTCATAAAAAACTGTTTACAAACCCTGCATCTCTTTCCTTCCACTGTGAAGTAATATGCTAAATTTTCCCCTCGAGTACTGCCTTCAAGATTTCTTCGATATTTTGTTTTTGATTTCTCTATATGAGCAACAACTAACTGCCGTTGAAGAGCTCTATCTGACAATTTCCAAAACTTCAAATGGATATCTCGTCTTTCCATATCTGTAAAATTTTTCCACATTTACACCTACATTTCTCGTTGCAAGCAGGTCCTAAACGTTTAGCAGGTCTCGCATTATTTCCCTCAGATATGTATGGTAATCCAGAGTTAACTTTAGATTTTTTTACATTTCTCTTCCATGTTTCCGGCTTTCTGATCTTCTTTCTTGTTGTCTTCTGCATAATCTCTTCCGGAGCAGTTGTTGTGTTGTTTTTGGTTTCTTACTCCTGCTCGTTGTTCCCTTTGTGTTCGGCATTAAGGTTTATGCTATTATTAAAAGATATACTGGAAGAAGCATCAGTGTCATCTGGTAGATAATTTTCATCATTCACAGAATCATCAGAGTCGAAATATAGTGCCGCAGACTACAAAAAAGGATATGTAAATAAAGATGAGTAATATAATAAAAATAAATGGTAACCTCAAAATTTTCAAGAAGTTCATTATCATCTATATTATTTATATCTTCTTCATCACGTTTATCAGCTTGTTCAGTACAATCTACTAAACCATTGATTTTTGGAAAAGTAGCCGATTTATTTACAAAAAAATCTTCATAGTCATCGTAGTCCAACAAGTCACTTTGATCTAATTGTGAACTCTAAAATAAAACAAATCGTGTTTTATTAATAGATAACTTAGATAACAAAGTTACCTTAAAAATACTTTCAGAATCAGTTATTTCTATGACAGCAGGTACTTCAATGCTTGGTAATACATTGTTAACAACAAAAGCTGGTTGATAAACTTCTTGCATGGTACCACCAGGAAGTAGCTGAGATAAAAAACATGAATAATAGTGATAATTTCATTAAAATAAATAACTAACTAACCTCGGCATACTCTGGAAAATTGTTCCCTTTTTTAGTACAATCCTGAAGTGGTGCATTGTTTGTCTAAAATATTATTTAATATAAATAAAGCTTACTAGCAAAAACAAAAATTGAATCTAACCTCAAAATTTTCTGTCGCACTACTTTCGCTATTTTTTAACGTTTCCTAAGCAACAGCTACTAATTTTCTTGACCGGAACATCGTAAACAATCACATATACATTAACAATAACTCAAATTAGCACTTTATTAGAATATTCTCACTATGTTAATTATTATCAAACCTACACAGAACTCTCAATGAAAACTCTATTGCACGTGCAGTATAAACGTAACTGTAAGTTATGGCGCTACAACATGCTGAGTAATTGTCTTTGGCAATACACCTGTGCGTGTAATATAGACGTAAGTGCAACTTGTGGCGACATGAAAGTACTTCATCTCCTTTCTCAAATGTAGGGACCACAACTGCTAGTTGCTGCTATATTGCATTTACAGACCTATTAGAACTATGATGGTGTATCTCAAATAACTTGAGTATTAGTAGGAATCTCACTTGTAGCGTTATTGGAATAGAAAACCAACGGAATTTGCTATTGACATAAGGCCATAAGTCATTTTTTTAGTTTTTTGCACCTGTGGCTCTTTTGAACTGAATGTGCGATATATATATATATATATATATATATATATATATATTTGTTAACACAGGACTAAGCGCTTACCGGTATTTGTATTGCGTATAACTATGAAGATATGGTTCAGGCTACGAGGATATCCCCATAGTGTGCTGGTATTTCCTTATGAGTACGAGCTTACGATCCAGATACATCTGGCGGTAGGTGCGTAACCCCATATATGTGTGGCAGATGTCGTTGAATGTATACGATTAATTTAATATGTACGGAAATTGTGGAATAACAGACTTAACCTCAACGATTTAATGGGTTCAGTTCTACATAATTAGGAAATCTTTTTAGCAATATTATTTAGAGCACGTAAATACATCAAGTTCCACCTTGCCCTGTGTTGGGCTAGGGTGTCTTGAGTTATTAAGCTGTTTACAGTTGCTACTGTAAGTGGTAGAGCCGGTTCTGTAAAACGGTTGTTTTGAGGCTCGTCGGGCTAGGTTGTCGGCTTTCTCATTGCCTTTTGTTCCAGCATGCCTTTAACCCATACAAGTTCAAGGGTATTGCTGTTTGTTACTTGCTCTAGTGCTCGCTGACATTCTAATATCAGCCTAGAGGTGATTTCGCTTTGTCCTAGTGCCTGCAGAGCAGCTCTGCTGTCACTGCAGATTGTGATGATTTCATCCTTTATGCCGTGCATAAGAATGCTTGCTCCAGTTTAGTTTATTGTCAAGTGTAATGCCTAGATACTTCGTCGACTCTGAGAACTGGAGTTGTTTTTGGAAGAGTAGAGGAGTTCGTAGCCCCTCAACTTTTCTTTTCCTTGTGACGAGAACTACTTCCGTCTTTTCCGGGTTTATCGACAGGAGTGTTCCCTACAGCATTTTCGGTTGCTCTGAGGGCAGCTTGCATCAAGCTGCACAAAGTAGTTCAAATTTGCCGGTTATTAGAATGGATAGGTCATCCGCATACCCCAGCGTATAATAGCCGCTGTCGTTGAGACGACAGAGCAGGCTATTTACAGTCATGTTCCACAGAAGTGGTGACAGCACCCACCTTGGGGCATCCTCTCACTACTATGCACCTCAAAGTTATGTCGCATACGCTGATGCACAGCTCTGAGTTTCAGCAGCTGTACAATCCAGCATCGTACGACATCGGTTACCATGATGGCGTAGGAATCTTCTGTTGTTTTGAAGGTTGTTTTGTCAAACGCCCGCCTATGTCTATGAGCTCCCAGTGTGGACTGTTTACAATCCAAGGATCTTTCAGTCCGCGCCACAATAGAGTGTAGAGCTGATTCAGTAGATCTTCCTGGAGAGTATGCATGTTGATTAGGGTGCAGTGGGTGTCGTACCAGCGCCGTATCCTTATATGTCTTTCGCACAATCTTTCCAGTGCCTTCAGAAGAAAGGACATTAGACTGATTGGACGATATGATTTAGGTGTGGAGTAATCACCTTTGCCAGGTTGGGGATAAAGACAATTTTATCTCCCTCCATTGTTTTGGGATGTATCTGAAGGTGATACAGTCCGTATAGAGTCTCACCAGGCGGGCGCCAATAACATCCAGTCCCCATTGCAGGAGAGCTGGTATTATGCCGTCCAGTCCTGGTGATTTGTATGCTAAGAACGTCTTCACCGCCCAGATGACCCTTGCCTCATCTATTATCTGATCAACGGTCGTCCAATCGTCCCCGGAAGGGATGGAGGGACCGCCTCTGACCAAACAGCGTGAGGCGCGATGGCTGCTCCGGGAAAGTGAGCGTCTCTTAGTATTTTAGCTGTCTCAGAGATTGTCCGTAAGGCTAGCTGTGTTGCAATAAGGATCTTTTGTTTTGGATTTTGTTTAGGCGGGATGCGGAGGAGGTGGATTCTATAGAGCCGCAAAAACTCTTCCATGCCTCTCTTTGACGCCTCCTCTTACGCATCCCAGTCAGCTGTGGCTTTGCTCCTCCTTGCCTTGTTGAACAGTTTGCCCAGCCGAGTTTTCTGCTTTTGGAGCGCCTTGCACCACGAAGGGTGGTTGCAGGGTGCCTGGGCAGTTCTCAGGGGACATTCCTGTTCAAACGCCTCCATAATGGAGTTGGACAGAAGGTTCACTTTGTCCTGTACTTCAACAGGGCTCGAGAGGCGTCCCTCAGAAGGGTGCTCCTAAGCGTTTCTCCTAGGAGGTGTTTATAAAGGGGATATCCGTTACCTTGGGGTTTCGATAACCCTTTTGGACGGCTCCTTTGCAATTGATTTCGAAGAAACCATTCTATGATCTGACATGGTCACTTCTGAAGTGACTTGCCAGTTCATTATCTGATCAGAGATGCTCATTGCGGCCAGACTCAGATCAATCACAGTCTAGCTTCGAGGAGTTACGAACGTAGGTTCACTGCCCCACTCTAGGTTTGTACTTGATAGATATTCAAGTAGTGATTTTCCTCTAGGGTTGACGTCAGTGCTCCCCCATGTAGTATGGTGTGCATTTGAGTCGCATCCTATAATGAGGTGCTTTTTGTTGCTCTCATAGTGTTTTATCAGCTCTGCCATCTAATGACTGGGAGGCAAATTGACAGAATCTCCTGGGAGATATATGGAAGCAATAACACATTTGGTATAATTTCTCACTGATTTTGCCGTTATTACAAAAGCTTTTATCTGCCATAATATAGGTGTGTACATTTTGAACTCAACGGGTTATTGTAACATTAAAAGAAACGAAAACAATAAGAGATAAGAATAATTTGGCAGATAAATTGTAACGTTTTTGTTAGCGTTTACTATATTTGCTGAAATAAAAATATTAGGTAGGTACATATACTGCAAATTGCACCGAGACAAAATTTAATTTAGGGATTTTCTAACACCGTCCTAAAGTTGAATGTTATTTCCAAGGTCTTTGACCTTTATTCTGTAAGCGTACGTTTTTCTTTAAAATACGAAGAAAGCAATCCTAGCATGAGACAACCTTATAAGCTATACAAATCAGCAGTTTGTTTGTTGTTTTAGTACAATAAAATTTTTTCCAACAAGGAATTAAATCGTGCTTCATTTTTGCATTACAATTTTTAATTTTGTTAATTATTATGGCTCCTAAACCCCTTCTAACTTTCAAAACAAAAATGTTATCTATTGTTACCCTTTCGGCCTTTTGCATTACATTGCACGTGTTAATCCCTTTTTGTGGTTATCGTATAACAATATCAAATCAATGAATGAATGCCTCAAAGCCAACTAATTCACAGTAATCGCAGTAAGATAAATATTGTTGATCTTTGCGTTCATTTTAAGTGATCGCTTTGCAATCATTATCATTGACCACAAAGTACTTTGAATAGGTACACATTTGGTATAATTTCTTACTGATTTTACCATTGTTACAAAAGTATATAATTATAGTACCTATAAGGTACTATACTCAACGGCTTGTAACATTCAAGGATAAACGAAAATAAAAGAGATAAGGAAATTTTGAAGGCAGTTGACCTTGATACTATAAGCGTTTGCGTTCTACTTTAGAATACGAAGAAACAGGGTACAATACATTTACTTAATCAGCTGTTTCGTTGTTTGATGATTACCGTAAAATTTTCTGTAACTCGGATACCATTCGTGACAGACATCTATAATAATAATAATAATTTTATTATGTAAAATAACTAAAAATATTACGTACATTCGTCATACAAAACATTACCAAATTAATTTACCTACATTCACCTTAACTTACGTTCAATGTCTCGAAATCGAAATTAATAAATTCTCCATACGAATAAAATGCCTGTTTCCAGAGAAACATTTTCATAACTTTATTGAAAGTTTTATTATTTAGTGCTCTAATTGAGTCCGGTAAACAATTGAACAATTTCAACGGTATGGACCTTTTGAGTCTTTCCCAGCCTTACCAATGAAAGGCGGAAGTTACCTCTCATACGTGTATTGTGATCGTGGATCTCTGCCTGTTTGTGTAGTTATGCACATTATTTTTAGCATAACGCAAACATGTCAGCACAAATATGCAAGGCACTGTTAGAATTTTCAAGCAAACAAAAGTTGATTTACAGTTTTCCTACACCAAGATTGGCAATAATTCGCATTGCTGAGCGTTGTAGTTTAAACAGATAATTGCTCCTGCAGAGCTACCCCAGACAATGATTCCGTAGGATAACAAACTATGATACATAGTAAGCGGTTACTGGAACATCTTCTGAGACGCTTTCAGACAATCTACGTAGTACAAATAAATTGCTACTTAATTTTTTCGAACATGTTCGACATGGGAATTAAATTGCAATTTGTAATCAATGTATAAATTTGATTTCAAAAGGAAAAGCCACCGCGTAGTGCTGAGAGCTACAAACTTCACTTGAGCGAGGAATGTTATTTGGAACGTTTATAACAAATTAGGTTACATTTAAACATGTAGTTTAAAATTTCATTTCAAAAGGAAAGCCACCACGTAGTGCTGAAAGCTACAAACTTCACTTGAGCGAGGAGTGTTATTAAGGAACGTTTTATAACAAAATATTTGAAAATGCAATTTAATTTAGGGAAAAGTTTTGTACTAAGTAATAGTTTTCTATAGGGTGGAAAGATTGAATGATAGCAAGTGAAAACAGGTTTTGTGTGAAGATGGAAATTTATTGAAAACTCTTCTGATGGATTATTTGACCATCTTCCATTTTACGGAAGGTGCATCATTTAATTTATTTCTTGGCAAAATTGTCGGTACCTAGATCATGTTTAAATGAGGCATCTTTAATTGTCAAATGAGCACTGTGCTTATACCGTTATGGTGTTTATTTGATTCCATTTGTAACATTCCCCATGTACATATTGCTTACGTATAAGTCGGAACAAGGTCGGAACAAATGCGTGTACTTATACAGGGCGTGGGCGATGCAGGAATGAAGGTTACAATATTAGATTAGAAGTAAAACTATCAAAAGGGACGGATACACGGATAGAATATATAATCTCAAATAATCAGATTTTGTCATACCAGATTTTCTCTAAAACGCGTTGCTATTATTGTTGACAAAATATGTGCCTACTTTAATTTATAGGAAAAGGTTAATGGAATTTGTTGAAATGTTTCCTACATGATGTATAAAATTTGTTATTGGGTACTTTTATGTCATAATAATCAATTACCAGTATAGAGGCGGACTGCATAGAGGAGATAGGTTATACAAAATATGTACCTAATTAATAAATGAATGGTAAATGAGAGAGCATTATAAATTTTATTTTAATTTCTGACAAAGTAACCATTTTTCATACAGAAGGTTATAAAATTTTGCAGTCAGCACTGAGATGTGTTTATTTATTTCTTTGTTCCTTTCATTTCAAGTGCACGTATTTTCCCATTTTTAACTCGACGCGACGGCGACGCAACGGATGCAACAAAAATATACTAACGCCGCGCTTCACCACAAAAAGCGAAAGTCAAGTCAGCTTCTTCTGGCTTAGTGAAAACTCAAACAATGATAAACATACAATTGAGTAATGGTAATAAGAGTAAGTATTTTGCAATGCAAAATATTTAAAAGTACAAAGGTTATTTAGGTACCTAAAAGCGACGAGGAAATGTTTAATCTGCAATAAATAAACTGTTTTAAAATATATGACCAGACAGACATTATTTGCACTTTGAATGGGAAATTCCTTAAACGTGATGAATTATTTTGCGATTATAACTTTCCAGCTTCTGTTCTTACTAATATATTTTTGTATCATAGTGACTACTAACGTAATTGCCGCATAACCATTTTTAGCTTTGTTCAAAAGTGTCATTAGGAAAGCTTTGTAACTAATCACAATCTTTTAACCTTCCACTACTGGCGCGCAAATTTCATGAACCATTACTGGCGTCGGACTGTGAGTCCGCATGCTGAAATAGCTCATTTACTTTGGATTTTCTCTTAATATTATGAAAATACACAAAATTTATAATAAATTTTATTTATTAAACTAAAAACAAAACGACCTAATCTAGGATAATGCACAATGCATAAATTTTACAATAAGTTTTAATATTCTGAAAATAATCAAAAAATACAAATTATTACCTAATTATTGAAACATTTTGAGCAAACACAAGCTATATGTTCTAAACACATAAATTTATTACACAGTCGGCAAAAAAACGAGTTGGTCGGTTTTCTTACTGTCACAGTAATGGCATCGTCCTCTAGTATTCATTGGTTGCGGCTCAGGTTCTTGATTTCTAATACCCAATATCTCTTTTATTCTCAAAGATATGGTTTTGGAATATTTGACTGAATTGCCCTGACACGAAGACGGTTTTCTTCCAATTCTGATGACAGTATGTGTAAAACTTTCGACGCATCAAATTTTTACCTACATTCTGTAAATGATATATCACCATAGAATTAACCCCAGCTATATCGAGCAATGAATGAAGATGACCATCGGCCATCTTCGAGTATTCTAACACAGTCTTAGGCTGCACATTTTATCTAACGTGTCGACACCACCTTTAGTGCCATTATAATCGATAATCATTTCTGGCTTATTCGTTTCTGCATCAATCAGATCATCATGGTGCAGACTTGATATAACCAACACATTTTTATTTCTGTTCGGCATATAAGAGACTATTGTCATGTCTTTAGTGAAACCAAACATACTTGAACCTATTGGTCTTCCTGTTGGCTTGGAAAATTCTAGGAGTTCTCTTTTGTTTTCTCATAGTTCCCAGGAAAGTCAGAGTATAATCGGACAATAAACTGCGTACTAGTGGCACACTACTGAACCAATTGTCGCAGGTCACATTTCTTCTCGAGTGTCGAATAGGTTCAACGAGTCGTTTAACAACAGCTAAGGCAGAATTATCAACTGAATAGGGGCCATCTGGCTGGTGTCAACGTACACCTAAGGTACAGGTGTAGTATAATTTGGAATCTACCATTGCGAATACTTTCAGGCCATATTTATTCGGCTTGCTGGGAATGTACTGCCGAAATAAGCACCGCCCTCTGAAGGCTTCTAATTTTTCGTCAATTGTTACGTTTTGAAAAGGTGTATAAGCTGAATGACAGTTTGTAACAAAAGACTCAAATAAGTCCCTAATTGGAGCCAGTCGATCTATATGTTGTCTCTCTTCACGGGTGGTCATGTTATCAAACCGCAAGTGTTGTAGCAAGAACTTAAAGCGGAACTTGGACATTGTAAGTCTAAATTGTTCGACACCTTTACCACTATTGTTCCACAACTCATCGACACTGAGACAGCTAGACTTGAGAACCTCCAGCCAAATAGAGCAAGCTAATTAGAGCTTTGTATTTCTGCAATATCAGTTTCTTTTGTGTTTCTCTCACGTGTGTAATTTTCTTTGTCTTTTAGAATATGTTGGTTGGTATATACTACTATTTTTGCAAGCATTTCAGTATTGAAAAAATAATTCCATATCTCAAAAATACCTTTTAGTTTTGTCATAGCTCCTTTTGGTCCAGGTAAACGCTTGATAATATTTTCTTTTCTGGTTTTGATGTGGATGGAATATGTTTTGCCATGTAGTTATATTATCTTTTCCTAAAAACAAGGGTGTTTGTAAAGAGGAAGTTCTTCCAAATCGCTCTCAAGTTCAGAATCACTATCAGAAATATCTTGTTCTATTTCTGAATCCAACATTGTTGTTCCAGAATGTCCTCCTGATTTTCATTCGATTCACTGTCATCCATTGTCTCTTGAGTCTCGACATCCATTTCATTCAGAGTTCTAACATGAGTTTATGAAGTCGCTTCTGTTCTGTTTCATACAATGCCATTTGAAAAATAAAGTCAAATAAAGTACTACTATGCTTGAAAGTTTTATATTTTTAACCTTACCTTTAAAATAGGCAGAAAACTGAAAATTAGTGATGTTAAATTATAACTGTTGAAAAAAGGATAGACTACTGGCAGCGGACTCTCACTCCGTATTTACGTATAATTTCCAAAGCAGTAACACAAAAGTAACCAAACGCTGCACTGCCCTCGATCACACTATTTATGAGGAATACTAGAAGCGTCGGCCCGGTCAAGAGTGGGGATCTCAGGTAAATACATAAAATAGAAACGGTCGGACTACCAGTCCGTGTGCCAGTAGTGGAAGGTTAAAAGTTACGGTCAAAATTACTTGTAAATACCTATGATTAAATATAAATATTGAAGAAATAAACAGCTAAATTGATGGGTTTATTTTCGGTGCTTATAATTACAAGTCTAATCTTAACACATTTTAGTTGACGTTTCGCCCTTTAATATGCTTAATCATAACTTTAATTAGTATACATCTGCAAATAAAAAGAATATTTTGATAAAGGTATACAGGCATTTTTTTATTAACAAATTTACTAAACAAGCATACAAGGCCAGCGCCATAATTGAACACAATATAAATACAACTTACCGAAACAATTTAAAAAGGTTTTGTTTGTTTTTGGTTTTATACATTTTTGATGAGGAGAATATGGTCACTCAATTTATGTTGTAACATCAGTATTACGGTATTTTACGTATTTACAAATATGGTTGGATGACCATTCATCAAAAAACCATAAACAAAAACTTTATTGTTCCAAGTTTCAATATGCTTGTTTATAAAAAAAAATGCCTGTATCAAATATTCTTTGTTGCATATGTAATTAAAATGATTAAGAACGAAACTAAATGTAATTGTTGTAAATATAAACCCATCAATTACTTTTCTTCTAATATTTATAATAACACAGCTATAAACAACATTTTCAACCTATGATTAAACATTGGCCGCCTCCATTCTATATACCGCAAGATAGTCATAAAAAAGTTTTCTGTAAGCACTTACTTATTTATTCGAACTGGAATTGTAACCATTTAAAGGTTGACGTGCCTACTTATTCTTATGAACGATTTTAGTTATCATTAAAGTATATTTATTCTCTCCAAAGAAAGTTTTCTTGCAAAACTACTTTTTGTTTTATGTTCTATGTAAAATACATGAATACAAACAAATTGAATGTGCAGTGTCATTGTGGTAAATAATAAAATTGAGAAGGGTTGATAATTAATTGTGGGAACGTGCAAATTACAAAGGATTTTGTTAGACTTTGAGTCTAACGGATGCGGATCGAAGCGAAGACGGAATAACAAATCTTTAAAATTGTTTTAGTAGGGTGTTCATATTTCTTGACTAGACAACGTGTAGTTATTGAGGATTTCATTTGAAAGATCTTTAGAAATCTATAATGAATCAGCTGAAATTTTTGTATTTATGGTGGCTGCAGATATATCCACTGCAATAAAGCGGAACAGGGATATATTTGAAAAGTGGAGTTGAAAGTGAAGAAATTGCGCCAGAACTGCAATGCATTACTACAAAAGGTATAAGATGCAACGATTTCTTTAATAATCGCTGCCATCGAGGTGACACATGTCGCTTTTCATACGAACGTATAGACGAAAATAGTATTTTCAAGTGCCCGATTTGTTACCAGGAAATCTATCAAGGCCAACTAGAATGCTTTGAAAAGTGCAACCATACTTTGTGCTCGTCTTGCGCATATCAATTACCCTTGACTCGTGATTATTCATTTCTTAGAAGTGACGGTGTGAGAAATTTTGTGCAATTAAAGCAGTGCCCAATTTGTAGAGAAGACGGCAAAGTTATAAAATTGTTGTAACAGGTAAGAAATCAACAATAATATGCATTATTCTAGTTTAAGCGATTTTATGTTTGTGCACAAGTGTTTTATTGTTTACACGTTTGCACAAGATGTACCTAGCTACTAACTTTGTGATTCTTTTTTGTGTTTAGTCATCTGTTAAAATTCTACAAAAGTGCCTTCAATCGTTTTACCTTGAACATATAATTAATTCGACCATTGGTGACATCTAAATTTTTTACATTTTAGTATAGGAATACAGTATTGAAATTAAATTTACATGTCGTTATTTGTAAATTCAATGCATTTGGTGGATTAGTGTGAGGGTGTTTGAAGTTTTAACCTTTTCATCGAGAGGGCAAAGATGAAGTAATTACATTTTCTCCAAGTTTGTATTTTAATAATCACGGCCGGTTTAGAGAGATGAAATTAAAAATTTGGAAAAAATTATTATTAAATCTCTGTGTTTTGTCTGCATTCTTTTTTCTATTAGTAATTGGATTTGCAGATTGAAAAATGCCGAATATGTGGTGACTATTTGTTTGGCGCATGCACCAGGACTGCATGTACATTTCGGCATGAATTTTTACGGTGTGCGATGATGTGTGGCAATAATTCTTGTCGAAAATTAAATATTACACACGATGAGTTGATGGATCTAAAAGCACAACGAAGGCCCTTCCAAGAGCATCTGCAGCGTGAATTGGAAAGGCTGGCTTGGTATACTTAAAAGCGCAATATTGTGCAGGAAAACTGTGTGGCGGTATCTGTACAAATGACCAATGTGAAAGGTGCCGTCATAAAAAATGTTAGGTAGTAAGATTTATTGGAAAGTGTCAATTTATTTATCAGAAACAGTACCAAAAGTAAGGTAAAACTGTTTGAAAAATTATTTAACATGCAGTTAGATCATCAATCTACTACATTATTAGGCTGGTTTGTTTGAATACGTGTAAATTTCCAGCGTAACTTTAAGTGGGCATTATACATATAGTCCTACTGACATTCTTGATGAACCTACGTTGCATATCAATATCAGTAAGGTTTCCTTTGAACGGAATGCACTTAACTTAACCTTGAGGACTTTGCTTTTGATCGCACCCAAATACAGATTAGGTTATGTCAATGGTTATATTCTGTTCTGTTTAATGCAGTCATTTGTGATGTATTTTGTGTTTTTGTCATCCTGAATAAAGTATCAATTATTAAGACAATAGTTTATGAGTTTACTACACATGGTAAATATTGCATAAATCTTGTGCAAACGAAAAACAACATATTCTTTTAATTCAAAGAAAATGCTAACGAATAGAATAAAAACACCAGGCTACATCAATAATAATTTCTGTAGCAACATTATTTTTAGCAGTTGTTTATTGCGTCCATGCTTGTTTGTTTTCTTTTCATGTATATTACTTCTAAGACTGTGATTCATTTTGTTTTGACAGAAACGTCAATTATTAATCTAATGGGTCCTGGACACAACGTCCACTGGTCACAATGCCCACCGGCTTCTAAGCCGCCATCTTGGTCACAACGTCCACTTTCAAATTTGGTCATAAGTATAACCTTAGAACATATGATAGTGTGGAAGGAGTAATCTGTTTAAATTTGCGTCCCCAAGAAGATCAAGAGAGATAAAAATTTTTCCATTGGTTATGAGATAAAAATTAAGCATGCGCATTACGACTTTGGACGAGTTCGTATATGCATCTTCCTTTAACGCATCTAAATTAATAGCATATTTCTGTCAGTCTTCTAGGGGACACTTTTTTGATATAAAATATACGGTTACGCTCCTTCCATATCTTATATGTTCTAAGGGCATAACCTCCACTCTGGTCACAACATCCACTTTTAAATTTGGTCACAACCCCCACCAATGCATTCGGGTCACATCGTCCGCACCGACATTGGTCACAAGTCACAACGTCCACGCCCGAGTACATTGGTGGGCGTTGTGACCAGAGTGGACTTGTTAAGATACGGCTTAGACGGCGGTGGGCGTTGTGACCAGTGGACGTTGTGTCCTAGAGCCGCTGTACCGATATCTGCATTAGTAGGGTTTTCTAAAACATTAAATGCTTGTAGCACAGTTACGATAGAATTTTGGGCATACATATGTTCATTAGACATTTTTGACTTGAAATTGCTTGGACAACATATCCTTAAGATATGGCTATCATGTCATGGGACACCCTGTATAAGTGCCGTAAACATATCTTAGTTAAACAGCTGTTTCCAATTTAAAATTAAATACGAAAACAGACATTTTCGTTTCTAAAATTTTCAGTCAGCATAACTATCATCAATTTTGCTCTAATGTAATTGACCAATTTTTGTAGGAATTCTAGTTATTCCAAAGAAGTCACTAGATTAAGGAGCTTATTTTGGTTTGTTCCTCAGTATCTAGGCACTCTTATTTTTAAGCTTGGCTAATTATCTTCGATCATAATGCAGAGGATTGAAATTAATGTAGACCTGTAATGCACTATAGAGTTCATTTATTTTATTATGCATGTTGTTAACTTAGATTCTTTTTAGTACGTCTAAGTTGTCCCCGGTGCAACACATTATTAATGAAGGGATCAACACATCGTCTGCATTGTCGACATCTAATTTGCAAGGATCGCGTCGATTACTTACCCATGCGAGTAGAAGCCATTGCCGAATTTGAATGTGTAGTGTGTCAGCAGTATAGTGTCCCCATCAAGCTTTACTAAATGGTAAACACCTATTGATTGCAGTATTGCAGACATACCTATTAAATAAGTTTATTTCAGAGCCTTCACTGCATTTCGCCTGCGTTTTGTTAATGTGCTCGCGTTTTGTTTTTTATCACATGCCTGCGTTTTGTTTTTTATCACATGACTGCGTTTAGTTTTTCCCCTCATGCCTGCGTTTTGTTTTTTATCACATGCCTGCGTTTTGTTTTTTATCACATGCCTGCGTTTTGTTTTTCCCCTCATGCCTGCGATTTGTTTTTATATATGCTCTAATTTGTATTATTATGTATATTAAATAACTTTCTCTGTTCTTAATTTTGTTATTTATGTAATTGTAAACTTGTGGAATAAATTCTACGAGCAAAATTGAAAAAATTAAGACTACTGAAAACTAGAGCAACAAACAACAAAAAAATGTATACGCTGGTACAATTTCGTGAAGATCATATTTATTATATTTGCCAAACCTCATCTCTTGGAAAAAGAAGAAAGTCATTGAGGCTAAATGGATGGATGGCAGATACTATCCTGTTAATGTACTTACCATGGTGAGTATTGGTTGAAAATTTTTGCACTATAATGACAATTAATATTTTATAGAGAGCCGACCATTATTGGAAAGTATTATGAATAATTTGTATCATAACTATCCACTTATTGGTAAGATTTTAAAATGCTTTTTCGATCAAATTGTTACGGTGGAAATTTTAGTTCTTTCTCAACTATCCACAAACGCACATGTTCGTGCAAAACTGGCTCCAATTAAATCTACCATTCAACAAGATTGCCTATAAATTTGGAAGTTGTTTCTGCATTACCACAAGCCGAGGATTTTGAATTCGCCACCTTCCCTAGGCCAAATAAGTGGTAATCCTTAGCACTAATTTTCTATAAATTTTATGACGTTTTAAAAATGAATTTATAGCAAGTGATATTGACAAATGCCATTTAAAAAATCCTGTATTTAATGAAGTGGAACAGGGAGTGGTATTACGAGACGTCATAACTGAACATAACTACGCATTTGATGGATCCACACCTTCAGTTGATGTGGAAGCAAGTGGTAATACTTATAATTGTTTATTTTCAACATATTTCATCAATTTTAAAATAACTTTATAGATAGTGCAATTGAAACATCACATCAGTCATATTTTCAGGATTTGGATTTTGAAATGGAAAATGAAGCGATAATTGTTGATATCACAGATGACGACTTGACCGTATTTGATCCTATACATACCATCTATGGTACTGAAGCAACCATTAATCAAATGAGTGGTAATTTGCAAAGTTTTGACTGCACATTTCATAAATTTTTCAAATTAATTCATAGATACTACCATTGAAACATCACATCAGTCACATTTTCAGGATTTGGATATTGAAATGGAAAATGAAGCGATAATTGTTGATAACACAGATGACGACTTGACCGTATTTGATCCTGTACATACCATCTATGGTACTGAAGCAACCATCAATCAAATGAGTGGTAATTTGCAAAGTTTTGTCTGCACATTTCATACATTTTCAAATTAATTCATAGATACTGCCATTGAAGCATCACATCAATCACAATGCAATACTTCTGATGAATTTACAGTTCTTGCCACCGAAACTTCACAGCAAACCCTTCTTCTTAGAGATCAATTTGGCGAAATCGAAGATGAGATGCTGTTAGATGATGTGACGGATGGAAATAATGATGAGTTGTATTCTTTCGAAAATGTTGCCTCGAAGCAACTAAATGGTAAATATTTGGCATGTTTAACATCTTTCACATATTACATACACATTTATTAAATTATAGATAGTGCCATCGAAACTGTTGTGCAGGAAGCCCATTTCACAGATTCAGTTATTGAAATGGAGGACAATTTCCTTGACATGCATAAAACTCGTCGTCGTTTAGATTACAACATAAACAGTGATTCATCAATGTGTGTGACAAATCCGAAACCACAACGATCACCTTATGTGTTTTATGATCGAACTCAAGTGGTATTACCTTTAGATGCAAGTAACTGTAATAATGAAACAGTTGGAGAACTGGCAGTTGATTCTGTTCAAGAAAAAAGCCACGAAAGTATTTTTGTATATATTGTAAACATTTATATACAAAATTCCCTCAGCATCTAATGGTGTCTCATAAAACTGAACCAGCTGTAATACAACTCATGCCGTTACCAGTAGGTTAGTAGCCGGTTTAATTTAATATGTTATTTAGTTAAGTAACTACATTAAAAATACTTAACGGTTAACGCCAATAAGAGAAGCGAGGGCTTCCATTTCTTTTGCGTTCATGAACAGAAAATATTTCGCAGTGATAACAGAAAACGTTGAAGCAAATTTGTAGAATGATCCCAGCTAACTAATCGTGGTTTTGAATAAATTTGTAACTGTTTAATTATAATAAAAATTATAAAATATAATATGAATAAAGACCCAGCTGTAAAAATTTGAACTACACTGGCTTCAAGTATGTTTTATATTTACAAAATGATTAAAAACATTAATTTTTAATTGCGCTAGTTAAACTTTCCTGTATTTTAATTTGTTGTACATTTACACCATACAGTAAAGAGTTAATTAAATCCAATCCAATGGAAAACTAATTTGATAATTAACAATGATTTTATATTTTTCTAGGTTCAGTAGAACGAAGACGGTCAATAGAAACCATTCGAAAAAAGGAGACTTTATTTATAATACCGATCCAGTGTGTAATACCGGTAATTTTTATGTTGCAAGACGACCTTTTGCATATGACCATCAAAGTAATGACTATTTGCCTTGCCAATCATGTAAAGGTTTCTTTAGAAAGTCAACACTTCGAGTTCACTTCAAGAATTGTGCACGGGAAAATAATAGTGGCAGAAGTGCTGTTGTTCTAGGAAGATCGATTGGTCGCCAAATTCATGCTAAAGCTTGTTTCACTTTGCGAACCCGTATTTTTCCAGTTTTACGTGAAGATCCATGTGTCGCAATTATTCGCTACGATTATCTTGCCATTAGGCTTGCAAATTATTGATGTTCTTTATATGCTGATCCACATTACGACGAAATGATACGAGCATGTCTTCGTTTAATTGGTCGGCTATTAATAGCAACAAAACTATAGATAGTACCGTTACTGATTTTTCTTCCTTAATTACTCCATCAAAGTATGATGTTGTTATTACTGCTATTAATAAAGTAGCAGGATTGAATGAAATGGGTACTGTCTATAAGGCCCCTACGACAGCTACAACACTTGCCACCATTTGTAAAAAGCTGCTGATATTTGGCACATCGAGTGTCTGAAGTTAAATGATAAACAAAGGAAAAAGGAAGCTCAAGATTTCTTGTGCCTGTTTAAGTTTCTAGTTCTGCTGCTATTCACAGAACTGCAATGGAAAATCGTATTGTGCATCAGCGTCATAAAGTTGTGACATTGCCAAGTAAAGACGATATTACAAAGTTGGTGGCTTATTTGAGAATAAATCGAAGACGTTACTTTCGGGAATTAAATTGTCAAAATGAAAACACTGTTTCCTTTGACACATGGAAACAATTAGCGTCGTTTACTTTGGTTTCAGTTATGGTGTTTAATCGCCGCCGAGCGAGCTTGAAAGAATTACAATTGAAGATTATGCCAGTTTGCATTCCATTGATTCCACCAATTGCAAAGTCGATAAACTGTCTGTAGAAGATACTCGATTGGCACAACGATACAAGCGGTTTGAAATTCGAGGAAAATTGAACAGGGTTGTTCCGGTGTTAATAAATTGGGAACTTCAAGCTTGTTTGGATATTATTATTCGGTTTCGAAATCAAGTTGGTGTACCTTCAAGTAATCCGTATGTGTTTGGACTACCAACGCTTGATAACCGTAATCGTCATTTACGAGCTTGTATCCTTATCAGGAATACGCAAATCTGTGTGGTGCACTTAATCCCAATCTTCTTCGTGGAACCCAATTAAGGAAACATATTTCTACGGAATGCTCACTTCAAGATTTATCAGAAAACGTTGTAAGAGATGTTGCACATTTTATGGGTCACGATAAAAACATCCACGATAATATTTATCGCCTTCCTGTCAACACACGGAACATTTTACAAATGTCAAAGGTTTTAGAGATGGTACAAGGTAAAACTAATTCCAGTGCAGATTCTGACGAAAACGGACGATAGTGATTCAGATACCGGAAATAAATGACACCTCAATGCAAGATACTGACCTTAATGACACCATTCATACTATTCCTGTTTCGACAGCAACTGATTGTATTAAGTCCACTCTAAAAAATTCCAAACGCCGCCATCGTATAGGTAATTTTTTCATCGAACCATTTCTTAACTGTTGTTGTAGTTTGTTTTAGGTTTACCCGAATATGTGGTAATAAAATTCCTTGGTCAGATCAAGAAAAAGATGCAGCATTACAAAATTTTGGAACATATTTAGAGAAGCTCAAACTTCCTTCATCAGCTGAGTTGTCAGATGCTCTTCCAAATATTCCGCAGTTAGAAAGGAGAACTGTGTCTGCAATTAAAACTTGGCTCGAGAATGAACTAAAACGTCGACAGATCTGTTTATCTTCTAGAAAGACGGATAAAGGTATTTTCTTGTGTTACTGTTGGATGTCTGGCAGTGTCAAAATGCACGATCCAAAAATTTTGTTTATAAATCATCTCAACTAAACAATGCGGAGCAATATTATTTTTATTGTGAAGTTATTTATTTTATTATACCTTTTTTGTAGAAAACAAAATTCGCCGAAGTAGATGGTCAACTTCAATGAAGGAGTCATTGCTTCAAAATTTTTCTGAACATATTGAAAATCAAACGTTACCAAGTAACTGGGAATGTTCAGAATTTATAAAACGGCACCCAACTTTTCAGAATTACACTCTTGCGAGTATAAAACAGCAATTTTAAATGAAAGAAGACGTCGTTAAAAGAGTATGACCATTTTCACTTTTTAAATAAGTTTATATTAGTATTAGATACTATTAATAGTATTAACATATAAGGTTGGCAAGTGCCAAAACAATTTGTGTGTATTTATGAAAACTGCATGAAGGTGCTGGGAAGTGATATCGTATTCAGTAATAGAAACCAATCGAGTTTTGTAAATTAATTTCCCTAAGTATTAGGAAAATATTTGATGTTGTAAAAGGTCATTTTGCAGTAGGTGATATAAATTAAAACACCAATCTCCTCCACAAAAATATATAAGGGGTTTTTTATTGATTATAATATTTCCAAAAAATTGGTCGTATAAATTTAAAACTGTTGCATCTACACTACATGTTTCGATTCTTAATAAGAATTAACATCATTTTGAAAATATTATTAATAAAAAACTGCTATATATTGTGGAGGAGAGTGGTGTTTTACTTTATATCATTAATAAGAGATTCCACTTAGCTGATAGACGATATACCAAAATTTGCAGTACCTACATGTTTTGCAAGATATTGTAAAAATGTTATAGTTCCTTTTGTTACAGGTTTGTAGCTGAGCTGGACCAATTATGGATGTCCTTGTTACATATGCATTCTGTTGCATTGGTAACCCTTCGCTGATCTTATGTTTAAAATTTAGTTATATACTGAAATTTTATGCTTAATGAACAAATGGTCATACATAGTAACTATCACAATTGTTATAACTATAACACAAAAATGTGAATTATAATTTTTTATATTTTCATAAAACAATTTTGTAAGTATTGTTTCTGTTTTATATCATAAATATATTTTGTAATATGTTTTTGTGTTATAGGAACGTATTATAAAAAAGTGCCTAGCATTAAATGTTGAATATGTAAATTTTTAAATGTATAGCTTATCCAACGAAATTTCGGATGCACGTCATAAATGGTATAAATTGACATAACAAACTTATCACCCCACTAACAATGCTTTGTCAATGGATAAATCAAGTAACATTTTTATTGTAAGGTTGGTACTCAAAACCAACGATGCCAAACTGAATCTTGTTTCTTTTAGATTTTACGTTTACTCCAAGAATTGGTAATGTAATGTCAATGGTTTGTAGTAATTCTTCAATACAATTCAATTACAGTGATGGTTTAGTTTATTTCTACTGTAATTGAATTGTATTGAAGAATACTACAAGACTTGAGGTTAGATCACCAAATTCTTCGAGTAAACGTAAAATTTAAAAGAAACAGGATTCAGTTTGGCATCACTGGTTTTGAGTACCAACCTTACAATAAAATATGTTATCTTATTGAACAGAATTGTTAGTAATAAGTTGGTACGTCACTTACCGTTTATGACGCATCGAAATTCGTTGAATAAACTATAGGTATAATTTTTTTACTTTACTTCAATCTGTAAGAATAGAGTTTCGAGTTTAACTATAGTTCAGAATTGAGCCTAAGTGTAGGTAATAATAAAAATTCTGATTTTCTCGATGAAATTATTTTGTTTTTCATTAATACAACAAGTTACTGAAAACTGTAATGCGTTACATGTTTTATCATTGTACCAAATCAACTTCGTCCTAATACTTACAATGTTCTAACACCATTTGCTGGAGAGAAACTAATATATATCACGACCACGAGCATTAATTAATTAACGGACTATGTAAAGATACTGATGGAGATGCTTTAGACATTTAGTATAAAATATTGTATTTTTCAATTAATTGTAATAATAATAATTATAACATTCACTCAATAATTGTAGTTTACTCTGATAGTAATTAAGAGAATCGAGAGATATTCACTAAGCTTTTATTTTCTATTCAAACTGTCAGATTTAAATTACGTACTACTTCGTACAAATTAGTTCACTTGATTTTAACTTCGTTTAAATTACCATTCAATACTGCCTCTTAATTTAATAGAAGTACATTCAGAACAAAAAATAAATTAAACCAAATTCAAATTGTGACGATGTTTGATGAAAAGAATAATACCAATAATGTCCGCTACTTGATCTTGTGTTGGAACGTAAACAAGTTCGTATTTGTTTTGACCACGTACCTAGTCTGGGATGAAATTGTACTTCACGTCCAAATGTTTCATTCGTTTGTATTCACGTGGCTATTCGGCGATCTTAATGCACGAAGTGTTGTCTTCGAATATTAGAATTGGCTCGTTGCAATCAATGCTTACCTCGACCAATAATTTCTTGATCCATGCAGCTTCACTAAGCCAACGCAATATATTCGGCTTCAGTTGACGATTTGCTCACAGTTGGTTGCTTTCTAGATCCCCAACTGACGGTGTTTCCATATAATTTGAAAACATAACCAGACCAATCATTACGTATGCGTCACTGGTGTGGTGGCATAAGACCCTCACCCAGACGAACATACAGATACTAAGCAAGGTGCAGCGCAGGGCTTACCTTGAGATAACGGGGCAATAACAGCAACCCCCATGGCAGCAATGGAGACCCTCTTGAACCTGCCACCACTAAACCTAGTAATTAGGGCAGAGGGGCATACCTACCGGCTGAGAGTCAACGGCGAGAAGGGTGTGACATTCGCTCATCTTTGACGAAATCTCCAGGGATAAGAACCTCAGCATGATAACTGAAAGGATAACCAAAACAGTTTGTCCTGCCAAACTGTTTAAGACTACAATCCCCACTCGGTATGACTGGGAGAATAACTTCAGTAAAGCACATCTGAATGGAGTCGTGTATTATCCAGATGGCTCGAAAACCACTAAGGGCACTGGGTCTGGAGTGTAAGGGAGCTATGGACGGGGCTGCAAAATTTCTGTAAGCCTAAGACAAAAAGCGACCGTGTTCCAAGCCGAGGTATATGCAATTATCAGCAGCTGCTCAGCTATGAAAAGAGAACCCTGTCAAAAGGAAAATCTTTATAATTACTGACAGCGAAGAGACTCATATGTGGTAAATTTAGGGCTAGTCCTTGAATGCACACATATGCTAAACGCACTAGGCAAGTGTAACTCTGTCACACTAGTGTGGGCACCTGGGCGCAGGAATCGCAGGCAACCAGGTTGCTGACGAGCTTGCGAGAGCTGCAAGGGCAAAACCATTCATAGGACACTAACCGGCCTGTGGGATTACGTATAACACAGCCAAAAGGCATCATATTAAGACCTAATTTGCATAGACACAGAAATATTGAATACAAATATTTCCTCATCTGAATTGTAAATTCAATATAATTATTGATGCAAAATGATATGAATTCACTATTTTTTCTTCAATCGCTAACATTAAGTAGTTTTGCTTTTAATTAACTGCCCTAATGTGGTGGTACACCGTACCACTTTCATGTAAAATTGTTTTTCTACAAAATGTTCCAAATTCATTTTCTAAACTCTATGATGGGGCAAGTTGAAGTTTATGTAATACCTATAACAACCCGACTGTAGTTTTGACAGTATTAAAAAATATGATTTTTATTAGGAAGCACCCTTATTATACGTTGGAATTTTAAATTGACTATTTCTTAAATTTTATTGTTAGTTTTTATGTGGAATTCATGTTTGTCAGGGAGCACAGCCATTTTTGCAAATTCAAAGGTATACTTCAACTTAAAGATATTGTTTTGTATGACTTATCAGGTTGGGTAAATAGGTACCCATTTGTTTCGAAAATAAATGCGTGGAAGATAATTATGGTAATTTTTACCCAAAATAAATTGCAAATTTTCTCTGAAATGTTTCAGTTGTTGAGGGTACGCCTTTTAAAGCGAAATAAGATGTACCTATTATACCGTTTTTATTTTAGAAATAGTTACGAAGTAATTGTGCTCACGTACAGTTTCAGCTCAGCGGTGCTCCCCTTTCTTAAAAGAGCATTTAAACATTTAAGAAAACGCACTATATCTCAGATCGCATACAGAATAAAAAGACAAAATTTAGCCCATGATGAAGTTAACAGCAACGTTAAACTGGACAAAAAACAATGTACGCAGGTGTTCAAGAAACGGTAAAATAGTTTAAGAGCGTTTACTACAAGTTAAGTTAAGCTGAAAAGGCTTAATAAACATCTGACAGAAAACCACCTGTTTCTAACAACATTTTGTATACAATAGCTGAAGGTACAGTTAGCCCCTTTAAAATAAAAAATCAAATATTATAATCAAGCAACCAATGAAGTTTGTCTAGACCTCTGAAAATGGATTGTTCCAGCAATATTTCGTATTCTATACCTAAATATAAAACTCTTATGAGTAAAAAAATTATTAAATATGCTATTTTATAGATATCTAAAGTAGGTACATAATTAGAATTGAACAAATTATGGTATATTTGCAAACTTCTGTCTCTATTAATAAAACATGTATTTTGAAATTGAGAGGTTAGTTTATTTATACACTGCTGCCTAAACGCAACTATGATCTTATATAAGAATTTGTTTCATCGCTTCTACGAGCTTATTTCTAGTAAGGTATATAACCGGTACTATGCGGCTATATAAAATTTACCGGCAGTAGGTATCTAAGTTATCGGGATGAGCGGCCATACTGTAAGCTCTTAGTAACGGCAATACAAGCTATATATATATATATATATATATATATATATATATATATATATATATATATATATATATATATATATATATATATATATATATATATATATATATATATATATATATATATATATATATATATATATATATATATACACGTATTTAATGGACGTTGTTACCTCCAAAATATATATGTAATCTACGTACTTCCCTCTTATATATCGTACTTCCCTCCGAAAACGGAGGGAACAACGAAACTCAATGAAATTTTTTGTATGGCATTGCAAGGCCACCTGGTTTCATTTTTGAAAAGATTCTTGGGAGGTCACTTGAACGATATATTGGCATACAATTGGTCAGTAAGTTCAAGTGTTTACCGCTGGCGCTACTGTCACTTGCATGTCAGGATATATATCGTACATTCTTCCCTCCGACTAATTTTTAAGATATGTATCGTACTATGTTCCCTCCGCAAACGCTTGAGATTTGGTAACACTGTAAACACTTGCCGCGTAAAACGTAATATGTAATATGTAGTACGTGTAATTTCATTTGTGCTTGATTATTTCGTTAATTTAAACTTGTTACATTTACAATTTACAATGAGTACCAGAACCAAGTTAATCTTCAAAATGATCCAGGATAAAGCAACAGGTGAGTATGTTACTTTATTGTTCCACACTAATAATATTAATTCGATATGTTTCAGTTATAGGTTAGGTATCCCTTAACTAAATTTTACTGGAAGATACGTTATAGTTATTACACGAAATTAAAATTTTTTGATCTATATCGTATATTACCCTTTTTTAAATATGTATATAAACAAGGATATTACTAACACTTTTTCATAATATAAGGCTTGCGTTTTTAAGCATAAATAGCTTACCTGTTGTTGAAAAAACCTCAGAGCTGTTCTCTTAATTTATTTACCTATTTTTTATTATCTACTGTAAAATTTGGTACATTCCTTAGGCTTACGTTTTAGCTATCATTGTTGAGTCTTATTCAATAAATAATAAAGCGAATAAGTAGCTCTAATGTTTTAAAATTATTTTAGATAAAAATGGATATGTCAGATAAAGACGATGCATTCTACAAGGGTACAGAAGAATGCAACTGTTCCATTGTTTCTGAAACAGATTATATGTCATTAAGCTCTGTATCTTCTATTGAGGTAATATACTATCAAGATAACTACTGTGTTTAGGTTTTCTTAATATTTTAAAATAACAATGTGCTTTTTTCAGAATGGTTGTGAATCAAATATTTCTGAGCAGTAGCTTTGAGTGTCAAAAACAAAATACATAATGCATTTCGTAAATGCAGATCAGAGAGCGCTAAAAACTATGAAGTTTATAATTTTACAGATCCTTCCCCGGAGATACGATTACAAGAAATTGTCACATACAATACCATTGAAAAAGTGAAAAAATATTTAGATTTTGATAAACAAAATATTATTGAATGTACTGGGGTAAAAGATAGTAATAATATTTTAGATAGTTATAATTCTATTACTGATTGCGACAACAGCAAAACTGATTTCAATATTAGCGTAATTACAAAAAATATTTTAGATTCCGATGTAAAAGAAAAAAGCAATGAGGAGTTTACTAACACTTACATCACAGACAATGAAAGTGACAAACTATCCAAAATTGATAGTGATGATAGCCGGGACAAGGACTTCGATATTAATTCGTTTTGTTCTCAATCAGATGATTGTTCTAATATATCGAGGGATCAAAACATATTAGAGATGAGCTTTCAAACTCAAATGGAGAATCGACTAAGAAAAACAATGATAAAATCATTCTTACCCGCCCAACATCTGAATATTTAAGGGAATAGGTAAAGTGATTTTTCTCGCTAATGTATTTTATTTTAGAAAACTTCTGTCAGGTTTTTTTATTGGAAATAAGTATAAGGCACATTTTGTTTAATTAATAACTACTAAATTTCATTGAACATGATTTTGATAATCTACTGCAAATAATAAACCGTGTTTTCCCTGTATTTACAACAATGTTTTTTTTTAATTGCCTATACTTAATTTTAGCGCAATAAAGACTATCGAAATAAAAAAGTTCGTTGCACTTTTTGTGATGAAGATATAACTTCCCGAAATTTTGTGAGGCATTTGGATAGACATCATAATCATCTTGAGGAAGTAAAAAAAATCTTGAATTTTCCAGTGAAATCAAAAGAGAGAAAACAAGCCATTAACCTCCTAAGAGGTGATACAAATTTTTCTCTTTATTTAAAGGGAATTATTCGGCCTAAGAAAGAACAAAAACGTTTTCAAGGTGAAACCATACTCTATTATCCATGTATTTATTGCAAATCTGTTTATACAAAACAGTATCTACCTCGTCATGTTAAAACATGTCCCGTTAAAAAAACTGAAAGTGATACAAAATGCAAACAAATATCTCTCTCTCAGACATCAATTGCATGTGCTTTGGATCCAACTGATGTTGTTTCATTAAAAACAGGTAAGTGAGGTTATCACTACAACCATTAGGTATTATAATTATAACTATTAATATTTTCAGGTATTCAATATCATGAGAGGCGATGAGATTTCACTTGCAGCCAAAACAGATCTCTTAATAGCGCATTACGGAGAGTCCTATTTAAAATCCCAAAAAAGGGAGAGAAAAGAATATAGCTGCAGTAACAAAATGCGTGAACTTGCTAGATTATTAATTATCTATAGAGCTAATACAAACGACAATGTCTCATTTAAAGATATTCTTAAGCCAGAAAAATTTGATGAAGTAGTCTGTGCTACAAGAAAACTTGCAGGTTTTGATCCTGAAAATAAAACCTATGAGACACCCAGTTTAGCATTACATATGGGCACTTCACTGAAAGTAGTATCAAATGAATTGATACATTTAATTTTGAAAAAAGTAAAGGATTTCAATGTCAATCTCCACAAGAATCGTTAGAATGGCGTCGTAACGTAAAAAATTTTCGAAAGTTGGTTGAGACTAGATGGAATACGGAAATTTCGTCAGTAGCTAATAAAGACATGAGTGAAAAGCGTTGGCAAAAACCACTTTTAATACCATTAATAAGTGATGTCAAAATCTTTAGACAAAAACAATGGAATTTTCCACAGAGTGTGAAAAGCAATTTCTTAACAACATTGACACAGACGACACATACAAACTTTTAGTTTATTGCACATTAGCTTTACTAATTCTTTTAATAGACGAAGAATTGGTGACGTCCAGTATTTGAAAATAGATGCTTATTTATCTGACAAAAAACAGATTTTCACGATTTTGAGTGTACTTTGTCAGACGGAGAAAAACTTTTAACGAAACAATATAAAAGAGTAGTTAATGGCGGAAAGGATCTCAAGCTGTCGTAATATTAATTCCCCCATCGTTACATCATTTTATAACTCTTTTGTTAGCAAAAGGAAAAAAAGTATATAGCTGTCGACAACAACTATATTTTCGCTATTCCTAAAAGCAAACTTAAATGGACACAAGGCGATGTTGCTGTAAAAAAACTGACACAAAAAATAAATTTGGAAAATGGCGCAGCAATTTCCAGCAACAGGTTACGAAAGCATATCGCAACAACTATGCAAATTTTGAACATGACCAAGAGTGATCTTAAGCAGTTCTAGAAATTTATGGGACATAGCGAAAACTCATGAGGAATTTTACGAGTAAGTTTCGGCTATATGCCAAGTACTCATTAACAATATCAATTATTTACTTATTTTGTTTGTTTTAGATTGCCTGTAGATATTTACTAAACGGCTAAAGTGGTAAAACTTCTCCTTATGATGGAGAAGGGATTCCTATAGAGCTTAACGGAAAGTCCTTATCAGAAATTGAAATAAATGTGAATGAATATTAGAAGATGACAACCAAAGTAAGCCAGTTTTTAAATTATTTCAATTAAGTGCAACTAAAATTATTTTTGTTTTTTGACGCTTTTTTATAACTAATGTTGTTTGTACTTGGAGCACATCCGCAGCATTGCTACTGATCGTAAAAATTATTTTTGATATCTAATTCTACAATAAATAATAATAATAATCTCTATGCCATTTAGGTATACGTATGTACATTCAAAAGTTCACTAACAATATATTTATTAGGATTTGGCAACTCGCAAAAAATCCCTAAAACTTACATAATCACCCAGAGTGGTTTCAATACTGTTTTTATTTAGTATCGGGTTACATTGTCTTTTCTGAATCTTGTTTTTAATGTCTTCTACATACTCCTACCCGTCTAAAGATAAACGCATTTAAAAAAATAATCAGGAAAATAAAAAGCAGTGTACTTCTAATTTGACTGTTTATAATTTTTAAAGTAAGGAATTGTTGCAAAATTATACTTAATTTTAAAGTCATAAATTTTCGTCTACTCGTTTGAAATAGTGTGTTATAAAATGTTTATTGTGTTTTTTTCATAGAGGCCAATATTGAACATGAAGATATAGAGACTGTATCTATAAGCCTTTGTCCAGATGAGAATAAGAAAAGAGGTAATCTAGAAACAAAATAATTTTTTATGAATTATTTATAGTTTTTGGTTCATTGTTAGGATTCTACACTATAGTTTGTTTTTTACTATCCTCTAAAATATAAATTGTTATTTTATTTATATTGTATCCTTTTTTTCACGTTTTGACATTTTTATTACCTAACATTTACTAAATAAATGTTTGAAATTTTCATAATTCAAACTTCTACTCAATAGTTTTTATATTTTGTACACAACCAAATAACTTAATATCTTAAATAATATCGTTTTGTTTCAGAATTAATCCCGTTGATTTTGAAGATATTCTTCCACAAAAAATCTAAACATGGGGGTATAACAAAAGAGGTATCATTTATATATATATATATATATATATATATATATATATATATATATATATATATATATAATACATATATTTTATTATGAAAGTGGTTATTAACATTGGATTTAACACTAAGATGTCTTGATGTGTTACTTGTTTTTATTTTTAGGCTGGTCTAATCAAGAAAAGAAACAGATTAAAGAGTACTTTAAAACATTTTTAAATGGTAATTACCCATCTGGGTCAGAAGTAAAAAATTTATTAGGAGACCAATTCCTCTCAAACAGTACCAGTAATAAAGTAAACTTCAATATTTAATAAAACAGGAAAATCATTAAATATTGTGAAATATTATTAGTAATAATCAGTATGTATTAAGAATAAACTTTTGATTATGATGGAAGTCTTAATCATATCTTCCTGAAATAAAAATGAACAGTTACCGGTTCCCTGCCTTTATTTTAAAGTAATACATACGTATTGTTAGTATATTTAGAGAATTTAATAAGTGTCTATACTTATTAGCCTCCAATTATGTGGCAACGCCGTAAGAGGGAACTAGGCTGGTTATATATAACTAAGCAATGGAAGAAACATGAGCAGAAAATGAAAAATAACAAATCTTTTGTTCGGTCGAAACAGACTGTTACGAGAGTTTTAGTTCAGTCGTCATCTGAAGATGAGGACGAATCCGAACCCGAACTTCAAGACAGCTCCGATGGAAGCCGAAAACTGCATTCTTTCATGGGGATTAATTGCAATTCAATTTCACTCAAATACCAACAAGTAAAAATTAGAAGCAAATTCTGTCCCAAGGTAACGCCTTTCCCCTACACCTCCGCAGACCCACACGCAGGGGCCCAGAATACGGGGCCCAAATCGGATAAGAGAAATGTATGTATTATTTAATAAAAACTTGGCGATTTAAGCTTCTAATTGTTTAAAATTTCTGGTAGGTACGTATGTAATACGGATCTACAAAATGTGGATTATGTCACTGTAATAAATGTGTATGAATATTACTGAATAAAGTCACGTGTGTTTCGCTTTCATAATGGGTGAAAGAAACAGAACTTAGTGGAGCCCAAAACGAAGGCTTAAAAGAGAAAAAGACGAGTCTGTATAAAACGTATAAAAATCACTAGTTTTTGCGTGCCGGAATCAGATAGTGTAAGTAGCGGCATAAGTGTAGGTGAAAATGCGAATATTAATTTAATGGAGAAGGAACCTTGTACTACTTGACCGACTCTAGAGATAAAACTGAAACCGAGACAGAAAATAGTGTGATTGCTGCTGGTCTTAAAAACAATTTTGAAAATTGGTCCGGTTTCCATTTCCAGTTATACATATACAACGAAAACTAGTCACAAAATAGAACGAAAATGGTTATGATATTTTTAAAATTACAAACCATATATTGTGAATCTTGTTGGATATTTGCTGACAAAAATGATGTGTATTTTAAAGACGCTTGGTATTGACAAAGACCATTAAAACATGATTTATTTTCGCGCTTGTGTAATATACGACATGTGGAGAAAAGATAATGCCGTAGCTGGTATGCTGCTTAATAAATAGCAAGAGGAAGTTACTATGGCTAGGGTAATACTAAACAGAACTATAGATGTTATATTTAAAATAAACAAAATACACCCACGTACCACACAAAAAAAAAAAACACCGAACGAGTTTTAATAGCTAAGCTATCATCATAAGCGAACTATAGCAATCTCTAATATACATACTAATAGCGAGTAACGCATCGGTGCTTATCTGGTGAAAAACAACGTGAAAGTTATGAAGGTTTAATGAGTTCCGAGAAACCTAGAGGTCCGTGATAGGCATTATTCATTAGAATTTGTTTGTTTTGAAGATCTATTAACTTTTATAGCAATCAAGTTTGTGCTTATTATTGTCAACTCTCTCCTCTACCACTTAATACAAGGTTTCACACAACAAACAGAAAGAAGAAAAAAGAAATACATTTCTATCAAGTATAAGGTTAATTAATTCTATTGTTAGAAACAGAACAAAATCCTGGTTCAACTAATGTTTAAAGATTGCTTAGTGAACAAATGGTCAAATAATGTCTTACGTAAGCGTAGTTCCAGGTTTACAGGTTTCTGAGATTAAATTATATAATTTTGATATATAAAAGAAACGCTACGTTCAAACAGTGCTGTTTAATGCACAGGAGGAGATATTAAACCTTTAAATCTGAGATTTAACTTATGAACTTTTGCCTTGAATGAAATGCGATTATACAAATAAGGGGCGTTTTAAACACAATTATCTTGAAAGAAATCGTGAAAGAAATATGCAGAGTGCAAGATGCTCCTATTCTCGATATTCAACCAGTTACACTTAAAAGTTTAGAAGTGATCTTATCAAAACATCTAATGCCAAAAATTAATCTTAAACAGGAATTCTGACATTTTTTAATTCTATTCGCATCAAATACAGTAATGCATGGTCCATAGATTGTATCGCAGTAATTGAAGTGGGACAATACAAGTGATTCACAGAGCATTCTTTTTACAGCCCAGTTTAGTAAATGTCGGTGGGCATATAAGCATTTTAATCCCAAGTATGCAGCACTTATACATTAATTAATGAGTTCGAAAGCACAATTTAGGGTCTATTATAAGTCCTAAGTTGCGAACTTCGTCCACACGCTTAACACTCTCGCCATTGACTTTTACATTTAAGCAAGAACAACTATTTAGAGGCATTAACTTTAACACCATGATTAGCAGCAATACCACGTAAGGATGCATCTATTCTCAGAAGAGTGAAACGACAAGTATAACTATGTGTCGCCTGCATAAAAAGAGTTGTGCAGTATGTAATATAATCATTGAATTGTGAAATGTATATAGACATGAGGACTGGGCCAAGAATGGAGCCATGAGGTACACCACCAGAAACACCATTAAAAGATGAATTCAGATTTTTATCGCACAGCTTGGTGTCTACTAAGTAGTAAATATATGGCCGATCCTAACTCACAAAGTCACTTGACTTGAAAAAGTCGTTAGAAAAGTCACTAGATTTGCAAGGTTACCCTGCGGCGAAAGCAACATAAAAAGTCACTCAAAATAACTAAAAATGGGGTCAGATCATTGCTAAAAATACCTGATGCGCGTCATCATTAAAATAGCAGGTGAGCAGACATGTCGTTAGTTCAGAGTTTTTATGGAACATTTTTTTATTTTCAAGTTATGCATACTACAAAGTTGTATGTGCTATGAACTGCATCTCCACAGAGCCTCAAAGGTGTATCATTACTCTAGCAACACAGGAAACCAAAAATACATGGTTGTATGCAGTTCAAATGAAATTTTAGAGTTTCTTAGTTGTATACTTATAGTTCAGCATTAGCGAGATAGGACTGTCAGATGTGCTAAAAGCACAGTACCGGTTATTTGTGTGTTAGTATATTACCAAACAATCATTTTTATGTGATGCTGTGCTTACACTAATTTCTGTGCTCGTGAAATTAACAGGATCCTGTCAAATTGTTTGAAAATAGTAGATAAGAATCATAGAAGGAAATATCAAAGTTCTTTAAAAGAGATGTTAGTTAACTAGCAAAACTTCATTTTGAGTATTAATCAATCATTTTGTAGATAACAAAGGAATGCTGCGGGGAATAAGTTATTGGTAGATGTATTAAAAACAAAGGAAAACAAACCGTTACAGTGTAACGTGATAAATCAAGTTACAATTAACTTGTAACCCTTTTCTCTATTTCGTGGACATCGTCTCTTCTACTTGTGAACATCGTTGTGAATTCTCGTATTATTCATAAATAAACTCCGTAATGTACTCATTAACCTTATTTGCAACTTTATTCGATGTAAGCTTCAACTTTCCATACAGAGTGAGTAGTTGCTTCAAATAATTTAAACCTTGTGTTAATACACTTACTTAAGGACGACGTGACGACCACGCAAATCCTTCAACTCAACAGATGGCTTCTCAAAATAATATTTTCTTCTATTTCCGGTCTCTAAAGAAATAATGTAACTACGCCTCTATGGCATGTGTGAAAGTGTCGGTGCTTACTATAATTTTAATTATAATACTGGATTTTCATCGCACACTTAAGTTTGCGAAAACCATTTCTTTCGTTTCTTAATAAGTACTAAGGTCTTCTCTACAGTTACTGAATGGCCCTTCTACAAAACCCCGGCTGGATTTAGGCTGGTAAGAATTTAAATTTTCTTTTGTAGCTGTATAAGTTGTAAATGTGATGAAATGGCTTTTGTTTTAGATTGATATGGATTTCAAATTAGCGTTTAGTAGTTGTAATATGGATGGCTTACTGGAAGAGTTTGATAGTTTTCAAAAAAATTTATACGTTTTTGACGACAGAAAACCATGTTAAAGATAAATCAGTAAAAAGTTTACTCGAAAAATTGGAAGACGCCACAATCCCAGAAAGTAAGTTAAATTACATCAGCAAGTCTAATAAGTAATAATATATTTTCCTACATTAAAGCTCTGTTTATTATTATGTACGTAGTCTTATATTACTAATTTTACATATATGTACTAAAGCGTCTTAAACAATAATTATTAACTATTTCTATCATTGTTTTTCTAGATGGACGACATGCTGCTGGTATTTGGGCATTACATGGCTACTTAGTTCCAACGACAAAATTATCAAAAGAATGTGACGGGGAAAAAGTCAACCACCAAATTCACGATCAAAGATTCACAGGAGTCCGTGATTTTTGTCGGCGATAATCTGATTCAAGTCGAAGAGAGAATCAATCACCTCAAAAGAACCAAGCCGTCACTTCAACCATCAATATACGGTATTGGTAAAACATTTTCGAAATCGATGAAATTTTCATGCATTTTGACGACATTCGTTTCAAATTTACAAATATCATCCGCGCTCACGATATTTGCTTTTCGACTTGGAGTTCCCTCGCGAGAGTGAAATGTTCTTTAGCTATCTAGAATCTTATTTTTACAAAATTAAGCCTACTTCTAAGTACCCAAAGGTACAAATCTTATGTAACTTTTTAAATACTAGCGAATAAAAAAGTCGAAAGTTCATTTTTTGTGTTTTTTTAACTTACCTATTATTTATTACTAAAATTGCAAAAAAAATGAAAGCTCAAATTCATTATGAGAATGAATAAGTTCATTGTCTGAATGAAACCCAATATATTAATAGAAGGAATACATTCATTGTCTCAATGATTCATTTCATTAGATCGGCAAAAAAATTCTTTTATTTGAAGAATATAGTTCATTAGTACAATGAATAATTTTATCAAATTGATGAATCCATTCATGATATTCATGAAATCATCTTCATTGGGACAATGAAATAAATTCATTATGGGAATTAATAGGTTCATTTACCCAATGAAAGGCAATACATTAATAGAAGGACTACATTCATTGTCTCAATGATTCGTTTCATTAAATCGAAAAACGCAATCATTTATTTGAAGAATAAAGTTCATTAATACAAAGAATATATTTCATTAGCTTGATGCAGGGATTCTTTAAATGAAAGAATTGAGAATCATTGAAATAATGAATTACTTCCATTAGATTAATGAAAATCTTCACTAGCTTAAGGAATTTTGTTCATTAACGAAAGAAGATTATTTTCATCGAGTCAGTGAAGCACTCTTCATTGTAACAATGAATTTCTTCATCGGCTGAAAATCTATAATCAAATTTATTGTCTTAATGAAGTTTTTCATTGTATTTAGGCACATTTTTCGTTCAGTGCAATTGTATGTATACTAGAACTTCTGTATTCTGTATCGTAAGTAAATGTTGCTCAAGTTTGCAACAGCTGTTTTACACTCCTGGATCAACAGGTGTTTCTTTGGACAGTAATAGTGGTTAACGAACCTATATTGTGAATAACTGATGCTTACTATTGAACTAAATTCGGTTAGTGGATATTCAATACTGACAAATGAACTTTTCTAAATTAAATTAACGATTTGATACTTAGAGTAAAGTTGACGTAGCGTAGAAGTATTTGTTAAGGGGTGACGAACTAAGAAATTATTTTGCTGTGCTTTATTCCATATTCAATTCAGCAGTATTTATTTACTTAAAATTAATGCTGTATATTTGTCTTTATGAAATTATTATCTACCTGCTATACAGGGTGGATCTGAAGTAAACCTTTGGGACTACATGTACAAACTACTTTTGGTTATTTTCTTTGGTGGTGAATTAATTTGAATACTTAATAATACATTTGGTACTACCAAACTCTGAATGTGCTGTGTATTAATTTTATTCATGTAGCTGTTACTTTGCAATTTTTTTGCTATCTGTTAACATTTCAAGATTGGGGTTAAGTTAAATATCAATTTAAGCTACAGTCACTTGAAGTTGTGTAAATGAAATCACACCGCTGCGCTGTGTACAATTGCTTGATCGGCTTATGTCACTAACCATGCAATACTCGATGGCGTAGGCGGAAACTTGCAGCACTTTATTGGGAGCTTTAACTAAAGTGGTTTTAACCACTCCGTTAATATATAAATAGTGTCTATCAGAGCTCTCACAGCATTAATCTTAAGTTATACCTTTAGTCAACTTCTTGTATGTTTTGGGGAAGGGGTTTGCAGTAAAATTAGCTACTGGCAGTTCCGGCTTTACCATATTTTACTCAAGATAACCACGACAAGTAAGGTAAGTTGCAACGGTTTCGTTTCACCTAACTGTGCCATTTCTTTTTTTTGTGTCAAATTTATTTGTGTTCTTTAATAGATTAAATAGGTAACAGGTACAAATAAATATATTTTTGAATTTAATTGTATGAAAAGTGTAACCATTGTGCATGATCACTTTGATTTACATTTAGTTATATATAAATACATATACTGAAAGAAAATTATTGTGGAAAACGTTAAGGTTAAATTAATAATAAGGGGGGTTATTCTTATCTCTCCCACGAGAGGTTGATTTGTACATACCAACAATAAAGTTAGTTTCTGCTGGGAGTTTACCGTATTTTATTTTCCCTCATCCCTCTATCTCTAATTAATATGGTATAACGGTGCTTTCTTGCAGCCCTGCTTCGAGTTTTGGGGAAAAACTATATTAAAAACTCGTGGCGCCTTTCTCTCTCTTCGAGTAAATTATCCTTATTACTTCTCACTCTAAGGTCCTTATTAATAGTTACACCCACGCAACCAGTTCCTCTGCCTAACTGAGCTGCGGCATTCCTTTTAATCTGTTTCCTCTGCCCAATAGGGTACGTAACAACGGTTTTACCTAACATCAAAAACAGCATGCCTAATAGCTCTACTAATTTTGTTGGTTGGCAAGGATACGATTCGGATAAAGATAAAGAGTATGAACATTCCTGGTCTGAAGAAGACTCAATTAGTAGTTTTGAAGGAATGAAACATAAAATTTATGAGAATGATTTAAACAAAAATGGAACTGCGTAATAATAACAAAAGAGACAAGACAAAATGTTCAAGCGCAAGAGGCAAAGAGATACTTCGACTTGAAAATGCAATTAGAGAAAAGATGCACGTAGTGCAGGAAATGAATGTGTATCGATTAGAAACAAACTTATTCCAGCAAGAAATATAAAAACAATAAAAGATTGTCAAAGGTGATGTTTGTACAATTGCCAGACTGTTATAACAGCAGATGAACGAAAGAATATATTTGAAAAGTATTATACTTTAGCAGAGCATGGAAAGAGATTGTTTTTATTGTCAACTACTCAAAAATGTAATGTACTTCACCGAAAAATAAGAACTCTATAACAGCAGAAGAAAGCAAATATACTATTATTTTTCCACGTGGGTAATCAAAGAATTTGCAAGTTATTTTATTTTAGTAATTTAAGCATAAACCAAACACCTGTATATATAGTCCATTCGAAAAGATGAAATTTCATCCGATATTCCAAGTCAAGACAAGCACAAAGTATAAATTGAAATCCTACATAGCGTTGTGAGATGAATAAATTTTTATTATTTTAAAATTATGCTGATAATAATTTATACAACAATTTATACAATTTCAGAATCCAGATGTGTTAAGAAACGTCACGTTTGGGTACGCACCTACCCCCTCTATACGTGCAAAAGACATCGCGTCTAATTTGCCAAAACTCCACTTCCGCACGCAGTATAAAACGACAGTTTTATTATAATTCCACTACCGCGCTGGAGCGTAATGGGTTCGATTCCCGTTTATATATATATATATATATATATATATATATATATATATATATATATATATATATATATATACGCACTCTTTTCCGAAACAACCCGTTATAAATTAACATCACCACAAAACAAGCACCATTTTGTGTGTGAAAAATATTAAATCTGGTTGTGTTTACAGAAATCTTACCAAATAGAAAAACCACAATCACTAACCGAAGCAGGAGGAACCACCAGCGACCCACTCAGGTCGGCCGCATTGAAGGCTGCCGAACCAACAGGCTTTCAAGTTCCAAACTAGAATTAATTTTGAAATTGTAGTAGATTATTGTAGTATATTCAAATATCTCGCCACAAACAGAGTTGACAAAACTGAAGGGGAAGGGGACGGTTCTGTACTGTTGCAAGTAAAAGCATGGTGTTTAAGAGTTTTGAGTTTTATTTAAATATATTTGGCCAATATTTTCTACAAATTCAGGTGTGGGGTTATAAAAGTTGATGCAGTTATCGTGAAATGAAATTTATGCATATTTTTACTTTTCTTTATTCGCGTGTTTTGAGGTTAAAAGTTTAATCGGGGTTTATGGTTAATGTAATTATTTTTTAATTTTTAAATTAATTAGTGTGTTGCCTGGAATTTTATTATGAGTACAGAACAAGAAATGGAATCGTCAGGGCCAGCAGGAGTTGCTACCATTCAAGATTTAGTAGATTGCACGGCTCAAGCAGTTCGAAAATCTGAACGAGTTACAGTAAGTAAAATTGCTAGTTTGTTACCGGATTAGAATGGTCACAGCGATACAGCAGATTTTTTCTCTCGTTTTGATGCCATTCGTGGTTTGTACCAACCTGAAGATTATCTTTGTCTCCTAGTGTTATCCCAAAAATTAAAGGCTTATGCAATGGATTGATTTTATTCGAAACCAGATTATGTCACGTTAGCTTATTCCTGTCTTAGGAATCTAATAATACATCAATTTTCGTTTCGAGAAGATCGTATCAGACTATGAACAGATTTGAATCCAGGAAGTGGGAGCATTCTGAAAAATTTATGAAGTATTAACAAGACAAGGTGTTATTAGGTAATAAATGAAATTTGCCAGAAGGAGATGTAATATATTATTTAATTGAAGGTATCGATAACATATATCTGCGCAAGCAAGCAAAAATGAAAGAATGTTAGTGTTTGCATATGTTGTCAGTTTTTAAAGACATTAGTTATCCCGGATCTCACAGAGACAATTTTCCAAGTACAAGCAGTGGCGTTCGTGGCAGTGTTGGTAATGACCGATTTGCTCATGTCAAGTGTTTCGTTCCAGTGACTACGACTTTTATTAGTCGAACCGCTACAAGACAACCGAGAACTTGTTTTACTTGTGGTGCTGCAGGCCATGCTAGAAGTGATTGCCCCAACTCACAACCTAGACATCGCACAATCTCATTTATCAATGTCGCCCCAAATTCAACCACTACCGCACTTATTCTTGAATCAGAATTGCATTCATGGTTCCTATTATGTTAGGTAATGATGAACGTCAAATAGTTTTATCAGGTATTTTAGATAGTGGCTCACCAATATCAATGGTTAAATATTGTACTGTTATTAAGTTAGATGGTATTAGTAAAATCATTCATACAGATAGAAAATTTGTTGGTGTTAACAGAATTCCTTTGAACGTACAAGGTGTTGTACAACTGAAAATAATTACAGATGCTTATAATGGTTCGTTAACTTTCTATGTTGCGAATGACGATGCCATACCACATGACTGCTTATTAGGTCGTGATCTCATGTCTTTACCAGATATTGAAGTAAAATTTGAAGCAGATCAAGCACGGATTTCAAATGTAATGCTTGAAAGTTCGGATGTCCCCGATATTTTAGTATCAATTTTGTTAATAATGATGAGCTTGATGCTTTAAATATTAATTCTGATTTAGGTGATAAATTTGAGAAGCAGCTGAATGATGTTTTTCTGAATTTTATGTTAAGCCTGATCGACCAGTAGTGCCTAAAATAAAATTTAATATGTCAATCAGATTAGATAGTAAACTACATAAACCTTTCTTTTTAGACCAAGGAGATTATCTTATAGTGAAAGTAACAAAGTTAAAGAAACTTTAGAGGATTTATTGAACAGGGATGTTATTGTGCCATCGCAATCTGAATATGCATCTCCAATTGTACTTGTGCGGAAAAAGAATAATGAAACTCGAATGTGTGGATTATCGCACTTTAAAAATATGACATTCAGAGATAATTATCCTTTACCGCTCATTGAGGATCAGATTGATCGGCTTCGTGGTAAGACCTTTTTAACTCTTTAGATCTGAAATCTGCCTTTGAACATATCGAAATTGATAAGGAATGTACAAAGTTTACTTCATTCGTAACGCCTTATGGTCAGTTTGAGTACTGGCGAGTTCCATGTGGATTAAAAAATAGTCCTTATACTTTTATGCGATACATTAACTTGGTATTTAAGGATCTGTTAAGTAAAGACAAACTTTTAATTTTTATTGATGACATTTTAATAGCAACCCAAACCACAAATGAGAATATAATGGTGGGTTGCACCGACACCGTAGTTAAATCAGCTAAATCATGTTAGCTAAACGGTATTTAAATTTTAACGCAGATTAAAACTGTCCGTGTTGCACAGACATATTTTTAATTTATGTTAGTTAAATGAAGTATAAAGTGTACGTCACACGTGACGTCATGAATTATCGTGTTGCTATTGGAGAATTTATAAGAAACAGAAGTTCGTTGTGCGCGTTTATATTAGTAATCTAACATACCGACATCGACATTAGTTTGGTTATGTTTGTTATTTCTTCTGGAAGCAACTAACTGGTTTTTAAAACTTAATATGGAAGCAGACAAACGTGAAAGAGGCTCCAATTTTACAGAAGGAGACAAAAAAATATTAATAAATATAGTGAGAAATTCCGACATTTTTGTGTACTAGAAAGCAAGCGTACAGACGCTGTAAACGTAAAACGGAAGAACGAAACATGGCAATTGGTAGCAAAGCAATTCAATGCAATATCTAGTAATGGACCACGTTCCGCCATGCAATTGAAGAGTGCATACAATAATTATAAAAGAAAATTGAAAAAAGACAAAGCAGATGACAAAGTAGGTAAGTTGGCATTAATTGAAAGTGACTACTGCGTTTTCAATACTGCCTTTAATTGTTGTAAATGTCAAAATATGAAATTCTATAATTACAGGCAGCCATATACAAAACAGGTGGAGGCCCACCTTCGTCAGTAAAGGAAAGTGAGTCGCAGGCAAGACTTTCATCATTGTTAAAGGGCCAAATTGAGTCCTTGTATAATAAATTTGATTCGTCAAATAATTATTTTATACAAGGTATGTTACTATTAAACAAATCTGACATATTTGCACACAACATTCAAGTTTTCATTGAAATAAACTAAACAATTAATTGATGTAATTAAAATATTAATATATACAGTTATCAATACCTATCTAAAGAACATATTTAAAATATAATATATTTACAATATATTGATTATGTATTTACGTTTACAGACAACAATGATGCCATTTCAAATGATGTTAGCGATGTAACTATCCAACCAATACCCGAGGAAGAGCCGTCTGGTTTAAATACTCTCTATCAGGCAACAATTGATGCTGAACCATTGGTAATAGATATTGTAGATATAGTATCAGATGTACAAGAGGCAAGAAAGATTGCGCCTTCATCTACAGCCAAAAGAAATTTGTATGATGTGTATAATGAAATACATTCCTATACATCATCAAAAGAAAAAAAAACAGATGTTGTAAACATAAAAACTGAGGTAGAGAATGACATTCTGTTAATAAAAAAATATAAAGAAGTACTTCTTCAAACTTCTAAACAAAAATTAGAGCAAGACAAAATAAATTCAGAAGTCGAAAATGAAATTCTATTAATTCGAAAAGCTAAAGAAGAAGTACTTCTTCAAATAGAAAGGAGAAATTAAAACAAGAAAAACACTGAAATATTGGAGTTACAATTATCAAAGTTAAAAAATAATTATGTACATTTTTGTGAAAATGTTTTATGTGGAAGGTTGTGGATTGGGGTGGTAAAACATACAACTGAATCAGTTTTATTATAATAGCTTTTAATTATTTGTAATATGACATAAGTACACATAAATTTGTTATCACTGACATTATATTTATTATTATAATCATGGTTACTTCGTAACTAACTTAACATTACATTCAATAAACTATAAAACATAGAAAATAGTTTCATTGCATTTTACATTTTATTTACCTTGAAAAGACTGTATTCACAAGGGCATTTCTAACAGAGACATTATTTGGTATAATAAATTCTTCGTTTATGGCCTCTTCAGCTACATCATCACCAGGTGGAACAATATCCTTCATGTCTTGTGTAAAACTTCAGTAGCCACAATAACTTCTACAGCTTTCTGTACTTTTATTCGTAACCCTATTGACAAGCAAGGAAATCGCTTTTTATAACACCAAAGCATCGTTCCACAGTATTCCTAGTATGAATATGTGCCCTGTTGTATCTCTCTGCTGCAGGTGTTTGTGGATTTAATAATGGTGTAAGCAAATATTCCTTACATGCATATCCACTGTCGCCTAGTAACCACCCTTGCAGAAATTCTCCAGCTTCACATTTTGCTCGTAATGCACTAGATTGAAATACGGTGCTATCATGAGTGGAGCCTGGCCAACGTGCCACAATGTCCCTAATGCGAAGCTGTGCATCACAAACTACCTGAGTGTTTATTGAAAACCATCCCTTACGGTTGCGGAACAGTTCTGCATTTTCACCACCTGGAGAAACTATCCTAACTAACGTGAGTGCAGTCAATTGATCCTACTACACGAGGAAAATGAGAAATGTTATAAAATTGCCCAATAACTTTATGTATTTCCTCCTGTGTTTGAGGCATTTTGATAAATTCGCTTGATTTTGAAGCAATTTTTGCTGTAATGCGAGGAATAATTTACATACCGTGAATTTGTCCACATATAGATGATCGCCCAACACCTAAAATGTAAGTCATATAAGAAAATTAATGGCATAATTCAATGCCTTGCAATTTACCTGCTGGAAACAACCTGTTGCATAAAATCGAAGGGTTAGCAGCAACTGATTTATTGGTTCGATGGGGAAATTTCTTTTGTAGTGTACTCCAGTGTGTTTAAATCAAAAACATTCAACATTTCACGTACTATTTCCTTAGAAAACCTGTACCTCATTTTAAACTCTGTATCGTCGAAGTAGGTTAATGGATTTGCTCTAGTACGATACACTTTTGGTTTGGGAAGCATGTATAATATTATTTAATTCGTCATTTGAATCTGATAAATTACTTTCTGTACTACTAGAACTAGAATCCATATTTTCTACTGCTATATTTAAAACCTATACACCTTACAATATTTAACACTCTAATAACATAACCTGTAAAAACTACCCGCCAAGAATCTTTTTGTATTTTAACTCGAATTAAAAGTTGTAATTTGGCAACTTCGGCGATTTGTTAAATCGAGTTAACTAATACACGTTAGCACAAAATTTGGTCCGTGCAACTGAAAATTGCTTAATTTGAGATTAACTAACATAAGTTAACTAAACTTGTATTAAATACGTCAGTGCAACCCAGCATAAGTGTTCTCAAAGAAGTATTTAAGATTTTAGTAGATAATAAATTAAACTTAAAGTTAGACAAATGCAAATTTTGCAAACTACAGTAAATTACTTAGGTTATGACATAAGTGAAAATAAAAAACCAAATAAAAGTTATATTTCATCCGTAAGAAATTATCCAATTCCAAGGAATGTAAAAGAGCTATGTAGTTTTATAGGATTAGCTTCATATTTTCGCAAGTTTGTCAAAGAATTTTCATTGATATGCAAACCGTTATACGATTTAATAAAACCCGATGTTCCCTATAATTTTAATGATGTTTAAATAGTTTTCATAACATTCAATTTCTATTAATTTCAGAACCAGTAATAGCGATTTACAATCCAAACGCGGAAACACAGCTTCACTGTGACAGTAGTTCTATAGCTTTTGGTGCAGTTCTCCTACAGAGAGAGAAGGATTTGCAACTTCATCCAGTATTTTACTTCTCACAATTTATTATGCTTTAAAACGGTTCAGAATTTATTTATAAGGTTTAAATTTTAAGATTTATACTGATTGTAATAGTCTAAATACGGATTTAAAAAAGAAAGAGATAAACCCGAGAATTTTGAGATGGTCCCTCTATTTAGAATATTTTAGTTACACAGTAGAACATAAACCTAGCGAAAAAATGCGTCACGGAGATGCTTTGTCTAGAGTAGTTAATGTTTTAATCCTTACCGATAACACTTTTGAAAGAAACTTGTCTGTTAAACAAGAAACAGATCCGGATATCGCCAAAATTAAAAGCGAATTACAAATTAGTGAATCGAAGTATTTCGAATTAAATAATGTATCGAAAATATCGTAGTAACGTAGATAATTCCTTAAATTTATTGTTTTACGTACCTAAGTCGATGGAAATTAATGTTACTCGTAGCTGTCACGATGATTTAGGTCATGTCGGGGCAACAAAAAGTATTGAAGTCATACGTAGATACTATTGGTTTCCAAATATGAAGTGCAAAGCAGATAATTATGTATCAGACTGTCTGAAATGTGTAATTTTTTCACCAAATAACGGTAAAAAAGAGGGTCAGTTACACCCAATTCTTAAAGGTGATTTGCCTTTTAACATAATTCATATTGATCATTTAGGTCCCTTCGAAAAGAGTTCCACTGGACAAAAATATATATTAAGTATTGCAGATGGATTTACTAAATTTATTAAACTTTTTGCTTGTAAAACTACAAATGCGACAGAAGTCATCAAACATTTAAAGTGTTATTTCACAACATATAGCAAATGTAAACGTATAGTGTCGGATAGGGGTACAGCATTTACCTCAAAAATCTTTGAGTCATTTGTATCAGAATTACAAATTGGACACACAAAAATTTCTTCCGGTATGCCTCGAGCAAACGGACAGGTTGAACGTTTTCATCGTGATATTACACCAATGATTTCCAAGCTTACGACTGATTCTAGAAAATGGCCAGAAACTTTAATTGATGTCGAGTTTGCAATAAATAATACAATAAACAGAAGCACGGGAAATATCCCATCAAAATTACTATTTGGTGTTAACCAATTAGGTAACAATGGCAGATAATGTAACAATTGTATTAAATAATGAAACGACCAATCGCAATTTAGATTTGATTGAAAAATGCAGAAAGAAATATTGTAAAGGTTCAGAATTATAACTTAGAGCAGTTTAATAAGAAACATAAGAAATCAAAACAATATAATCTCAATGATCTTGTAGTAATTACCAATGTAGATGTTCACAGCAGGTGTTAATAAAAAACAATTCCGGAATTTAAAGGTCCTTACGTAGTTGCAAAGATTCTAGGAAATGATCGTTATTTGGTTAAAGATGTCGAAGGACACCAGTTGACCCAAAGGCCTTATGAAGGGTAATTGAATCTTTTCACATGCGGTTATGAGAGGAGCATAAAAAAATTAAGTTTTAATAGTTTTGTAAATAGATTATGAGATTTGAGACTAAAGGCAGAAAAAGGATAGGCTTTTAATAACAATAATAATATGTTGTTGGTTCAATGACAACAAAGCAATAAGCGGATGCTGCTAATCTATCAGGTTTTAAATGCTTTTTCAAATTTTACCTATGTTGACTGTAATTTTAAAATGTATAAATTGTATAGATTCATTTGTTAATTAGACTAAACTAGTTATAGTTTTGTATTGATCGCGGTCGATCAAATTGTCAGGTTGACCGTGTTGTAGTAGATTATTGTAGTATATTCAAATATCCCGCCACAAATGGAGTTGGTAAGACAGAAGGGGAGGGACGGTTCTGTACTGTTGCAAGTAAAAGCATGGTATTTAAGAGTTTTGAGTTTTATTTAAATATATTTGGCCAATCTTTCCTACAAATTATTATTTATTGATCATTTTTACTTTTCCAGAATTATTTATGTTAATTTATTGTGTACTACAACCATTATTTATAAATGTATAAAACCTTCTTCGTTTTACCTTTTTAATGGTTATATGGGTCTGATAATCCACCCCCTCACTGCAGCTAGCATAAAGGAAATTGTAACAAAATCTCCGTTAGAGGGGATTAATTAAGTGATACTCAACCTGAGGGCATTACATAGTCTTTCCCGAAGGTGGAATCTCATTATTGCAGATCAAATACCCAACGTGTATATTTAGAATCCACTCTGAGCATTCGTAAGATATATCATCTTTATTTGGAATTATGTAGCACTTCTGGCAAGCAGCCAGTAAAAGAATCGTTCTACAGGAACATATTCTGCAATGAATACAACTTGCATTTCCACATTCTAAAATGATCGCTGTGATCTTTGTGAGAAGATTAAGATAAAGAAACTAGAAGGTACATTAACAGCTGAAAATAAGAAGGAAAATGATCATCATATCAAGGAGGAAGGATGCTGCACGTGCAGATAAACGAAATGCTCGAGACACTCCTAGTACGGTGTTTTTAGTATTTGACTTACAAAATTTAGAGCAGAAATAGCTAACTTTTATTACAAAAGTATGTTAAATGTTTACAACCTAACTGCAATATTGTCGAGTACAACGCAGGTTTATTTTTCATTGTGGAACGAACTGTTGATGGGTAGAGGAGGAAATGATCTAGCTAGAGCACTGGTGAAAATTCTTACCCAACTTTTCATAGATAACCTATAAACTAATTTAAAACAATTAGTGCTATGGAGTGATAGCTGTGTTACCCAAAACCTCTATTTACACCATACCATTGCTCTATTTTTACAGGAGCATCTCAACATGGAACCATGAAATATTCAGTACACGAACATTCACGCGTTCAAGAAATTGACACCGTGCATAGTTGTATTGAGAGGGTACTAAAGGTAGCCACAAAATCTGGTCGATACAATTTTTAGAGTCCAACTGCCGGAATGATTTTAAATCATCGGGTACGCAGACGACACCCTACTACTCTCTAACGATCGCGCAATATAAGGCACTTAAAAATTAAACAAACGAAGCGCTAGAAAAACTGGTTAACTGAAGCCGCGAATATAAATTCGAATTCAACGCGTTGAAATCGGAAGGTGCGTTTACGGCAAAAGACCGCAACAACAAAAACCGTTGTTTAAACTGGACACATCGCGTGCATTGTGTACTTAGGCATCCTGATAGATAATAGATTAAATTGGAAGGAACACGTGAATCACGTAACGGCGAGAGGTAGGCAGATAGGGAACAAGATAGGAGCGACGGCAAAGCTAACTTGGGGTATTAAGGGACCGACGCTAAAGATCATTTACGAGGGCGTAATACAACCGGCGATGCTATACGGGGAAGAATCTTGAAGTAAGAGAAAGCAAAAGCTACTCAGTGCGCAAAGGACACTGGCCGTCAAAGGCGCTGGAGCTTTTAAAACGGTTTCGACAGAAGCCGCACTAGTCATTAGCAAAATTGTGCCAAAATAGCTTTATGTTACAGGACGTCGTGGAGAAGTAAACTGCACGCGAGGGTGGACCGAGAAGCGCTGCGATGCTGGAGAATCTCGGACTTCATGGGAAGACCGCGGAAACGCGGGTCGGATCCTTGGGGTTAGGACATCCGGCGGACATCGCAACGCGAACGGACTTCGCCGCCGGGGAGGAAAACGCGGATACTACACGGACGGATCCGTGTCGGAAGACGGGGCAGGCGCCGTGTTCACGGTATTCGGAAACGGAAGAGAGACAGCCAGCGGAAAATTCAAGCTAGGCGACGGATGTAACAACTTTCAATACGAGATTATAGAGATAAACGACGCGACATCAGAGAAGTGTCACTACTGACCGACTCTCGTTCCACGCTGCAATCAAGCACGAGGATCACCAAACCGACGGAACTGACCGCCGAGACGTTGATGCGGATGAAAGAAGCCGCAACACTCGGTAACGTCAAACTGCACTGGGTGAAAGCACACGTCGGGAAACTAGGCAACGAGAGAGCGGACCGTCTCGCAAAAGAAGCACGCAGAGATCAGGAACCACGGGTCGCCTACGAGAAGATCCCGATGGCGACGGTCAAAAAACTCGCGCACGAGAAATGGACGCGGAGATGGCAGCAGAAATGGGCCGACGCGAACACCAGCTGGCTAACCGCCAAGTATATACCGGGCTTACGCCAAAGATTGGAACTGATCCCAGAACTGGACCCCTTTACAGTCCAGCTCATCACGGGACACTGCAGTACCGGTGCCTGCTTGACAAGATTGAGCAGAGAAAACAACGAGGAGTACGCGTGCAGGCATGCCAACAAGGATGCCTTTGTCATCAGGTTTTCGAAATGATTGTTGTAAAGCCCCTTTCCCTTGTCCGTCTGCATACTATTTGGCGTACGTTCTTTAAAAATAGTTTGCATAGCTTTTGCTACATCTGCGCCCGTCTAGTGCTTCAAACCTCTCGTCCACAGATATTTAGAAAAAGTCTATAATTACTAGTACCTATACATTTGTAACCTTTATTCTCTTTAGCGTACGGTAGAAATTCCTCCAAATCGGCTGGCCATACGTCGTCATAGCCCTTTATAATGTTGCGTCTACGAGGAAAATTTTTACGTGCCGGTTTATGCAACTCGTTTACCACTTGTTCCATTCTCAATGAATTTGTTTAAAGTTTCTTTAGTTGCTTGCAAATTTGCATCCACTATTTCCACGTAATTACGAACACCATCTATAAGCGACTTCACTAATTGGAGACAAAACTCGAGGTAGCGGTTTCCACTTAAATTGAACCTCGTCAGTTGATAGTGCTGTAAGGTTAGCGCATTTTGACGTTCGATGGGAGAATTGCAGCAGTAAGCTAATCTGCATCTGAAGATCCATTTTTTATATCGTTGCAAAACTGATGCAATGCCACAACTTTTAGTTCTTCTAAAAACATTTTTCACATATTTTATTTAAATTTAAAACTTTTCATATTTTTTGCTAGGGCGTTGCACTCCTTTCCACTATAATCACCTCGCCCATAAACCGATTCCTGTTGGGCATCGAATACTAATACCGAAAATTCTTACTTCAAGCGCCGCTGTTCTCAGGACGTTCGCTTTGGTCCATTGCTCTTGAGTGTATACCTTACACAACACAGATATGAACCATCTTGTTGGTTACCAGATATGCCTGGTTACGCACTAATTTTAATAATGACGCGCATCAGCTATTTTTAGTAGTGTCACTAGCATTTTAAGCTAAGACGGGAACCTACCAGCTTTTAGCGAGGACACGAACCGGCTATTTTAGCAATGATCTGACCCCATTTTTAGTTATTCTTTTAGAGACTTTTTTCAAATTTAGTGACTTTTCTAGTGAGTTTTGAGTTACAATTGGCCTTATATTACTACTCTATTGGTTAAGTAATTTTTAAGAAGTGATGCAACATCGTTAAAACAAGTGTAGCCCAAGATTGAAAGTAACGTTCTATGGGAAATAGGAAACAGTGTCAAAGGCCTTGGTAAACTCTAATAAAACAGTTAACTTATTTTTGCCCCAAGCCTTCAGAATGACAAAAATGGTCTATGAGTGTAAGTGTAACTCTAATAGGATTACGCACTAATTATGTTAAGTTAAAAGAACCAAGCACTGAATGTAAGTTAAGGAAACAGGGTTTTTTAAGGACCTCTATATTAAAATCACAATATTATTATGTAAAGAAATAATATAAGAAAGAACATTTTCAAATACCTGTAAAAATATAAATATTAGTATGATGAGGTAAATAACACCAAAAGCAAAGGATAATTTGTCTATAGAGACTTTTAACCACAGTTGTTGAAATGTAGAGGTTTAGGATCAGCACGTAGAAGCGTGCATTTTATTGCATTATTTAAATATAGACCAACACCTCCCCTTTGCCATTTCGATCATTAACGTAGAAAAGGAAACCCATTAACTGCAAACGCATAATTAGAAACTTCATTGGAAAGCCATGTTTCAGTTATTGTCATGGTATCATAATTAATTAAGTGTTCTTTAACGTCTGTAAAACCACATCACAAATCATGATGCTGTCGTAACAACTACACCACTGAAGGAGAAGTTGGCAGAATTCTATAATGATCTAACTGAAGAAAAGCAAATACAATGAAGAAATGATAATAATATAACGTATCAAACAAGACCAATCAAATGTTTATCCCAGAACATGCTAGAGTTGTAAATTTACCTACGCCGATTGGGATTTTCAAACGATATATTCTAGATTCTTTGCTATCAGAAATGACTGACTAATATGCTACACAAGAAAATATAGCCCGCTTCCGTCAAACAACCAGTGAACAAAATTATGGGAAACTTAAAATTCCCAAAAGTACGGATTTATTCGAATAATGTAATGGGATTGGGGAATAATATAGGTCGTCTATGGAAAGTTTGTGATATCTACGATGCTGTAAGAAACCGATGCAAGAAGCTTCCCTATAGAAACGAATGTTTGCATTGACGAGCAGATAGTGCTCTTCAAGGGACACTTCAATATAAAACAATATTTACCCAACAAACCACAAAAATGGGGCATAAAGATATGGACATTAGCTTGGCAAAGTGGCTTTATTTACTATTTTATCATTTACCAGTGCTCGGATATAAATAATATATTTGCACAGTTTGTCAAAATACTTATTGGAACGTCAGCTTCTAAATGACGAAAATGTTCCGCGAAAGTGGCTAATTTATTCCGAAAGTACTGGATGAGTGTTTTGTGGACCTTGTCTCCTTTTAATGGCGGGAAGGGTCAGTTCGACAAAAGGAAGGTTTCAATGACTGGAAAATTCGTATTATCGAGTATCAAGTCATAAGAATTCGCCTACTCACAAATTATATGTCCTGCTCGTGAACGATATAAGCAAGTCCTTAGGTTGCATTGACCACGCGTAATTAGATGAAGAAATAAATTACTGGAAAACATTCTGGAAAGAGTGGTTGCATGTGTGAAAGCGCTTGCATCACGTGGTTTGCCGTTTAGAGGACACGACGAGAAAATCGGTTTTTACACAATGGAAATTATTTGATGTCCTTAATGGGAATTCAGGCTCAGGACATACGAGTTACCTCCATCAACGACATGTGATGAATTTATTCGGCTTATGGGAGACAAGGTTTTGAAGACAATTGTAATAGAAATATTAAATATCTTTCTCTGATTATTGACTCGACGCCGGATATATCCCAGTTGGACCAGCTCACTTATGTAATCAGATATGTCATGCCTAATGGATTACCTGTAGAACGTTTCCTCAACTTTATACCAAGCGCAGGCCATAAATGACAACAAATAACAAATGCTGTTACTTCAACTTTAAGTGAATTTGGAATTGGCATTTCAAACTGCCGAGAGCAATATTACGACAACGCATCCAACATGTCATATTCAACGGTCAACAAGCTAAAATAAAGGAAATTTCTCCACTTGCCGAGTATGCCCCTCACCCTGCTCAGCTCACTCGCTCAATTTAATAGGCGAATATGCAGCTGAAAGTAACCAGAAGGCTTGTTCGTTCTTTTCTCTACTCAGCGCTGGGAACTCCTTCAAACTCATTTTACCGTCTAAGTCAAAGTCGAAAACAAGGTCAAAAATTGTCCTTTGTATAGAAAACGCCTCTTGCACTTTGCGAAAGTTGCTGATCCTACAAAACTCTTCAAATTTATGCCTGCTGTTAATGTACCTGTCATTAAAACTTGTTTTAAGGAATATGACCCTGCTGTATTTTCTAATTAAAAAAAAGTTACAAAAAGCCAAATCTGCGGAAAAGATGGAGGAATTACTAATACTAATAATGATGATCCCAAAAAAACCAAATGCACTAAGAAAGTGAATTCCAAAATAAAGAAGAACGTAAAATCAATAAGAAATAATGTTGTATTATTATGAAAATGATTTGTTTCAGTTACTACTTAAGTGGAAAGTTACGTTTTTAAGTTTCCCTCGTAATGTTAAGTGCTCCAGTTTGTTGGTTTTCTTTCGTTTAATAAACCGATATTTCCATGATTTGGAAATTTTTTGAATTAATAAACAACTTTTGTTTTATCAGCAATTGTTTATTTACTGATTATATCTAAATGTACAATAATTGTTCTTCGCAAAATATAGAAAACAATAAATAAACATCCATTAGCTGATTTGACAATAAATAAACACATCCAAGATATAAGCATTACTTTAAAATATAGTCTGAATGTTAAAGACCCGTTTCCCAAACTTTGCAATTTGTCTTGATAGAACAATAAAATACTCAACCCACGTTATGTTGCACACTTTGAACATCATCCAAAGAACTAATTAAATATTTGAACTGGACGAACTCGTTGGGAAATTCTGTATCCTAAATCCTGTGTATACTCTACAAGTAACGAAGCTGCCTTTAAAATAATATCTTCATCATATAATTCGTTAAATTTAAAATAAAGCCGAAGTTACGTTGGATTTCCCGATATGCATTCTTGCGTTTATTCAACTCATTGATTAACTTGTTGTAATGGGTTTTCGGTGGTGGCAAGTGAAGCTCGGCCCTCAACGAACCCCAACACAAAAATTAAGACTGGCTTGGAAAAAAAGATACGGTATTCATTATTCGGTGACACTCCTGGACGGGCGGCGGTAAACGGTTGTTCCCTCCAGGGGTTGGAAAACGGATTCGGGCGCCACCCAAAGATACTCTACTGTCCAGACGGTCTTTGGGTCCAGTCCTGAACGTGTACGGTTTCCAAACGGCTGCGTCGGGTTTCCCAGTGGAGGATATAATTCAGGGTCTAATCCTTATGACAGAAGATGTACCTAACACCCAATTAATACGGACGGACGGCGGATACGGTAGACGAAAGGTCACAGGTCCCCTTGAGAAACAAGATTCTTTCACTAATGATGGATGAAAATGAATGATTCTTAATAAATAGCAACTCTATTAATTAGTTAAATTTCAATAATTACGGTTCAAGCAAAACGGTGGTCTGTAGCAAAGTTATTCCTTGCTACTCATCGAAATAAATTTAACTAAATTTTGATACTCGTTTACAGAGCAAGTATTTACTAACTTGAATTATATCAATTAATTTTACTAACTACTCTTTACCTCATGCTAATTCAAAATTGTAATTTTCGTCTGTACTTGATACAGTGAGAACGAAAGACACTTTGGTAAAAGCCCTTACCTATATAGAGTACGACATTTAAAAGCGGGGAACCGCTGGAAATTCCATAATTTTAACGCGTAACAATTTGTTTTATTTCATATTAAATCAATTACTAAATTAATATTTCTTTTATCGTGCTAAAATTATTCTTTGTGAAATAACAGAACGATTGATATAAAATTCAGCCAGTTTCCAATAACGAAAAATGCTTATTCTTATGAGATTATTTCAGGTTTAACTTTAATTATTTAAATCGAAACTGTTATTAAACAATGCAATTTTATTAAATAAATTAACTAATTTATAAAGACGGTGTTAATTATTACTTCTTTATATTAATTTAATACTCTTAATTAGATTGATCGAATTTTAAAGTCTATTTGAATGCTTTGGTTTCTTATCTCTAATATTAATATAAAAGGTTTTGCATGTAATTTTCCATTTGACATGTGCGTTTGAATATAAACTGAATTACTGCTTATCAAGTTTTAATTTTGGAATAACAAAAGAAAACTTGCATTTATATTAACGGTTATTTATAGTACTTGATAATTTTGAAATAAAGAAAAATCTCTATTCACAATTAACGGCAGTCTCTTAGATCTTTTAATTTCTGCTCAAAATAAATGAATTTATTTTGCATAACTAACTTTTGCACTATAATTATTTAACCTTTATTACGAGTTAATAAATTACTTAATTTTACTCTTATCAATATTCGGTGAGTACTTAATTAATTTACAGACTTAATTACGGTTTTTGTTGGCGGAGTAAAATTAAAAAAACTAATCTCACACTCCCCGCCTACTTTAAAAAAATTTAAAAAAAGCTGGATTACTTCCGACGCTCTTAATTCTACAAAATGATTGAAACAAATTTTCCTAATAAAAAATTAACTACTTATCCTAAAACGGTTTTTTTAAGAAGATAAAACTAAAATTCTTTACAAAAAAAATTAAAGTAATTGTCCTACCACTAATTGAATAAAAATTCAAAGACATTTTCATGTAACAGTTTTAATTTTCTATTAAACTGAAATTAATTTATTTGAATTTAACTGTAACATTTTTGTAACGGGTTTCGGTGGTTAATTTATGTTATTCTAACAGGCGCAAAAATGAACTATTAACTAGAAAATATTTTTTCTTTTTAAATTAAGATGGTAATATAATTGTATGATTACGGCGAAGTTGTTTTTTCGGAAACATTGATGTATGAATTTGACGGTAGATGAATAGAGATTTTGGATGATACAATTTAAACAACTTATGATGCAGAGCGGAAATTAATTGCGGTATCGGTTTTCTGGCATCATCTTACTTGTAGTTCAGGCGTTCCCTGTTCGTTCGGATTTCTATCTACAACTTATGTTAATATTTGACATATCTAAACTTAAACTAAACGATTGGGCGGTAGGATAAAATTAGGTAAAGGACATGGGCCACCCATAAGGATGAGGCTCGCTAAGTGCAAAGGCGCATCCTTGGAACGAAAGTGCTTCGGTGAACGGTCAAATTAAGTCCTTTGCCTGCTACACTCCTATCGGTACCTAAAACTATTTTTTCTGTATGCAACGGTGACGGTCTATCTAAAACATTTTAGTTAATTTACATTTTAAAATATTTCGCTTCGGGTTTACCTTTGGTTTTTTCGAATAATATAAATCACTTCGTGTTTGATTCATTTATTTCTGTTTTCGTTATTATTATCTTATATATGTTTACAACAGCATTTATTCGACATTTTTCCTATTTATCCGCACCGGGAGCAGAACAAAATTCGCCTTCCGGTGCATTGGTTCGGTGGTGTCCCACCTCCCGCAGGGCCAACAGAGTTGATCCTTTACGGATGAGTCGGTGGTTCCGGCGATGTGGAGCGGTTTGAGTGCTGTCGATGGCCTTATCCAGAATGGATGGCCATCCGGATCATCTTGACAGGTCCACTTTGTGTCCATATCCCTTGTCGCTGGGGCGGGGAGGCTGATTCTTCCGCCAGGGGCCACCTAACGTCCCACTATATCCAGATCCCGGCTGGTCTAGCTCGCGGGTCAGTCGGATCCTCTCCCTACAATCCAGTCTTCTTTGTTACTATAACAAAGAATTAATTATATGTACCCGTTAATGATACTGTGTAAAATCTTTAATATGAATCCGGTTGTATTTTTGGTTAATGTCGGGTTTTGATGTTAAACAGAACGGGTGATAACACTTTAGTTATAATGTACGGACCTAGACATTTTTGTTGTTTGTAGCACTAGGCTACCTACGGTCGATCTCTACTCTCGTTTTCTCAGGTTGTAGTGTTTTGCCTGTAAATCAAACGATTTAGATAAATTCTTACGGACCAAGTTAATTTCATGAACCTGTTCTAAACGGACATTATGTTTAATTGTATCGGTACGGTTTATATTTACATTTTCATTCGGGATGTTTTCATTTTACGTTAGGAAATTTTCATTCGCGGCCAAAATTTAAAAACGAAGGAGAAAGTCCTGTGCTTTCCTGAACGGCGCTATTTATTGCGAATGTAAATTCATTAATGTGTTTGTCCCAAAGTCGGTGTTTATTTTCCCAGAACTGTGTAATCATAGTATTTAAAGTTCGATTAAGACGTTCTTCCGGGTTTGCTTGAGGCGTATAAATTGGTGTAAAACGGTGAATAGTTCCTAATTCTGATAATAATTTATTGAGTTCCACTATCAGTTATTTTATTCGCGCCGTGCCAAATTTCATTATTACCTCGTCATATAGGACTTGGCTTACGACCGTTGGTTTACATATTGCTTTCGCGCAGACCCACTTGTGAGTCCGTCTTGAAAAACTGCTAAATATTAGTGACCTTTTATTGAACGGGTAATAGGCCTACTAAATCTGTGCTTATGCAATTTCCACTAAATAAATTAACTAATTTATAAGTACGGTGTTAATTATTACTTGTTAAAACTCTCTTAATTAGATTGATTGGATTTTAAAGTCTATTTGAATGCTTTGGTTTCTTATCTCTAATATTAATATAAAAGGTTTTGAATGTAATTTTCCATTTAACATGTGCGTTTGAATATAAACTGAATTACTACTGATCAAGTTCTAATTTCGGAATAACACAAAGAAAACTGGCATTTATATTAACGGTTATTTATAGCACTTGATAAGTTTTAATTTTGAAATAAAGAAAAATCTCTATTTACAATTAACGGCAATCTCTTAATCTTTTAATTACTGCTCAACATAAATAAATTTATTTTGAATAACTAACTTTTGCACTAAAATTATTCAATATTCAATGGTGAGTACTTAATCAATTTACGGACTTAATTACGATTTTTGTTGGTGGAGTAAAAGGAAAGGAAACTAATCTTCACATTGTCAACTATTACAAAGTATGTGTTTACTAACATGCCATTTCGGCCATTGAAATCGGTGCCGTTCTTTGTGTCTCTACAGGGTAGTTTTCTGATTTTGGTACGCTTAGAGTCATGTTTATATACAAGGTGATTCGCGAGCCACTGTACATACTTAAGGTGGATATAGGATACACTATACCATTAACGAATGACTATTAAAATTGACCGATTCAGCCTAATTATGGAAATATAGGGTGATTTATTTCCTTTTTTATAAAATCAATATCACCCTATATCTTCTCTACTGTTCGACGGATTTACTTTTAGATTAGTAGTCTACGTTATAATACCAACTTGTTCAGGTAGTAAAAAATCAAATTCCAGGACCGTAATTTATAAATATATATATATATATATATATATATATATATATATATATATATATATATATATATATAAACACACACACGCACGCACGCACGCACGCACACACACGCACGCGCGCGCGCCGCCACCCCCCGCCCGCCCGCCCGCCCGCCGCCCGCCCGCCCGCCCGCCGACCTCCCGTCCTCCCGCCCTCCGCCCGCCCGCCCGCCTCCCGCCCGCCCGCCCGCCCGCCCCTCCTTCCCACCGCCCGCCCGCCCGCCCGCCCGCCCGCTGAAAAACATTAAAAATTAATACTATACGGGGTGCTTTCGGAAAGAACATAAAAGTGCAAAGTTCTATGAAATCCGGCAGCAGTACAGATGACGTGTACCATCCCAGCTTATGGTATTATCATTTATTACTGTTTGTTTTGGAGCAATTCATGCCTAGAAATACTGTATTTAATCTTCAAAATACAGAAATTGACGATGTGCTCAACCTCTAGTGCCCAAATCGGCCTTGCGGCTGACCTTAAATTAATGCAGGTAGAATTATTATGTAAACATTTTACAGCGCTAGTTACCATGCCAGCCTTCAGTCTGTACCCGGTATGCACGTGTATTGAATCATTTTAGCGGAAATCGTCCAGTAGGGTCTGAAATCGCATTTAAGTACGAGAGTTGGTGAAGTGTGGCCGATTAAATTATTCTAAACTTGTCAAATATTAGAAAACATATTTGTAGTGATTATAATTCGAAATTGTGAATTTTATAATATACTTCCACTTGTGATAGATATATTAGAAAACCAATCTGCTTAGATAAAAAAGCATACCTGACTCATTATTAATATCTGCCTGCAGGCGGACTTGGGCAGGCCATAATGAAGGTTGACAAAAGCTGCTTTTCATTTGATTTGCGTGGGTACTCGTTCCTGTTCCTTACCAGAAGTGTCCCGAAAAACATCAAACTGGACAATTTATTACAGGCACCGTTCCGTATTTTACACTACTTTTTATTTGATCAAATGGAAAACAGCTATCATAAAAATATCAGAAATTCTAACTCAATTTATCACCATCAACCTCAAAATTGTTGGTCAAATATTTTCAGGGTATTTTTATTTTTTGTTCCATAGCCAAGCCTCATTTTTTACTCTGAACGGACTGTACATTTATTTTCATGCTTGACAGACAGTTGCTATAATTTTATGAATTGGATATATTTGTTTTCTTTACGTAAGTAATGTTTCTATATAGAAAACATTGTGTATCAGTTATAGTATAGATATACGTAATAGTTTTAGCTATGAGTGACAAGAGAACCTACAATATCTCATTGATGGCGCGAGATAAAATCTGGGATGTATTAGATTCAATTGATGCAGATGAATTGAACACAGATGTTGAAAGTGATTTCAGAATGATGACAGTGCAGCAGACCCGGATTAAGAACCTCTCAGTAACAACTATGAAAATGCTAATAATAGAAGTAGATCTATGTTAGAACGAGAAAGTGAAGAAGAAGAAGGAGTAGGAGGGAATTCAGCAACAGAAGAATCATCTCTAAATGGGAATGATGTCGAAACTTCTCAAACGTTACCTCTTTGTCTAGTTGATGAACCAAAGAATCTGCGAGTAAGGAATCTATACCAGGACCTAGCAAACACAGACGTGTAGAAGTCCGTATATTCATTGGGTCATTTCGAAATCAATCCAATCAAATATTCAAAAAATTTTATGGCGAAAAAAATTCAGTTACAAAGAAAACAAATAGACTTCAAGGAAAGTGAAGAATTACCGGAGCGTTTTTACGAGCTGAGAACACCATACGATTGTTTTACATACTTTGTTGGCATGGATTTATTTCAGCTTATTGTTGATCAAACCAATCCGTATGCACGACAAGTAAACATCTCAACCAGATTCATAACAACAGCCCAAAAAATTCGAAAATATGTGGGAATTATGTTTTATACGTCTAATATACCGGTATTCAAATGTACGAGAATATTGGGGTGAAAACTCATTTGAACCTATACCACAAGCCATATCTAGGAATAGGTTTGAAGAAATCCGTCGCTGCTTACGTTTTAGCGATAATACAAAAATTTTAGCCAAGGATGATCCACAATTTGATCCTATACTCAAGGTTAGGCCGTTAGTTGATTACTTCAACGAACGTTTTCGATCAGTACCAATGGACTCATCGTCTTTGTGTATATGAGCAAATGTGTTCCAATAAAATGGTTTCACATCTGCGAGAATATATGCCTGCGAAACCACATAAGTGGGGCATGAAGCTATTTGCACTATGTGGTTCATATGGCTGTTCCTATGGGTTTGAGTTGTACTCAGGTGCAGGTGATAACAAAATTCCTAATCATGCACCAGACTTAGGAGCAGCGGTCAATGAGGTTTCAAGGTTGTCGCAAATAATTCCCAACCACCAAAACCACATTCTTTATTTTGACAATTTTTATACCACTTTGCCACTGATGGTGTACTTATACAGTAGGCACAATACGTGTGAATCGTATCCCAAATTGTAAATTATCTACAGACAAAGAATTCCAGAAAAAACAACACGGATATTCTGAGGAATATGTAGGTTCATGTCATGGCGTTAACTTGGCAACTGTTTTGTGGTAAGACAATAAATCTGTGAAGTTGGTATCAACATATGTGGAATTCCACAGTTTAAAACAGATAATAATATGGTACCTAGCATACCAAAGGCTTCACGTTTCGATCGTTCTCAGAAAACAAGGATTGAAGTGGACTGCCATGGGTGGTGTAGATCTTATGGATGGGCTTTAGCTGGATACCACATACGAATGAAGATAAATAAGTGGACGAACATTTTTTATCATGTCTTTGATCTGGCCATTATAAACACGTATCTATTACACAAACATATAAATAGGAAACATTCTAATGCACTGAACATATAAGTGGTGTAAATGGTACCAGTATAAATATACAGTGATGGTATTCGTATAAAATATATAAAAGTGTTTTAATAATATATATAAAGAAATAAGTGTAAAATGTTCTACGAAACAAATCGTTAAACTAACTGGAGATACAAACCATTCACCAAAATAATGCCTTTGATTCAGTCGGTAGATTAACGTAGGGTGGTTCAATCTTTTGATTTGCTTAATTACCTCAATTCCTGCTTGATTACTTTCACTGAACACCAATATAATAACTGCCATGTAACACTAATAAAATAGATCTCGGACGCCAAGTTATTTTTTAATTATGCTCGGAATAACTAAACCGAGGTTGTTTACAATAAAAATTTATCAAAATGTAAAAATAAAAATATACAGAGTATGTTTATTAACATGTAAAATTAGAATCATATTAAATATATCTTAAAAACTAGTTATAGCCTTAAATTACTAACTAATGGTTATAAATACCTTTTCGAAACTTTTTGTACACAAACTTTTTAATAACCTCTGGTATCTAAACGATTACGGAAATATCAACCAAGGTGATGTCATCATTGCACTAATATTGCGCAATATCTCGAAATAATACTTTATGTTGTATACACACCCAAAAATGGAATTTTATTTCTTATAAATTTCTTCTTGAAATTTTGAATCAATATTTATTGCACTAAAATGAAAGCGTACGTAAAAGTTAAGTTAAATGCGTACTTAAAATGTAATTAAAGTAGAAAAGTTATTGTAATAAAAGTGTAAATCAAAGTAAAAAAAGAAAGTGCCTGAAAAGAGCAAATGTTTTAATTTTAATATAATGCGTTAAAATATATCTTACCATTAAATCAATGGCACTTATCACAAAATTTAGGTGGAACCCAAAAATATGGCCTGCATCTACAGCGTACCACAAGAAGTGAACAAAATGGACGCCTAGAATATCAGACGATGTAGCCGTGCGCGAAAAATTTGCGCAAAGAATTAAGTCAACGATGACGCATTGCACGAACATATTGAACAGAAAAAATAATTTAAAGAAGTGGGAATATAAACCTTTAAGAAGATATGCACTTAAGTTACACCAAAATGCAAATTAAGTTGCCTACCTCATACTTACAAATCATTAATAAATAAAATTTTTCTTATATTTACAGCTGAATGAATGAAAACCTAAATTACGGTATATTTTAATACAACTCAGAATGGGTTGTTAAGAAAGAAAAATTGGGCACTAAAGAGTTAATAATAACATCGAGGTATGTAGTTATTAAAAAATGGTAGTGATTTAGATAATACCTCAGTAATTTTACTTTTTAAATGATTACAAGGTATCCCAACGAAGAATCCTACCCACCTCCCTTAATTTCTTTAAATTGATGTAATTATAACAGGCTTTTACTGTCTTCACTTGTATTCTAAATAACTTTGTCATAAAATTTTAATTTTAGCCTACTTCTACGTGTAAATTAATTAACTCAAAAATTGAAAAAAAATGCAGTTTATAAACATGTACCATCCTTAATGGTTAAAATAATCTACTACTAATTCTTAAGCATTGAAAAAAAAAGCATGGTGGCTTTTAGAAATATGCAGCTACTTTTACAAATTATTATATGACAGTTCCATTTTCGTTGGAAGTCACAAGCAATGTGCTTCCATTCCTCGTCGGTCGATGGAAACGGAAAATAAAATTTTCAGTTTAGATTTATTTATTCCTTGTAAATGTAATACATATTCTGTTTCCTTATTACAGAGGGAGGAGGATGGTGGTGACGAAATAACAACCGTGGACGAGCAATCAGCTAGTCAGCAGGTTGTAGCCGTAATTCTGATAATAAGCTCACGTGCGAATATTCTCAACGTTTTAGGTCTTCACCCATCTGGATCTAGATCTTTTGGGTTTTGTAGCCCTTTGTTTTTATTACTAAACACGCCACTGTCATCAACATTAAATATTTTCGTGATGCCATCGTACGCAAACTGACGACTTACCCGTTGGTGTGCGGGTTCTGAATTTTTAAAGGTTTAACTTAACACAAGAGTGTGCACTTAATCCCGCGCATTCTTCACTATGTGAGTGGGGCCCTTTACGCGCAGCCAGACCACGGGATTAGATACCAGAAGTCAGCTTGCGAGTACAGTACACTATCGCACAAGATACACACATATTAAGGTGCTACGACGGATAGACCTGGCGTCACTGTCACTGACCACAAACACTACCTACATACACCAATCGGACGTTGTTACGCAGGATTGTACAATCCAGCGTCAATCTCCACTTATCCAGGTGGAAAGAAATGCCATCGCCTCAGTTCTAGCACCGGAAGGCCCTTTGGTACAGCTTAACGGGTTCGCCCAGAATCTTGCAAAGGGCCCTTCGAAACATTAATTACACCAACACACTTACACGCCTACCATATAGGCTAAGTAAATAGATAAAGACGAAAAGTGCGCGTTACCCGAAGAGGGAGCGTTATCATCCGTCCTCTGACGAAGACGTCTCGAGTCCGTGTCCGAGAGTGTCCGTGGTCGACCTACTGTAGACCCGCGCAAAAGTAATTGTATTTAATCAGACGTCTTCTTGATAACCCGGAAGTTATCCAGTACTTATAAAAGGAAAACGATAGGTAACCAGTATCCATGAACCTGTGAAATAAAATCGCTGTTGAACGCCTTCTAGACTACCTAATGTGAACGTGATACGTTTGGATTCGTATCTGACTTAATTTCAGTACTTCCGCATTAAAATAGATACTGTAAGTAACACTAAATTTATCTTCTTTTAAATGATTCAGATAGGTCGTGTGCGAAAACTCAATCCTGTAGTGTTAAATCATACGCGTAATCGTTTCCATGGTTATCCCTAATAAACCAGAGTTAGATACTGACCTGCGCTTTACCCAGGAGAGAGTGTTGGCCTACATATCCCGTTATAAATATTTTAAACGTAACTACCGTTTACAGGGACGGCTCTAGCCTTCTCATAATACATTTCACTAACGCTTATCTCTATTTCCTGTTCTAAAAGCGCTTAGGCGTGTATATTAAGCTACCATTAATCAATGTTTCTCCAGAAACGAATCAGGATCAATAAGGAACTGCCTTCCAGAGGCCAGCGACGACAGAGAAGATTTCAGTTTGTTTTGTACATAACTACATCTATACATTTTAGTAATAAGTTATTTAATATTATAACCTATAGGACAATATATGTTTAAAACAGTTTATTGTAATTATTCAAGGTGGACAGTGTTAAGCACCAAAATACGACCTCCCCGTCTTGCTAAGACAAGACCCGATTTGAGCTAACGAGGCACATTAAAATCAATTATCGTAAGCCACTGGCTACACAGTTACCTTATTGATTGTTGAGTAGCTAGGTGGGCCTGGGTGGACCAGGCCCACCCTGTATTTTCTGGGCCCACCCATGTGCCTACCCTGGAGAATAAGTAGACATACCAAAAAAATGTTATCAAATACCTGCGGAGATAAATAAATGAAAAAATCTAAAGATTTTATTAAGTATTTTAATATCACAGCTCCACAATGTGCAGAATGATAAATAATGGTAATATAATATTATAGGTGCGGCGTTATCAATCTTATCTTAAACGTTAGGATTTTTTCGCCGATGCAGACATACAAACACAACAAAAGATCATGTTTCTTAAAATTTATTGTCCTTGTGGTTTACATTATTTCTTTAGTCTTGATAGTCATTTATTATTTTATTCAGTTCAGTTGGTCTTTAGATTTGGTACGTAAACGTAAGACTATCGATCTTTAAGTATTTGTATTTTATAATAATTTTTATAATGAGTGGTAGTGGCAAAAGAACATTAGTGGACTATTTTGTTCTCCATAAAAGTTAAACCAAATGAGGAATCACAAATTTTATCATCGTCAGCTTCCGATAACGCGCTTCTACTTCTAAAAAAATCATTTCCGCGTCTATGGTAGAGTAGTCCACCCCAGATTTTGATTTGGCTATGGAATTGATTGACACCGAATCTGAAACTGAGGAAACAGTGGATTTTGAAGAATGGTTATCCAAACAGCAGCAACAAACCCAACAAGAAGTTACGGAAGTCAGAAAAAAAGCGCCGGGCTGTGGTGATATTTCACAGAGTTATGAAGATGGACCAACGCAACCATTACTAAAATTCTACCCAAAACAAAATTTAATAACAGAGAAAGACAGTTTAACAGTGGCTGGTTCAAATTATGCCCAGACTGGTTAGAATACAGTGTGATCTCCGACGTCGCATTTTGTTTTGTTTGCAGACACTTTAATTACATTAGGTGGTATGATCGTTGTAAAGTAAAAATAAAGAACAACTATCAGTCGAAATTCAAATCAATGAGGCACATTTGGCGTTTGTGGAAGAAAATAAAACTATTTACGTGTGATTATTGATATTTTAATTTTACTGCAACACAAACATTTCACAAAGGGGATGTAATGAAAGCCAGGATAGTTCTAACAGAGGGAATTTTATTGAGATGTTACATCTTTGCGCTAAACATATTCCTGTGGTAAAAAAATTGGTGGATGAACTGTCAAGGAACGCAAAATATACTAGCCCCCAAATACAAAACGAGATTTTGTTCATTTGTTCTGAAATGGTACTAAATCAAATTGGTGCTGAAATTAACAGTGTGGTATGTTTTGCGGTAATTTGTGACGAAACTAAAGCATAGCAAAAACAGAACAAATATCGGTAGTAATTCGTTATTACTTACAGGGCACCATTTATGAGAGATTTATTGGATATCGAGCTGCAAAGGAATTAAATACTCAAGCATTGCTTTCATATGTTAAAGACCTGTTTAATGAGTGTAAAATCGATATGCATAAATGCATTGCACAGATCTATGATGGCGAGAATGTAATGAGTGGCTGTTCAAAAGGTGTTCAAACATTGTTTGACGTGAAGTTCCTCAATCGATTTATATACAATGTTATAATCATAGACTAAACTTGATTGTATTTGCAAGAATTTGTCACAGGAAAATATTTTTGACCTTTTAGAAACATTATATGTGTTTGTGTCTGGCCCTCAATGCATAATAAATTTATGGAAGTTCAGCGACAACTAATCCTTCAAAAATTCAGTTGAACTAAAGAAAATTTGTTACACAAGGTGTTTTAAGTATGATTATCAGCGAAAGAAGTGATCGTGCACCGGAAGCCGTTGGCATATTACACCACATCAATTTTAAATTCGTGTTTTCTTTGCTTATGTACTGCAAAATTTTGAAATTATTTAGTGCAGCCAGTGACTTTTTTCAAAAAGTGTCATCCAATTTGGCGGAAGCTAATATTTTAATAAAATATTTGATAGATTTTTTGACGGAAATGAGATCTGACAGTAAATGTATGTTTGAAATATATTCTGAATCCGTCAAAATTAGTGGAACAAATAATGTTGAAATACCTAAGAATAAAAAATCGGAAACAAGAAAAAGGAAAATGCCGAAAGGACTATAAAATTTTATTGTGACGACTAATCTAGAAGAAGGAATAATATCCGAAAAAAATCAGTTTAAAACAGTAATATTTTATCCTACTTTGGATTTAATTTTGAACGAACTGAGTGACCGTTTTGCCAGGGACAACATGAACATTATTAATGCGATCAGTGCTCTCCATCCGGGAAATAAAGATTTCTTAGATTATGACTGTCTGAAACTGTTAGTAGATCATTATAAAGCTGATAGTGAAACATTGAAAGCCGAACTAAAAATATTACCTAAAACAATAAATCAGTATGAACTAGAAAATAATGTAAATATTAGTAATATAATGCAATTAATCGAGCTACTTAACACTTATAAAATCGTGTTTAGTGAAACTTATAAACTAACAGTGACAGCTATCACTATTCCTGTTTCTAGTGCGGGCTGTGAGCGTACATTTTCCTGCTTAAGACGTTTGAAAACGTATCTTCGTAATAAAATGAGTGACGAAAGATTAAAGCACCTATCTATTCTGAACACTGAAAACGTTTTGGCAAAAAGTTTGGATCCTGAAGCAATCATTCGGGAATTTGATTCCATAAACGTTACTAGGAGAATTTTTTTGCAATAGGTAAGTTTTTTCAATTCCTTAATTCAAAATCTTTTTGAATGTCCTAAAAACATCGGATTTAGGGCCCACCCAACATCTTGGCCCTGACGGCCCATCCTACGTAAAAATTCTAGCTATGTCCCTGACAGAGTATTTAAATAAGATCATTAATATGCAATTATGACAGGTTTACAGAATATTTTAACAAAAGGGTACCGAAACGTTATTAAGTAATGACATACCTGACGATCTCATAAGATACAATGAAGAGTATAAAATTGTCCGTCACGACAGAGAGTGTGGTGGGTTAGGGATTGCTTTATTTCATAGAATAAACATGCAAATTAGACGTATTAACGTAAATCCAACCACCTTTGAATGTATAGTTGTAAATACTGTAAGTAAACCTTCTAGTTATGTAATAGCCATAATATATCGTTCCCTTCTCTACACAACTTACCTGGAATTTACATCTGAATTTGAAGAACTTGATCTTATCTATTAACTATCAGTGATAAGATTCTTTGTCTAGGCGATTTTAATTTAAACTTGCTTAATCCGAATAAGCCCGGTGTTCCCAATATCTAGAAATGCAAAATCTTTTAGCATTTCACAACTGATAACTATGCCCACTAGAGTTAGGATACATCTTGCACCTAATCGACCACATATTAGTCTCTGACACAACTTTTATAAAAATTGCTTCAGCTGACATCAATCACGTATTTTCTGCTCATACGGTAATACTCGTGGATCTACGGGTCTCAAACATATTGCTTATCGTAACTTGAAGTTAATTGATCCCGAGAGATTTCTTTTAGACCTTGAGAGCATTGATTGGCAGCATTTCTATCAAATAATAAATATCAATGATAGAGTATTATTTCTAATAGCCCAATAGCCCAATAAGAAGCGCAGAATATCGAAAAAAGCAGCACCTTTGTTGACTGATAATTTAAAACACATGATGGGAGAACGTGATAATGTAGTTGCAAGATATCGTGACGCGAAGGATCCCCGTCATTGGCAATATTACAAAACTTTACGAAACATGGTCAATTGTGCCATAATGAGAGAAAAACGTGCTAATATTGAATTTCAATTATGACATAATTCCCTAAAAAGTAATATTTATAAGGAATCAAGCAGTCTAGGCATTGGCCATAAAAATAAATGCAACAAATTACCTTATCATTTTGGTATCAATGCCATTAATGAATTTTTTATTTCTTCAGTTATAAACAAATCTAAAGACAATGGCGATTTGGTAAATTATTACATCTCAAATTGCATCGTACCAGTCGTGTATAAATTCGAATTTACCCTAACTGACATTAATAGTCTTATTAAGATTCTTAACTCGATAAAGTCTAACACAGCAGGAATTGATGAAATATATTTAAAAATGTTGAAGTTGTGCTGTCCCACAATACTACCTGCTATACTGCACATTATAAATTTTTCAATAGAACGTTCTGTCTATCCAGACAATTGGAAAATATCGTTGGTGCATCCACTTCCTAAAAAAGCAATCCTGAAGATATGGCAGCTTTAAGGCCTATAAGTATTCTGCCACTTTTGCCAAAGATATTTGAAAAAGTTTTGTATCTTCAATTAACGTCCCACCTCTCTAAATTCAATATCTTACCTGGTTTGCAATCTGGCTTTCGGAATAGATTTAGTTGTGAAACGGCACATTTAAAAGTCACGGATGACATATTCACGGACATGGAAAAAAACAGGTTGGTACTTTTAATACTGTTAGCCTTTTCGAAATCGTTCGATACTATAAACCACAGTATCTTGTTATCCATATTTCACTATATAGGGCTGCTGTATGAAGCCATATCTCTATTGTCAAATGATTTGAGCGGTAGAGTTCGAATTGTTATTAGCGAAGATGTAACTTCAGATAGTAAACTGTCCCTGTGGAATTCCACAGGGCTCGATTCTTGGGCCCTTTTGTTCTCTATTTACACTCTTAATATTTTAACATATACAACATCTAAACTTCATGCATATGCGATGACAGCAATTATACAACGGGTTTGAAGAAAGCAATGTGAAATACGCTAATCAGATCATTAATAATGACAGTCAACTTTATTAAATCAGCCACAGAACATTCCCTATATATAAATGTCGCAAAATGTAAACTTTTACTTTTTGGGTCAACGCGCAATTCGATAAAACGGGAACAGATCATTTCTAAACTAGACATTCATATTAAAAACATCCCCTTGCCGTTTGTTATCCACACAAAAAATCTTAGCCTATTTATATATGCTACCTTAAGATTTGAGGAACACGTTAAATTATGCATACAACGTGCCTATGCTAGTTTAAGATATATTTATGGTATAAAGCATCTTCTAAACACGAGTTCAAAAATTCTTTTATGTAATTCTCTTGTACTGTCACATTTTAATTATTGTTCTACTATATATGGTCCTTGTCTTACACAACGTAACTCTAAAAGAATTGAAATTGTACAAAAATTCTTGCCTACAACTTATTTTTGTTATCAAGAGAAGACTACTAATAAAATAACGTTTCGTATTGACGTAGAGAACATTAACATTCGGCATAAGGATCAAATTAGTATGCCACAACATAAAAATAATATTTCTTATTCATATGATATTGCAAAATTATATAACTCCTTACCAGATGATGTTGTACCACAGAAATTCAAACATTGTGTCCGTTTTGGAACATAACCGTAATCCTTAAACTGTCACTTGTCATTTGAACCCTTATATATTAATATCTTACTTAATTACTTCACTTACATCATCTTATTTATTTATAAGCATGGCCTGTTAAAATTGCGATCCTACTAAATATTGTAAGGTTGACTGGAAGAGCAGGTACGGATCTTATCCATACCTAAACTCCGCCGTTTGGACATACTAATAGAAACAAGTGTATTTCACTGTTGGGTAACAAAATATATAACGAATTTGTAGAAGATGTTTCAAATAGAAATATATGCTTAAAATTAGTTGTGAGATACTTATACTCCGGCGAGCTTCAGTTATTGCCACTTCATTTATACGTTAATTCTGTTGGCAGTGGCTACGAAGAGTTTTCTGATGTCACAGGTTCAATTGAATTCAAGTTCTGATAAAAGATTTAAACGCCTAGTAATTAAAGGAAAACGTACAAGAGGTGTCCGCGTGCTCTTCAGTAATAATATTCAAAAGGAAATGGATTCATTATTGAAACGTAGGGATACATTTAAAAGAAAATGTTTTATTTGGAAATCGAAATACGTCAGAAGCAATATGTAGTTACAAAGTTCTTAAAACGCATATGAAATCTGGACGGCGACCAAATTAAGAAAGCTTTTGTCAACCGGCTGTCAATTTTTTAACATGGCAGACAAGGGTGTTGAGCAACTATCAACTTTTAAGTCCCACTCAACAGGAATACATAGACAAGACTATAGGCTTCCGGACGACGTATGCCAATGTTCAAAATAACGAAACTACCGTTATTAATGGAAAAAGGCGAGGTGCTGAATTCAAGTGAAAAAATTTTAATTAGCAATGAAGAAACTCAAAGAAATGAAACAGAAAATGACAAGTATGTGTCTGAAAATGATTACAATAATTCACTACATAGATACGAACTTTGAAAGTAAAAGGAAACGAATTCTTACCTCATGGACATTAGAGCAAAAAAGAAACTGTTCTTACACATTTTGGCAAATAATATAATCTTTTGATAAAGTTGGCTTTTGTCCAAAAATGAAATATTATGTTGTGCTCGCAAAATATTCGTCTGTTATTCATTTGGCTATTCATGCTATTTTTACTAACCTTAGTTACAGTAAGCGAAAAGTTGCACAAGTAAATGATGGATGTAAATATTGTGTATTTGATTCTCCCTCCTCAAGATGACAAAATCAGGTTATTTACTGTCGAGATTTTTATGACTCCCAATTTTCGACATTTTTAATCGTTTGGACGCTGTAAAACTGTATAAGTAAATGTAAATTAAATTCGATATTCTCTACAGTACGCTCGAATGTTGGAGATGTAAAGGACACCGTACATAAGTCACAGTGAACAGTATACACGGGCAGAGATGAAACAAATCATCATATTGAAATAATTTTTTTATTTAAATCATTTGATTTTAAATCATTCTTTATGTAATGCACATATTATTAGACCATTTCTAGATGAGCATTTTCCCAATCGGTGGATAGGCACACGTGGCCCTGTAATTTGGCCTCCAAGGTCACCGGACTTGTCCATTTTAGACTTTTTTTATGGGGGCATATTCAAAACGAAATTTATTCAAGGAGGTGTGATACCCTCCTTCAATTACAAAATGCTACACACGAGACCCTTAGGAATTTACAA